>QAOA01000569.1:0-18025 GCA_003255065.1 Cercis canadensis | reverse complement strand
GGCTCATGTTGCATGCAAGAATACAAGAGTTGAAAAGGGAAAAAAAACAATAGAAATGGCTGTGGAAGGTATACTAATGTACACCCTGTTTTTCTTCCTCATTCAATATAAATCATAGAAGAAAGGGGAGTCAGCGTGCCATACATTTTTAGGAAACTTTTCTTGCAAACTACGGTGGTGTCCATTGATCTAAATTTGCTACTTTCAATGGGATCTTTCCTAGAAATTTCGACTTCAAGCTTTCAGGTTAGAATTTGACATATAATTGTGTAAATGTAGGTCAGATCTGCATCTTTGTGTGAACTAAACAAAGATTGTGAATCTTTCATAGGGTCACATGTTTAGCAGTAGGAGAAAAGAAAAAGAAAGGAGGATGGCTGAAACAAAAGGAGTATTCATTAGGAGTAAAAAAAACAGTAGTCCAACTGCATAGCAAGAAATATTCTTTACATTGGTTTCATAGGGTCACATGTGTCACTTCACGTACAAGTAATGGAGAAAATAATGGTTAGTCATATGGTGTTTGTTTAATACCACANAATTTTTGAGTTAGTTTGTTTGTTTTTCCTCGTTTTTGAGTTTTGAAATTCTAGTTTGTCCGAGACGTGCAAAAGCTAAGTGTGGGGGGATTTGATGAACAGTAAATTTTTATATATTAATTAATCTCCATTTTTAACCTCTTAATCCTATTTTGAACCTATTTGATTGGGCTTGGGTTATATTTCATTAATTAGGTTCAAATTGGGCTTAAGTGTGTTTTTCAGCGTTATTAGGGTTTTGACACTATTATGTATTTCAGGTATATCTTTAGTTCTGTATGTCTAAAAATTGTGATTATTACCTTATAGGAAAGCTAAGAGGATTATCTACAACTTTCATTCAGATCTCTAAGGCCAATTTAGATGTTCAGTGGGTCAAATTTAACCCGAAAGTTAGAGTAGAGTTGCTGCCGTTGGATCCTGACTTTCATGCAATGTTTGGACCATAACTTGTGTTGTACATGTCGTATTGACTTGAAACTGGTCCCATTAGAAAGCTAAGGTGCAGGACTTCAATTGTTATGAAGGCCAGTTCAACAAATTATGAAGTTAAGATGATCTTATTACCTATCGAAAATAGCTGATTAGTCTAGAGACCTATATGGATCTAGATCTAGATAGACTTAAATGGGCTTAACTTCCTCAATTCTTGCCCAATTAGGCCCAAACTGCATTTGAAGCCGAGGTCCAGAGGTTTAAACTAGGTTAGAGGTAAATTAGATGTGCATGAGAGTTAGGAGGTTATAATCAGAGAAAAGAGGTAGACGAGTTATAAATTTTAGACTAAACAGCTTTTGTTTTCTCTCTTAAAAATTTTGGAGCTCTTTGAGTTATTAAACTAAAACTGTCTAGTCTAGAATTTATAACTCGTTTACCTCATTTCTCAGATGATAACCACCTAACTTTCATGCACAGCTAATTTACCCCTAACCTAGTTTAAACCTCTGGACCTCAGCTTCAAATGAGCTTCAGTTTGGGCCTAATTGGGCATGAATTGAGTAAGTTAAGCCCATTTAAGTCTATCTAGATCCATATAGGTCTCTGGACTAATCATCCATTTTTGATAGGTAATAAGACCATCCTAACTTCATAATTTGTTGAACCATCCTTCATAACAATTGAAGTCTTGCACCTTAGCTTTTCAATGGGACCGGTTTCAAGTCCATACGATATGTACAACACAAGTTATGGTCCAAACACTGCATGCGGGTCAGGATCCAGCGGCAGCAACTCTACTCTGACTTTCGAGTTAAATTTGACCTACTGAACATCTAAATTGGCCTTATAGGTCTGAATGAAAGTTGTAAATAATCCTCTTAGCTTTCCTATAAGGTAAGAATCAAAAATTTTAGACATACAGAACTAAAGATATACCCAAAATACAGAATAATGTCAAAACCCTAATAATGCTGAGAAATATACTTAAGCTCAATTTTAACCTAATTAATGAAATATAACCCAAGTCCAATCAAATAGGCCCAAAATAGGATTAAGAGGTTAAAAATGAGAATTAATTAATATATAAAAATATTGTTCATCAAATTCTCCCACACTTAACTTTTACACGTCTCAGACAAACTAGAATTCTAAAACTCAGAAACGAGGAAAAACAAACAAACAAACTCAAAAATTCCCAATAATATTCAAGAATTGCATAAATTCAAAAACAAAAAGAGCACTCAAAAATCCAAGGAAGTCACAACATTTATGAAAGAAAATTCTTCACATCCAAAAATCAACAATTAAGGTAACTTCAATTGAAAAACATAGGTCAAGAATGATAGATTCTTACAAAATATACTCTTAATCTCTCAAGTGTTTAGAAAGTAAGTATTTTACTCAATGAAACTCATGAAGAAATAAACTACCATAGGCTTACTTATTTTCTACTTTTTCACTACTCAAACAAATGCATACACAAATCAAAAAGACTTTATTCAATGTTGTAATAGGGCCAAGGTAAAAGGGTAGGAATAATATGGATATGACAAGCTAAGTACCCTAAGAGAATAAAAGAGCATTGGGGAGGAATTCAATTAACAAGCATGTAACTTTTTTCAATTTCCAAATATGTAAAACATACTTTCTTTTCTTTTTATATATTCTTTTGTTTTCCTTTTTCTTTTCACAATTCTGATTTTTTTTTTTTATTAAACCAATTGACTCTTTTTTTTTTTTCTTTTATTTACATCTCACTTTGCACATTGCACTATAAATTTCACAAACTTTACACTTGTATTATTAATTACCCACAAGCATAAGAGCTCTTCCAAGATAATGAACTAATGCTCTCCCATTTCCTAAGGTAAGGTAACAACATGATTTTTCACATAGACACATAATGAGCTAAGACGAAAGACAGACAAATAAGTTCAAAGGAGTAATCAAAGGAAATTAATACAAGATTGGCTATTTGACAAAGTAGCTAAATCAAGAAAGAATGCCTCAATCATGTTCATGTATGCAAGTGAAAATACAGCTTTAAAAAGAATTAAAACAAGTTCTAGAGTGATCAAAATTCATGAGTGAAAATCACACTAAAAAAAAAAGAATGGCACATTTGTTAAATCCATCCATTAAAAGGCTTAAAATCTCAACAGATATGCATCTATCAAACTTTAATCACTAATCTAACATCCAAAACCAAGCATGTAAAATTAAGGAATGAAAATAAAATATTCAATTATACTATGAACCTTGAATGCAATTGCTTCAACTTACAACTTCATAAAATTCACATCTTAAAACATCATTGGAAGGTAATTAAAACAGAAAAATAACAAAAAAAAAAAAACAAGAACAAACAGAAAATAGCAAAGTGACACAAAACAAAAAATTAAAGGCTTAATTGCAATTTTGGTCCCCCTATTTTAACCATTTGAACGTTTTGGTCCCCCTTCTTTAAAAATGAACTATTGAATCCCTCTATATTCATAAAATGTACAAGTTTAGTCCATTTATCTTTAAGTCAAAATTCTTAGGTTTATTTCAAGGTGTAAAGTTCTTTGATTTATAATCCTACCGTTCAGATTGAAGAGCTACGTTTTATGAATCTCCTAATTAAATTTCAACTCGATCTAACGGTAAAAAAGTCTAAATTTTGCGGTTAGATGAAAAATTATGATTTTGATATTTTGGGCTGAGTCCCATCGTTAGATCGAGCTGAAATTTAGTGAGGGTGTTCATAAGATGTAGCCCTTCAATTTGAACGGTGGGATTATGAATCAAAAAATTTTACACCTTGAAATAAACCTAAGAATTTTGATTTAAAGATAAATTAACTAAAATTGTACATTTTATGAATATAGATGGACTCAATAGTTCATTTTTAAAGAAGGGGGACCAAAACGTTCAAGTGGTTAAAATAGGGAGACCAAAATTGTAATTAAGTCAAAATTAAAATAGAAACAGAAAATTATAACAACAATAGTCAAGTAAACAGAAAATTAATCAACTAAACAACAAAATAATAAAACAACTAAACTACACAAAAAATTTCTCCCCTACACTTAAATTTTACATTGTCCTCAATGTAAAAACTTCAGAAAGTAGCAATATATGACAATTAATATCAAGTAGATAAAGACAAGTAAAATAAAAGAGAAAAGAAATATCCTGATCAAGTGAGGTAGATTGCATCGTGCAAGTGGACCTCCTCCACGATGTTTGCAACAAGCAAAGTAAGATACCTGGGTCAAAGATCACTCTCACAAAGCCCTTAAAAAAAAGCTGCAAAGCTGAAATTATTATAAAGAACACAAAAACATAAAAAAGCATAAAAACATAAAGAAAATAATGAAGCAAATACTATGGGACTAGAATCAAATACATTTAACCATTGATTTAAAATTTCAGCAAAGTAAGCATTTAAAATGTCACCAAGAAAAATGTGCAGCAAGGAATTTACAATCCTACCTAAAGTATGAGAAACATGAAAAATCTTGTTAGGTATATACAACCATCCATGATTCCCATATATAAGTCTAAAAGAAGGAACATAATTATGTCCTACAAATCTAAGCCTATAACAGTTATGTTTAAGGTCATCCTTACAAAATGCACTAGGGTCACACAATATATTGTTCATGCAAGGCTCAATATGACACTTAAATTCGTGCAAAGAATTGGTAAACACCGACATCTCTTGCTTGCCATTCAGAGAATAGCTTGCCATATGGTTTGCTTGGACAACCAATTTATTTCCCACACTCACTCCACCAACATCAAAATATTCACTTGCCACCAAGGTTCTAACATGATCTATTTCTAGTGCTCTAGCATGTGAAAAAGTAAGAAGCATGAAATCTCCTAATTTATCAACATTAGTTTCTACATCTCCACATGCACACACCATTACAACAAGAGTAGGATCATGATTAAACAAATTTTTAGCAAGTGTACAATTAAAATAAAGATGTGTCAAAGTGAAAAAAAGGTGTAGAGTTAACCATAGCAGCCGTGTCAAGTTCGCATTGGGTTGTCTCTTGAGAGTTTTCTTCAAAATCTGTAGAACCAGATTTACTAGAATCTCCATCTTTTAAGAATGCAGCGATCTCAGCACACACAACACAGGACAATTTACCATCACAATCAGCACATAATTAGCCCTGCACAAAATTATCAAAACCAACACAATCAGAAAAATCAGTACCTAACTCATTGTAGACCTCCTTGACTAAATCCTCCTCTGTCTTCTTAGACTGAGTGACTCTATCAAATTCTGGGGTTAATGAATCAGGAACTACTTTTTCTGCTGCCTATGGTTTGTTTTCAAGTTGAGGTTCAGTTGGTTCTGGCATAGATTCTTTAGTTGGTTCTGGAATTGTATGTGAAGGAATTTTTTCAGAACCTTGGGCCTGCAATTGACTCGTTGAGGATGTCAATTGTCCAATTTGGATATTTAAATTTTGTATGGCGGCCTCTGTCCTCTGCTGGAATTGCATGGTATGAGTGACCAATTGCTTCACCAATTCCTCAATTGAAGATTCAGGTTCTGTGTATGTTGAACTTAGTTGTTGCATAGGCTGCTTGAATGGTTGCCAATATTTCTGTGGAGGCGCTGCATTGCCATATGTCAGATTGGTATGATCTCTCCAATCATAGTTATAGATGTTGTAGGATGGATCATTAACATTAGGATCTATGTTATGCTCAGTCATGTTATCAACAAAATTAATCACATGATTAGTAACAGGATTAGTGACTACTCTTCTCCTAAATTGTTTATTTCGACTATGAAATATTTTATCAATCTCACAGTCAATATCACATAAATCACTACAATAAGACCGAGTCATACGCCATGCACACAAGGTTGGCAGAATGTCAAAACACACTAAAACATGGACACAACATAGAAATAGGGACATAAAATAACTAAAACAAAAAGTAATCGACATCAAGTAATTGACAGAAATTAATCGACAGAAATTAAATGACAAAAAGTAATCGACAGAAAGTAAATGACAAAAATTAATTGGCAGAAATTAATCGATAGAAATTAAATGACAAAAAGTAATCGACAAAAAGTAAATGACAGAAAATAATTGACAGAAATTAATCGACAAAAATTAAATAACAGAAATTAAACGAAAAAAAGTAAATGACAAAAAGTAATAGACATAAATTAAATGACAGAAATTAAACGACAAAAAGTAAATGACAAAAAGTAATGGACAGAAATTAAACGACAGAAAGTAATTGACAGAAATTAATCGACAAAAATTAAATGACATAAAGTAAATGACAGAAAGTAATCGACAAAAATTAAATGATATAAAGTAAATGACAGAAAATAATCGACAAAAAGTAAATGAGAAAAAGTAAATATCATAAAGTAAATGACAAAAAAGTAATCCGAATATAACAAAGCAATCAATTCAAGGAATCTACTAAATCAAGCCAAAATGAAGGAAAAACAAGGGGGAAATGGAACCAAATCACCAAAATTCATACAGGGGCAATTTAAAACATCAAGGGAAACTAAAATGCAAGAAAAACAATAGCCACATGGCTCAGACAGAACAAAAACTTAGCCAAAAAGTAATGCAAATGTGGCTTAAACTGTAAAAAAAAAAGAACACAAAAACAAACACAAAACAGAGGAGGAATGGAAGCAAATGACTAGAATTCACACAATGAACTTAAAATCATCAACTAACATTAACAGTCCCCGGCAACGGCGCTAAAATTTGATTGGAAATGTCGCTTAACCAATTAAATTAAACCGAATCCCCTAATTAGAATGCAATAGAGAGCATGATCCGGGAAGTCTCTCACAAGAAATGCAATGTGTAATTAATAATTTCAAGTTTAAGAACAGGGAATTTTTGAAACAGGATCATAATAGTAAATTGTAGAATTAAACAAAGATTAATGCAATTGATTAAAGGCGTAACCTAGCTAGACATCCATCAAAAACTGGTTTGATTCATCCTAGATTAACATGAGTGATTAAGTCCTAATGCAACACTACTAATTGAGTTTAACCATAACTGTTATGATTAATTATTCCTACTGAGTTATGACTCAATATTCGATTAACCACATACAATCATTAATCTTGTAATCACAAAGACTAAGCAATTAATGATTAATCTAAAAATCGAACATCAATTAGCACAGCATAGCTTCTTTGAATTCTAACCACAGATTAAAGATTGATCAATCTAAATTCTATTTCTTACTTCAATATCCATATAAATCACAAAGATCTCCATGAATTCATACAAAGATTAAAGCAAGACAGAAATTCAAAGAAGAAGAAATTGCATTAAGTTTAATCCAATTAAGAACATAATCTCAAAATCAAAACCGAATTTAATCAGGACTCTAACTTGGTTACAAGAATTCTACTCCTCCATGGTCATGAAATCCAAGCTCCAATGGAGAAGTGCAGTCATAAATTAAAGAGCTCCAAAATTTTCAAGAGAGAAAACAAAAGCTGCCTAGTCTAGAATTTATAACTCGTCTGCCTCCTTTCTTTGATTATAACCTCCTAACTTTTATGCACACCTAATTTACCCCTAACCTAGTTTAAACCTCTGGACCTCATCTTCAAATGGGCTCCGGTTTGGGCCTAATTGGGCCTAAATTGAAGAAGTTAAGCTCATTTAAGTCCATCTAGGTCCATATAGGTATCTGGACTAATCAGCCATGTTCAACAGGCAATAAGACCATCTTAACTTAATAATTTGTTGAACCGGACTTTATAACAATTGAAGCCATGCACCTTAGCTTTCCAATGGGACCAGTTTCAAGTCCATACGACATGTACAACACAAGTTATGGTCCAAATACTGCATGCAGGTCAGGATCCAGCGGCAGCAACTCTATTTTGACTTCCGGGTTAAATTTGACCCACTGAATGTCTAAATTAGCCTTGGAGGCCTAATTAAAGTTGTAGATAATCCTCTTATATTTCCTACAAGGCAAGAATTACAATTTTTAGATATCTAGAACTAAAGATATACCCGAAATACAGAATAGTGTCAAAACTCTAATAATGTTGAAAAACACACTTAAGCCCAATTTGAACCTAATTAATAAAATATGACCCAAGCCCAATCAAATATGCCCAAAAGAGGATTAGGAGGTTAAAAATGGGAATTAATTAATATATAAAAATATTGTTCATCAAATTCCCCCACACTTAGCTTTTGCATGTCTCGGGCAAACCTGAATTCCAAAACTCAGAAACGAGGAAAAACAAACAAACAAACTCAAAAATTCCCAACGATATTCAAGAATTGCATAAGTTCAAAAACAAGAAGAGCACTCAAAAATTCAAGGAAGTCATAGCATTCATGAAATAAAATTCTTCACATCCAAAATCAACAATTAATGTAACTTCAATTGAAAAACATGAGTCAAGAATAATAGATTCTCACAAGATATACTCTTAATCTCTCAAGTATTTAGAAAGTAAGTATTTCACTCAATGAAACTCATGAAGAAATACAATACCATAGACTTGCTTATCTTCTACTTTTCCACTACTTAAACAAATGCATACACAAATCAAGAGGACTTTATTCAAGGTTGTAATAGGGCCAAGGTAAAAGGGTAGGAATAATATGGATATGACAAACTAAGTACCCTAAGAGAATAAAAGAGCATTGAGGAGGAATTCAATTAATAAGCATGTAACTTTTCCCAATTTCCAAACATGTAAAGCAAAATCTTTGGTTCTTCAACAGTTGGGTGCCTAGGTGCCCTCCTCTTAGTTTTGTCACCAAAATCTCCTCTTCTTAGCCTTAATTAACACCAAACTTGTTCCTTTTGCCCAAATCTCATTTTCAACAACATAAACACATAATCAATCAATTAAAACTACTAAATCAGTCAAAAATCAACTAAATACAAAGGGGAAAATACCTAAATCATGGAGATAAAATCCATTCATCACTGAACCAAACGGATCAGTTCTAAGAAATTTGCAACCAGTGGAAACCAATCTTCATCGATTTTGATTGGTTTCTTACTCCCTAACTAAAAGCAATTTCAGAACTAGAAAAAAAAAAAACAAAACATCATACAGAANTTCAAAACTAGAAAAAAAAAAAGAAAAAAACATCATACAGAAGTCAAAGTAGTTATGTGAGGCAATGAGCTAGTTTTAGAACTAGATACAGTAACAAACACACAAACAGGTAACACTTCAACCACTTACGAATAAGGTAAATACATGAAGATAGAACAAATATAAGCTAGCAGGACAAAGAACAAATTATCACAATAAGGAATATAAGATTAAGATGAACAAGACCATCAAAAAGTCAAATAGCTCAGCAGCTCATAAAGCCATATATTAGATCAAACAAGTGAGATATATAATATAGATAAGACTGACAACAAGAAATGATATAAGAGCCTAGAAAATAAATATGTAGCTTCACTTTTAAAGTTGTGCCTAGGCATTATAGGTTGCATTATAGTGAGCGCGTCTCCCAACTAGAGACTAGTGAATGGTATAGCTAATTTGTAACCTCAAGTTGCCCATAGTCTATGACGTTGGAAATTTGGATGAGAATTCATAAACTATGGTTATATTGGTTGATGAATATCTGTATAGTAGGGTTGAATTGAAGAAGTTCTAAAATTTGCTACATTGACCTGCTTGGGATCCTTGTGTTTGTCTTGATACGTACATAATTTTTTTCGTAGTTTCACTATCAACCCTATCCCGAGTTTACTGAAAACTTATGGCATCTGTCAATTTTTTCATCCATTACATTCACTTTGGATCTTGTAAAATAGTTTTGAAGAAAAAAAAAAAATTCTACACGGATTATTTACTCATGATTCTGTTGAATTAAATTCCCTTTCCATATTTTGAATTCTCTGTCGCCTGTTGCATTTTACTTTTATTCATTTATATACGTAGATGATGTCACTCATGTCAAGAGGGTTAGAAGACATATGCAGATATGGCCTACCACTTTTTTTTTTTTCCCACTAAAGATAGATAGTCATCGTTAAAGATAAGACAATTGTTACATATACAACTCCACAAACATGGCATGCAAGCCAACAACACACTCTAAAAGTGGTAACAAGAACCAAATAACCAAAAGGTGCTCTGCACCAAAGGAAACAGAAAAGCTAAGAACAAGAACTATTAGACACTATCAACCCTAATGCCCAGGGCATGCCACAACTCTTTCCAATGAAACAGCCTTAACAACGGTCTCTGGATGGGTCCAAGCTCACTTAGTATGATTACACAAATGTCTTAACATTCTTGAGCAATTTATTTTTGATTAGCTAGATTTCTAGTAGAAAGCTTCTGCTGGGAGAAATTGACCAAAACATTTATAAATGCAGGTCTCCATAAAATAAAACCACGCTCTGCGCCAGCTAGGGTTGATCCATAGGACAGTCACTAATATCAATTGTACTGTAACAAAAGATGAAGCAAAACTCCAATAAAGGGCAGTGAAATCAATTGCAGGTTCATTTTCCCCTCTGTCATGGGAGGAAGTTGGTGGTGGCGGTGGTATTGTTGCAATGCCTCTGTTACTTTTATTCCAAGAAAGATATAGATTTCCTCTATAGCTGCTTTCATCAAAGGTTCCGAACTGTCCCTGATCAGGTACGCTACCGGACAGATTGTTGTAGGACACATTGAAAATGGCTAAGGAGTGCAAATCCTCTAATTGAAGAGGGATATTTCCACTCAAGATGTTATAAGAAATGTCCAAGCTTTCTATCTTTTCTAATCTGTGGAAGCTTTCAGGAATGGCTCCATTCAAATTGTTGTGAGATAAGTTGAGAGCATGAAGATCTGGTAATTCTCCTAATTGACTTGGAATCTCTCCATCTAGTAGATTGCATGACAAATCTAATCCTGACATATAATTAAGGATATCACCTTTATATGAAAGGGCTAGACTTTTTGTTGTAAATTGCACTTCCTCTTGAAAAGAACCAGGGTTACCATACCGCATGTAAAATTCACGATACCCAGCTAAATATGTAGGATATGATATTGACAAAATATCATAAAAGCTATGATTGTTGAGACCAACATTCTTCCCAAAGGATATATTATTAAAGCAAGAGGGTATGGAACCACTGAACTTATTACGTGAAAGGTCTAAGAAACTCAGTCCCTTTAACTTGCATATCTGACAGGGAAGTTTACCTTGCAACCCATTACCTCCCAATAAAAGAAACATCAAACTCTTGTGCCCAAAAATGCCCTTAGGAATATTCCCAGTAAGTTTGTTGTCTCTCAAATCAATTGTCCCTAATTGAGGACTTCTTGATAATGCTCCAGGTATTGTACCAGTGAGACTATTCCCCTGCAAATGAATATACTCTAATGATGGCAGGTTAAAACAAGAAGGAATTGCACCAGACAATCTGTTATGAGAGAGATTTATAGATGTAAGGTCAAGTTTGCACAGCTCTTTTGGTATTTTACCTTCAAAGCCGTTCCTTGACACACTTAAGTAACTGAGGAACACATTCCCAGTCCAGTTTGCAGGAAGCCTACCAGATAATTTATTGTTGGAAACATCCAATTCCGTTAAACCATTCATACTCCACAATGCATCTTCCAGTGTTCCATTGAACTGGTTGTTATCCATCATCAAAGTTGTTAAATCTCTCCAGTTCGGAAGTGTAGGAAATATTTGCCCCTGTAAACTATTATTTGATAGCCTCAAGATTCGTAAGGAGATGCATCCCAGAAGAATTTGTTTTGGTAATTTATCTGAAAAATTATTGTGTGCCAAATCCAGAAAACTCAAGTTTGTCATCTTTCCAATTGAAGCAGGAATATCACCATTAAACATATTGCTTGAGATATGTAGATATTCCAAATGTGGAAAGAAGAACCCTATGTTCTTAGGTATCAAACCTTGGATCTTATTGTCTGATATGTCAAGTAGGAGCAGTTGATCCATGTGTTGATTCAGATCAGTGGGTAATTGCAATGATTCAGTGAAAGAGTTATTATTCAATAACAAACATTTCAGCTTTGGATTGTTCACCAGCAACCAGTTGGGAAACATACCAACTAAGTTGTTTCCAGAGAGATCAATGTATTCCAAGCCATGTTGGTATATAAGGAAGGAAGGCATAGACCTTGTAGGTGAGTTCACCTGACAATTGGGCATTTCTAGAAGTTTCAATTGAAATGAAGGGATCCAGTTAGGGGGATTTTCCGTTTCCACTTGAAACTTTTTGCTATCCATATCTCCAAGTATTAAAACCTTTAGCTTTGAATGATTAGCCAATGAGCTTAATGAGAACAAGCCTTCAAAATTGTTATTTGAAATGGAAAGATACTCAAGAGATGCAAGTCTAGCAATGAGAGGTGATGGTATGCTCCCGCTTAATTCATTATTTGAGAGATCAAGAACCCGAAGTGATGTCAAATTACCAAGGCATGTATCCAGAGTTCCATTAAAATTATTGTAACTCAAGTCTAATTCTTGAAGGTTCTTCATGTTGCACAAACCTAAAATACAAAAGAAAATTGCATTTCAAAATAACAATACACTTACCTTCAAATATAGGATATTGGAAGTTAGCCTAGGCAAAAAAAAATAATTTAAGTGTGACTTAAGGTAATATTGAACTCTACAATATTTGCTTAAAAAGACAGAATTTTAGGATAAGGATATTTCCAAGTTTCTTAGGCTAGCCAAAATTTAAGAAAGAATGCAGGCGAACAAACATTTAATATTGTTAATTTGAATTATTATGAAATTTTCTTTTACTTTATCAAGAAGGATAAAGAAGTACTATTGGATTGACTGGGGCCGGAGCATTTTATATACACTACATTAATGACAATTCTACATATACTTTTTTCAAAAAAAAAAAAAANAAAAAAAAAAAAAAACAAAGAGAGGGGCAGGGGGGAAGTTATCAGTTCATAAATACATGAGTGTATATGCATGCATGTATTACATGCATATGAGTATATATACATACCTTGGACAGGAAATGGTCCTTCTATGCTGTTACGAGTAATAATAAGATCCTTGAGGGATGTGAAAGCTCTTAACGGCCTCATGATACTCAAGTCAAAGAAGTTGTAACTGAGATCTAATGTCTCCAACATCTTCAATGTTGACGTGCTTCTATAATCTTCAAGATTATTCTCAAAACATCAATTTCATAATTTATTAAGTTGCTATTATTGCTACTAACGAATGGATTTATATTCTCTATATTATTGAAAAAAGAAGAAACATACATAAAAAAGATATATCAGATTGGAGGATGGGTACCTTCAGCAAGAATCCAGCCATCAAAATAATTGGAGGATAAGTTAAGTCTTCTCAACTCCTTAAAGGGTTGGAACAAAGACAAGTTCAAGCTTATGTAAGTTCCAGATACTGACCATTCGGATGCAGCTTCGTATATGCTGTCAAGCGAGAGATGTATCACGTGACCAGAAGAAGAATTGCACGTGACTTTCTCCCAACCACAGCAATCACTATTTGAGTTGTAAACCCATGAAGGGAGGAGAGGTTCTGTGGAATCATTGTTGAACTTGAGAAATTCCTTGAAATTCAGGAGTGCTTTCTTCTCTTCTGGGAAGCAACCATTAATGCTGCCACACATTTGAATCACAATGACTGCACACAACAATGGCAACCACCACTTGATCCAAGGAGACTCCATATGAGAAATTTTTTATGATCTTTTAAGACTGTTTTGGTTTGAGCATTTTGTTTACAAGAGCTATATATATAATATTCACCCAAGCCTTGGTGGAAATTAGACGGTGCATGTATGTCTGCCGTTTCCATGGTGAAAATGGAAAAGCAAGTTACTTTTTTTACTTTTTGATAGTGGAAAAGGCATTCTATGAATTGGGAAGCAGGCAACACCCACGAACATGCCATTAGGACTATTTTATTTTCTTCTATAGTATGTGACCTTTGCTTTTAGTATTTTCATATGTAGTTATCATGTTCAATAGTCACATACTAAATAGAATAATATAACTCAAAAAATAGTGACAGATTTATGACGGGCCATGACACTGGACCTTACGTTTCGAAATCTTTTACCAAATTGCTTTAATAATTTTTGAAAGACCCCACTTTATAGTTTGGCCCCACAGCCATTGTCTTTGGCCTTCCATTGAGTTATTTCTAGATTTGTTCAAAAGGTACTTTGGTCATTTCATTGTGCAGCAAACTGCAGAGAAAATAAGTTCAACATCCCATAGCCATGTGTCTTTTTCCCAAAGTTATTCATTTCTAGTCTTCTTTATTTTCCGATTGAAATGAATTTTCCTTCAAGGAAAAAACTCCGGATCAAAAAACAAGGACATGAGCAGTACTACCAGTAACACTAGCCTGCCGCCAAATAAGATTATTTGGCAAGGTATTTTTTAGTCCCAGACACGTTTCTAGCAATCTTTAAGTTACAAGAAGGCGAGAGCTACATCACATCAGATAAAATAGGCCTTATTTCATAAGGAGGATCTTGTAGATTGTTGAATCGCCCTTCATAACCAAACTTGTAGAAGTTTCCAGAACTCACATTAGGCTTAGCTANTGAATTTTCCTTCAAGGAAAAAACTCCGGATCAAAAAACAAGGACATGAGCAGTACTACCAGTAACACTAGCCTGCCGCCAAATAAGATTATTTGGCAAGGTATTTTTTAGTCCCAGACACGTTTCTAGCAATCTTTAATTTACAAGAAGACGAGAGCTACATCACATCAGATAAAATAGGCCTTATTTCATAAGGAGGATCTTGTAGATTGTTGAATCCCCCTTCATAACCAAACTTGTAGAAGTTTCCAGAACTCACATTAGGCTTAGCTAGACCAAGCCTCTGCGAGTACTTTTCAGCCAAAAGCAAGGCAAAAGCTTCAACTATATTAAGGGATGCAGTAAAAAGCTTTTCTGCAACTGCAAGTACAACCCTATGCTCATGATCCACACATAATGCAGCGGCCCAGGCACCATTATGTGAAATGGTTGCATCTACATTACCACCCTTTTGGGAGCACCTCCTAACTATGCACATATTTAGGATTACTACTAATCAATAATTTGCTCCATAGCTCTTCACGTTTATTAAAAACTTGAGCAGCAATTCTCTCTAAGGGATGAAGAAAAAAGTCATTGTTATGACTCTTTTGGTTCTTAATTAAGCCACCACACTTGATCAAAAGCAACTGAAGCAAACATTAATGGTTCTTTAGCATTAGCACCCACAATATTCCTCGCCCTATTATCATCAAGTTAAATGCTAACCCATTTGTTAACTTGCAAATGTTGGAATTTGACTCAATCCTCATAAACACCATAATGAGTAAAATCTATAGCTTTTGTTATGGGACAGTGCAATTGAATTTGTGGGTAATTGACTGAAATAATATAAAATAAATATATATGTAAAAGGGTTAATGTTAAAAATATTTATGAAAATAAATCAATTTTAAATATTTTATTGAAGCAGTAGTTGACAAAATAACACTCGTTACTCTAGATATAACGTTTTCATTTAAAACATGCAACGTCGAAGTAATGGATTCCTGTTCAAAGAAATAAAAAAGGTTACTTAAAATAAGTAACACACTAGTTTAAAGGTAACGGGTCCCCACTAGATCAATATAATGTATTTTATAAAAAAATGTTAGAATGATTTTAACGTGTCATTAATGCACATACTGAATATCAAAATAACATGTTAATTAAAGATAAAAGGCTTGGGAAATTGTGAACATACTGAATTAATTTAAGCGTGTCCCATGAGAATACGCTGAATTAATTTAGGGTGTTCTATTGAGATGTGTTATAGCAATTAAAAAAAGAGAAAGAAAACAAGCTAAATTGTGGGAAAGAGAAAGAGAAAAAGAAAAAAGAAAAAGAGAGAAAGGAGAAGTGACGCAGAGAGAAAGAAAATAAGAAAGAGAAAGAAAAACAGAAAAAGGCAATGGACAGCGGGTCCCATTGGTTAAAAAACATTTTTTACCAAGCTGCTGTCCGTGAGCAGTACCAATAAGCATGATATTCTATATTCAAAAAAGAAAAAAGGAACAGACAACAGAAGAAAGGTATTATCAAATCTTTGCACAAAATTATACAAAGGTGAATCTTGGATATTCTATATGATATTATATTAGCAAGTTAATAATACATCATAATACAGTGAGTTAACCCATTTATGACATTTTTCCATGACAAGCATTTCAGAATTTCTACAAATGAACGCATCAGATCATATTATCCAGAGTCAAACATGGAAACCACTAATTATTTTACAATGAAATGAATACAAATTATCATTTTGATGAAATCCACTTAGTAATATTCAAAACAAAAAAAATAGAGTAAAACCCCTTTTTAGTCCCTGAAAAATACATCAGCTGACAAATTCATCTCTAAAAAATTTTTGGTGACAAATTGGTCTTCAAATTATTGTTTTCGCTGACAAATTAGTCCTCCGTTAGAGTTTGTTAGTCTAATTTAACGGACTTCGTCATGTGGCAGTTAACGTGATGATGTGGCCGTTAGTTGTTGAAGTAGCATGCTGACATGGCAGATGATCATTTTCTTGTGTGGCATAAGTAAAACGGCGTCATTTTACTAGCATAAAGTCAAGAAATTTGCTCCCTATACAACGTCGTCTGGTCAAGAGTCCATATGCCCAAAACAGCAATCCGACGTCGTGAAGGAGGCATTTGCTGAAGGAGATGCCATACGACATCGTCTGGTGGAAACTCCAGCTGCCCAAAACGAAAATTGACGTTGTTAAGGCTGAGAATTTTGTTTTTGCTCCCATACGGCGTCGAGCAGGAACAGAGCTCTTGTACATCCCAGAAATTTTCACTCTCATTCAACATTTTTTACCCACATCTACACTCTAAACTCACTCGCAAAACACAGTCATTTTCTTCCTACTTCACTCTGCCTCTTGCTCATAAGTCACACTTCACCGAGACAAGGCTATACTGCTCTATTTATAGCCACTAGGAACAGAGCACTTCAAATCTCATCCCATGCACCACCATGTTCCAACATTACCTTTAAAATAGCAAAAGCAATAGCCAAAAATGATAACTGAGTTAGAGTAATTAAGAACAAATGAAGGAAGGATTATGTTAGCGGTGCAAAGCTGAAGCAGTACCCAACAATGACTAGCAGAATTGTAGGAGACAGATAAAAGAGCTTGGTACCCATAATCACCTTGGTTCTCAAAGTCCCGAGAAGCCTACGGAGATAGGAAAGAGAAGCCATCTGTTGTAGTGGGCTTCTTTTGTTTGATGAGGAGGACCCAGACCTTAGTGTAAGTGGAAGTTTAAGTGATCTTGGTGAAGATAGCAACGGTGAGTCTGAACCACCTAGTAGGAAAAGATTATGCAAATAGTTGTTGAGTGAGGAAAACTTGGATGAGGATGGTAGTGGTGAAACACTAGTATGACTTAATCGAGCTGCATGACTCAGTGAGTTATGTGTACCCCGAGTTATGTGACTCAGCCATGCATGAGAGAAAATGGAATGTGGAAAAAAAGGGTACCCCAAGTTATTTGACTACAAACAGTATTAGAGGGTGCACGTGACGAGCAGTTAGCAAGAAACATCACTGAAGGTTTCGTTCCCTCTTTGTGTGTATATATATATATATGGAAGCCATGAGTCTATGGCTCTAGCTCTCTAAACAAACATGCACGAAGAGAAAGGACGTCAATATTTAACCAAAGAAACGTGAATAAATTTTTTTTAACCTATGCGGATCTCTCATAGTAAGAGGAGGGAAAGAGAGAGAGAGAGAGAAATGAGAGAGAAGGGGAAGAAAGAGAGGAGGGGAAGAGAGAAATACAGGGAAAATTTTATGGCCAAGTCAGTATGTCACTTCAGCAACTAACAACCACGTCAGCACGTTAACTGCCACGTGGCAAAATCCGTTAAATCAAACTAACAAACCCTAACGGATGACTAATTTGTCAACGAAAACAATAATTCGAGGACCAATTTGTCACCGAAAATTTTTGGGGGACTAA
>QAOA01000567.1:176749-260854 GCA_003255065.1 Cercis canadensis | reverse complement strand
CACAAGCACTTACACCTCAAAAGTAAATAAGTGACTCACTTGAAACCAGGGTATACATTTTACAAAAATAATGTAATCAATACATGAAAGCCAGAGAAATACATAACTAAAGAAACAAAAAATGAACTAGCTCAGATAATTAACATTATTTCTTTGTTAACAAACTACAAAAGAATTTCTAACACAACTAAAATCAAAGGAAAGCAAATTTCATGTGACAAAACCCAAAAATCCTAGATGGAACAGAACCACAACATCCCTATAACAGAAAGCCACTCTCAAAAGGTTGGGAATGACAAAAAAGTACATGATATCTATGAAACACCAGCTGTCTACGTCTCACATTGCTGAATTTGGAACAAAAAAACAAAAATAAAAAAGACACACAACAAGCAACAATTTAGTGACCACCCACACAAACAAAACAAAGAAAGCTAACAATGGCAAAAAACTCCTCAAATTAAATGGATTTTTTTAAAACTTGCAATGGTTTAATAATAACCATTTTTATCAAGCAGTTTTCAAATATCAAGAATCTCAAAGAGTGCAAAGGAATACATCAATGTGATTTTTTTTTCCCTCAATCTTGACAACAAAATAAATAAATCTAGTTTTTTTATAACATTACATTCTAAGCCAATGCACCAGTTCAAATTCAAAATTTTCAAAAGACCCAAATCAGCTTGCAAGTGCAAAATTGCAGGTTTTGAAAGGATAATGGAAAAGGTGAAACAGAAATAATGATTTTGTTTTATGAACAAAAACCATCACACAAGCCCCATCAAAGAAAGTTTAAGTCATAAAAATCTTTGGCATTGTTTCAAATGAAGATGTAGTACTCCCATTTTAAACCCCAAATGTGCATTGATTCTTGTCTTTAATCTATCATTGTCTCACTCAAAGATCTTGCTTTCACCATGGTGGCATTGAAAAGAGATTATATCGAAATAAGTGACAAATGAAGGCTTCTAGACAAAATAAAATTCAAGGAATGTAATAGTAATGGCTAGTGGTTAGTGGCAAACGAAATTATTGAGACTTAAAGAAATGGCATGCATCACACAATCAAGTCAAATATGGTAGGCATTTCTTTTAAGGATGGATAACGGGTTTCCAACAGGCTCAAGAAACAAGAAGAGGTTGCTGAAGGAAATATATTTCAGAATGAAAATTAATTCAAGATTCATTTGTCACAAGATTAAAACTTCAAAATGAAAATGGCCACTCATTGATCAAAATGGACTTTTAAAAGCACGTAATGCAGGCAAGGTCTAAAGGTTGTAAAAGAAGGGTATAACAAGCTCAAAAATGTGTTTATTGGTCAAGAAGGATCAAGGATCATGATTCATATTTCTATTCAGATTCTTTTGAACAACAAAAACTAACATAACTTCTTCATTTGTCCCAAGAGCAAAAATTCAAAATGAGAGCAACCAATCATCGATCAAAATGGACTTTCAAAAGCACGTAATGTAGGCCAAGGTTTAAAGGCTATGAAAGAATGGTATAAGAGGCCCAAACATGTGTTTATAGGTCAAGAGGGATCAAAGATCATTTCAATATCTGGTTCAACTTTCTACTTCATTCTTTTTTTCTTTTTTTACTTTTTCTTTTCATTGTTCCTCTATTTTTTCTTGCTTTTCTTTTTATTTTTTCCTTTTTTATATTCCTTTTTTTTTNATTCCTCATTTCAATTCTTGACTGCTCATTTTTTAAACCTTAACCATGAGACAAATTATTCAGCCCCCAGTGTAAGGGTGATCCTTGTACAAGGTTTCTTACAAAGAAAACTACCAAGCTCAATGGGGACAACAAGGGAAAACAAATAAATGAAAAGGTAGCAGAAAAATGGCCATTCCTCATTTCAACTCTTGACCGTGCATTCAGAAAACATTAACCATGTGACAAATATATATCAAGTAAGGGTGGTCAAATATGGTATAAACAAATAGGCCAATCAAAATCAAATTATAAAATGAGGGGTTGAACAAACTTTTCATGCATATTGTATGCCACTTCCAAAAGTCCCAACTAATTCTTAAAGGCTATGAATTGAAGAAAGTTACTGAGTGTAACTAAATAGAAATCACAAAAGAGAAACTCGTATGTTTTGCAATGGAACATATTTGTTTTTTTTAATCAAAGGGAACTAGATACCACCCCAACTTATTCTTAAAGGCTATGAATGGATGAAAGTTAGGGAGTTTGAAGTGAAAGGAAATCAAAAAAGAGAAACTCATGTGTTTTGCAACGGAACATTCTTTTTTTTTTAATCAAAAGGGAACTAGATGCCACCACAACAAAAATACTAATTTAAATAAGACACTAGAAAGATGAAAAACAAGAACAAATATTATCCATTTATTACAAAAATTTTGGTTCAAACACTCTCACAAGCTTTCCTCTCCAAACAAAACAATGGAAAAGTAAACAAATGGTCATCAGCCATCAGGATTGGAAAGGAATACAAACTGAATTATATGGGTCTTCTAAGGAAAATATAGAAAATGTTTTCTCAGTATGGTGCAATGGCATCTATAATGCATTTCTCTGTGAATTGTGCAAGAAAGAGAGGCAAAAAGCCAAATTGCAAGTTCTAAATAATCAATCTATAGAATATATACAAGCATAGAAGGAAAAATCTCCTATTCAATAGAAATGCATAAGAACTAATTGAGCAAGGAAACAATATAACACCAATCACATATGACCAAATAAAAGAAGATTATTATTATACAAAATCCTCAAATCCCAAACAAAAAAAATATGCTATTGACCCAAGGAAAAAAATATTTATAACTTACCAGATGAAACCAGTTTGACAATAAGAGTTAAATGAANTTTTTTTAATCAAAGGGAACTAGATACCACCCCAACTTATTCTTAAAGGCTATGAATGGATGAAAGTTAGGGAGTTTGAAGTGAAAGGAAATCAAAAAAGAGAAACTCATGTGTTTTGCAACGGAACATTCTTTTTTTTTTAATCAAAAGGGAACTAGATGCCACCACAACAAAAATACTAATTTAAATAAGACACTAGAAAGATGAAAAACAAGAACAAATATTATCCATTTATTACAAAAATTTTGGTTCAAACACTCTCACAAGCTTTCCTCTCCAAACAAAACAATGGAAAAGTAAACAAATGGTCATCAGCCATCAGGATTGGAAAGGAATACAAACTGAATTATATGGGTCTTCTAAGGAAAATATAGAAAATGTTTTCTCAGTATGGTGCAATGGCATCTATAATGCATTTCTCTGTGAATTGTGCAAGAAAGAGAGGCAAAAAGCCAAATTGCAAGTTCTAAATAATTAATCTATAGAATATATACAAGCATAGAAGGAAAAATCTCCTATTCAATAGAAATGCATAAGAACTAATTGAGCAAGGAAACAATATAACACCAATCACATATGACCAAATAAAAGAAGATTATTATTATACAAAATCCTCAAATCCCAAACAAAAAAAATATGCTATTGACCCAAGGAAAAAAATGTTTATAACTTACCAGATGAAACCAGTTTGACAATAAGAGTTAAATGAAGATTATTTATCTTCCCAAATTCACCAAATGCATTTTCTAGATCATCCTCTTGCGCTTCCTCATGCAACCCGTGACCAAAATAATACATTCTTCAACGGCTGCAAACAAGAAATTAAAACTATGATTCAACGTTCCAACCAAAAATAGAGAAACGGCACTATTACTTAGAATGTGCACTAAGCCTAAGCACAAATACATTAGTTGTGCATGAATTAGGTTTAAACATAGAACTTGATAAAAGAGTGCGGTTCTGTGCACACACACTTGTGTATGAGAGTGTCCACATGTATACTAACCTGGATAAGAATATAAAGTAGATTTGCTGTTTTCAAGAGCTAGGCTTAATTCACAATATTGGGTTTCATTTATGCCATTTACTTTGTTTTTTTACTAGATATTTGAATGTTAGAAGCTTAAACATACAATATAAAAATATGCAGAGATTAGAAAATCAACNAAAAAAAAAAAAAAAAAAAAAAAAGAGGCAGAAACTGTTCAGAACAAGAAAAAACACATACATAACAAAATATAGATGAAACAAATATCACCAGCCCCAATTAATATTAATAAATGGGTCAAATATTACTTTCAATCAATATTTGTTTCTATCCCACCCGCTTCTCCCTACAAATATTAACAAAGGAAAAAATAAATAACTGCCTACTTTTTTTCCTTATCTCCATTATTATGGATAGCCCCTCTCTTTCTCTCTAATCAACCATTTTTAGTTGTTATTTGGGCATAGAAAATGGGTTTCCTCATCTTGGAAATGTTGAGGCAGTAAGAGAGTGATTCTCTCCCACTCCCTTGCCCTAAAATTGAGGTTCCAGAGGTGTATCGACCCTGTCATCTATGTCTACACAATACATATTGCCAGATTAGTTCAAGTTTTAAAAATTTTAGTAGACTTTATATTGATTAAACATCCAAAAGAATTAGAAAGTCCATCCTATCTCTCTTTTCCACCCTACCCTCTTTCCACCAATCAACTTTTCTTTCCTAAAGAATGGAGACAAGGATTTCCCACTTTCACAATTCTACTACTCTTAGCACATCTTATATATCAATTTAAAACCTTCCATAACTATCAAAGTTTTATCCTTGCAAAATTAATGTACAAACAATCATAGCCAACAACCAAAACCAAAAGAATGAAACCCTAGCCCTAAATGGTATTTGCTAAAAGCTGTTATACAAAATCCTTAGTGGGAGTCCGAGTAGTCAACAAGTTACAGGTAAATATCTCACACCATGATCATAAGTAGTAATTCTTCAACTTCCATTTCTTATACAACAGTGCACTATGATGCTATGTAGTTTATTAGTTAGCCTTAATATTGTAACAATTAACAAGAAGATGAAAATGTCTTCCAGCCATAAATTGGAAAGATCTTGCCCTGCATTAGTATGGTTCTTATTTTGTGACATATTTGTAGTGCATATGTTACTGAAAAATGCATAGCAGCAGTAGCAGCATTACATTTTAATACTAAAGCAATGTTCTACAAACTTCAAAATACTATTATAATTTGAAAAAAGTATAAACAGTATCTTACTACAAGGACATGTTTTAATTGAAAGTTGGTACTAGATTACATCTATGACGTAATGTTTTTATTTCTCCCTCCCCTAAACGATTTCATGAAGTGGAGGTAGGTATTGAAAATATGCTAAATGACAATTGAAAACATATCAACATAAATCACAGAAGCAAATGATTCAAGATTAGAAGAGAAAAAAAAGTATATCCCAGTAGTTGTGACGTATTTACAGGCATAAAGTAAGTTTTACCATCAAATGAATGATAACCATGTAGGATTTCATAGAATCAAAAGAAACTAACATGCAAAAGAGCATGGTCAATTTATTTACTGGGTTTAATACTGGACCACCTTGCTCAGCATAGAAGCTCGTAGATTCTAGAACTACACCAATGTCACCAGCAGTATTAGCAGCTTTCACAGTTTCCAGGAACTCATAACCCATGTATATTGTGGTCCTAAGAAAAGAAATGGTATAGAATAAAACTCAATGGAAAACATTATAGTCTCTTGCTCAAAAGATGCCAAATAAATAATTAGGATGAATAAAGAAAATCTAAAACAGCTGCTCAAGGGATTGGGGTAGAGGAGCAGAAAAATAAACAAACTTTCATCATACTATTTGCATTTTAATTTTTAGACAGATTGCACTCTGCACATTGCACACAACTCACTTCGTATTCATGTTCTCCTCCATTCACTGCATCTTTCAACAATTGCCATTTAGAAACAATAATTTTACATTTCTCAAGTCACTGGACCTNCATAGAAGCTCGTAGATTCTAGAACTACACCAATATCACCAGCAGTATTAGCAGCTTTCACAGTTTCCAGGAACTCATAACCCATGTATATTGTGGTCCTAAGAAAAGAAATGGTATAGAATAAAACTCAATGGAAAACATTATAGTCTCTTGCTCAACAGATGCCAAATAAATAATTAGGATGAATAAAGAAAATCTAAAACAGCTGCTCAAGGGATTGGGGTAGAGGAGCAGAAAAATAAACAAACTTTCATCATACTATTTGCATTTTAATTTTTAGACAGATTGCACTCTGCACATTGCACACAACTCACTTCGTATTCATGTTCTCCTCCATTCACTGCATCTTTCAACAATTGCCATTTAGAAACAATAATTTTACATTTCTCAAGTCACTGGACCTGCAGCCAGATCAATGTTCAACACCCAAAACTTCTAACCCTTTTCTTTGCCCCAAACCTTAAAATAAACCATTATACACTGTTACTCTAGAATTCTGAAGTCCTCAAAATCCACCAAGTCTAATTTGACCTAACCATTACTTTAAATCCAGCCTATGAATCCTAAATGCCACTTGTACGGTCCTACTACCACCCCTTATTCTAAACAAATAACATCATAAAAGACTTAAGCCTAGGACAATGGAGCTTGTACGAGGTCACCAATTTCTGCTTGTTGTTTGCTAAATAAAAACCTACTTGATTCCAGAAATTGACAACTGAAATCTTCAGAGCTGTATTCACTATACAAGGAAAACCTCTCTCATAAACACATTCGACTGTAACACTTTTTTACCAAATATACTCTAAATAGATATGATCTTCCTATTCCAGTAACAGGAATACTTACTTTGCCACCTTCCTCAAGCATCAAATCATCTAAGGGTGTTCATAGGTTCAGTCAGTTTGGTGAGTTTTAAGCTAAATGACCAACCAAACTGAACTAATTGTTTCCCTAAGAAAGAGCCAAGCAATAGGTTTGGTCTATGCTAATAAGAACAAACAAAACCAAAACAGTAAAAGTGGGTCTAGTGACATTGATTCTTGCAAGGATAGGGAATGATTTTTCATAAAAGATGACAAATGAAGGATATACTGAAGATATGAAAGAGAACATCATGAGCTTCTAACAAATAATAATGCAAGGAAAGAAAGGGACAGGAGATTTTGGGGAAGGGGGGAGGATGGCAGAGAAAATAAAGGCAAGGAAGAAATGAACTAGCCAAGAAAAATAAGATTTTGTGCTAGTAAACTAACCATTACTAAGAAATATAGGTTTGCATCAAATAAAGTTAGAGTGCCACCTCTAGCAGCTTACAAAAAGAACTTTTACTAAGATGAATTTGGAGATTTACATTTTTTTTTTATTTGTTTACTTGAATTACAATTCCACAAAAAGAATTTTAGAGGACTTACATCACTGCTCAAAATGTAGAAAATAATTGCTGCTGCAAGGTTGCTGGGAGAATCATCAAGACTGACACCCAAAATAGCATCAACTATTGTCTTTGCCATCCTAGAAAGTATATAACCATCAATATCAGTTGAGAAGTTTAAATTTCCAATTAGAAAGTTTTATAGGATCTGTTCACTCAAGGACAAACACACATCCAATTACAAAATAACCAAATGTGAAAGAAATAGAAGATTATACTGATGATCTTAGTTTACTATTTCTTTACTTTTTTTATATTTTTGGATAACCAATTTGACATGCTAAAACTCTTCATAAGCAGCAGTTAGAGTGTATTACCAATATCATGAAGAAAGATAATAAAGGTTGTTTCACATGGTTCATATAGAAAACGATAAAAACAAAATGATAAATTTATTTAATTCCGAATCCTTATATGGAAACACTAAATCGCCTCATTCTCATTGTATAAAATGGAAAGTGACTAAACTTTCAAAATTGTCAAGGATCTAAGTTCCACTTCAACTTACAATTTCATAAGGAAAGTGGCTAAAGAGATCTCAAAGTTCAACCTACTAAATGGCAATGCTTTACCATAAGCACTAATGATTCAAAACACTAACGTTTATTTTTTTTTTTCTTCTTTTTTCTTTTTCTCCTAAGCTACTAATAAAAATTCAAATCAACTAAGAAATTTTGGAGCACATGTACTAATGGTATCCTTAACTTCGAAAGCTAACTAAAGGGAATCACCCGATAAATTTAAAAATCACATATTATGAGTTCCCAGTTAATCCTCAGCCCAAATTTCAAATTTTAAATTCACATTTAGAAACCCCACAGTGGAATTTCAAAAATTCGATTGTTTCCTATACAAAAAATTCAAGGAGACCCATTTAAAATTCAAAACCCAGAAGAATTTTGTTTCAAATTTACGTACCCTTGAGTCCGTAGAAGCTGCTGCTGCCGCAAATAGACAACAAAGAAAGCAAACTCGCCTTTCTGTAAAATTCAAAACCCAGAAGAATTTTGTTTCAAATTTACGTACCCTTAAGTCCGTAGAAGCCGCTGCTGCCGCAAATAGACAACAAAGAAAGCAAACTCGCCTTTCTGATCCGAATTGGCTGACCTTTCCTGAGCCCATCAAGAGCAAAATTCACCTCATTGACATGCTCCAACATCTCCCCAAATTCCTGCGCCTCCATCAACGTCGAAGTCGCCAGAATCGAAAAACCACAGCTCCTGGGTAATTCTATCGACTTCCCTGTTCTTTCTTTCTTTGACTTCCTAGAGACCCCGTTGCCCAAATCGTCGAAAAGGAGTGTTGTGGGCAAGATCGAATTTGAATTGTACGGGTCAGAATCGAAGGAAGAGGAAGAGTCTTGGGACGAGAATGCGAAGCCGCAGAATGGGTCTTGGGAACTTTCTTGGGACAGAGAGTCCCTGAAGGAAGACTTCTCTTCATGAGCGGTGTGTAAGTCCTTCAAATGGTCCGTTGGAGAGTTGAAGAGAAAAGGGAGGGCACAAATTGTGCATTTTGAGGAAAGGGAGGGGCTTTATGGGAAAACCGAGTTAAAATTTGAAATAGTGAATTGGAGAGTTGAAGAGAAGATGGTCGGAATGGTGGCGCTGCCAATGGGCGGAGATAACGAAGACAAAGGCAACAGAAGAACAACGAGAGAGAGAAGGCAATAGAGTTGTGTCTTTGCTGCGGAGGTTTTGTTTGAATTTTTACTTTTATTTTTCTTCGTTGGTTTTATCAACGGTGCGATTTTTTAAATACCAGCTAATGAGGAAGCGTTATCTAATCGGTTGGTAATATCAGGGAGCATAATTTGGTCATTTTACAAAATTTCAGATATACGAGTGAGGCGTGTCAAGAATAGAATAATCATTAGTTTTACAATCGTGTAGTATATGGATACATAAAGTAAAAAAGAGATAATTTGTGAAGAGAGAAGAAAATTACAGAAGGCATGAAATGAAGGAACGAGCAGACACTGCATTGATAGCCACACTCACAAAGAAAATGCTCTCTTTTAAATGTATATGTGGATACATTTTCAACAAGAAAATAGTCTTGCTCATATAGGAGCCAATTAAGAATAGAAGAATCATACATCTTCATTAAAAATCATATATCAAATCTATGCATAGCCATGAAATTATACAAAATAATTAAAATTAAAATCTCTTCTTAAGTAAAATATATTATTATTCACTTCTACAGAAAAAAAAATTACAAAATTAATCTACTAACAATTTTAACCAACAACCAAAACCAAAAAAATGAAAGCCTAGTCTAAAATTATATTTGCTTAAACATATTATTCAAAATGCTCAATATCAATGCGTAAACACAAAGTAGAAGCAAAGTGAAGGGACTAACATCATTGAGGGCCGATCCTGATGTTGGATTAAAGGGAGTCAAAATTGAAGCTAGCAAGGTGGTTGTTACGTTTAGCACTAATTTCCTAGCAAAAGCTGCACCCAAAAAGTGATGAAGATGCAGTGCTAATGATGGCAGATTTGAGCCTAGGTAGAGGAGGGGCTCGGGAAAAAGCGTCGGCGTTGATGTCCACATCAACATCACCTTTGGCATCGTTGGAGGCCACCCAATCCTTGCCTATTGCCTTGATTCCGGCGCCAGCTACGATAGTGATTGGGAGAGAGACTTGCGACAAGGAAGGACTAGGGAAGGAGGGAGACTTGCAAATACGAAGGGACTTTTGGTTTGATTTTCAAATACAAAACTGTCTATCAATGTATTAGTCACTTTTTACTTAGAAGCATTAATTACAATATTGTATGCAATATTTGATAGACCATAATTAATTGCTCTTCCCCAAATATTTGTACATTTTTGTGCCTCTCATCAACACGTTTTCTATTTGATTTTCTTAATTGGCATTGCAAAGTTGGAAGAAAAATTTAATATTACTTTTTTTTTTTTTATGGTGTAGTATTATTTTTTAGACCAATGCTATGCAAAAAAAAAAAAAAAATATTGATAGAATTGTTGCTAGAATTCAAATTAATTGTTAGATAAAATAACGTAGATTCTATGATACCATATAGATATGACATACTACATTGACATGACAAGTGTATGTACTTTTCATATTTTATTGAATATAAAATATAATTTATCTTATTTTTTCAAACAAACTTGAAAACAGTTGACTTTTACACATTTCACTCATACATTGGCTATTCCTATATAATATAACATACCACATAAATACAAGAAATATCTAAGAAATCTCCATAAAATAAAGTATTAGTTTTGACAATTCCTTTTCAATTAATATTAGTTTTTGGAATAATACTGATTAGAGGACGATAAAAATCATGTTTAGCTGCTTCAATATAATTTTACTCATTAGATACATAGACAATACTAGACAAAGCTAGATTAATTCTATGATAATATTCATTATTTTTCATCTTCAATTTTAATATTTTCACTTGGTAAGATAGAAAAAGGAAAAGACAAAAGAATATAACTCTTTTTTGGGGAGAATATACAAATTTACTTTATGCACATTAATTAATCTTTAACTATTTTTTAAGGTATAGAAAAGTTTAGGGTGATGAGAGACTATCTCATTCTGCCAAGATATATCACATACCTTAACAAGAACTTACAAATGACTTACAGTGATATTTACATTGTTTAACTATGTTAACTTTCATAGGATCATTTTAACTTTACAAGAGGTTCATAATAAGACTTAAAACTATGTTTATTTAGCTAGTATTTCTTTAGCCTATTTCTCTAATTTATCTCAAATACTCTTTTGTGTATGTTTTAAATGGGAAATGGTTGCTCTTCACCACTCTTCATTAATACAAAAACAATTTAGTAATAATAGCATTATCAAATGATTGTACAAAAGAATATAAATCATCCGCTTTCTTTTTATTTTTTATGAGAGTGATACTTGCATATTCAGAGCCCCGTTCTCATTACCTCTATCTAAGAACAAAAAGAAATTTGTAATTGGAATTAAACAATCAATAACTATAAAAATGTCACTTGATATTAACAATTAGACATTATTCATAACAAATTGAGATGCACAAAATTGAAAATACTTTAGGTGCAACAAGTTGCATGACTTACATAGATAATTACGTCTCCAACAATTTCACAATCCTACAAACAATAATATTGAAAGATATATAAATGCCAATATTTTGTACATTTCGTCACTATAAAACAACTCATGCCAGACCTAGTTAATTAAGAACTACAAAGGAATCATATCAACAACATAAACTCAATAAAAGTGAATTAATATGTAACAAAAAAAATAGGCAAAGAGAGAAGCTTAACCAATGAAGAAGGTGTTCAAGTGGAACCTTTCCATTATAAGAACTTTTCAATTTCAGAGTTGACAGCAACTTCCAAAACAGCACTTAACGTGTTAGAACCTTTTGCAAATTTTTTCCATTCCATCAGGCCGAACCATATTTTGGTAGTTTTCTGGCTGCTGCTTATGGACCATAGTCTAATGTAAGATATTAGAATTTAGTTTTTCCTTTTCATTATTGTCTATATATGTTACCTTGTTTCCAGTGTATTTAGAATTTAGTGGCATTGTATTTATGGTTTATTTAGAAGTATTTCACATCAAACTGATATAAATGAGTGTATTTCTTCATTGTGATTACTTTACCTTCCAACTTCTGAGTAAGTTTGGCAGGATATTAATTTTTTCCTATGATTAAGAATGGCTTTTGCTTTGTTATGTAATTAACTTAGAGTTGGGGCCAAGCCTCTTTATGGTAAAGTATGGTATTGCACATGGTTTCCTTTGGAAATGGAATTAAAGTCTGAGCAAAGCCTTTATTCCCAAGAGATTTCCAAATGGATGTTGTTAGGAGTAAGTGCTGCAGTGCTTGTTATTTTGAACTTGGCATTAGTACAAGGATTGTGATTCTTGCTTTATCCCTAAACTTCTATTATGTATAATCTGAGACTTTATTTCTCAATTGGTCAATTGTTCTTTTTCTTGAAAATTATTTTAATTGGGTTTGATTTGTTTTAGTTTCTGTCTTAGGTTGGTATGATGTGAAAGCAAAAAAATTGATGTAGGGCAATTTTTGACAACCTACGATAAGCTATCTGATGAAATGGTGTTACTATTTAGAAAGTTATATACATGTGGAATCATATTGCAGCAGCTACAATTTTCATTAATGAATTGCTCTCTTATTATGCCAGTGATTTATGGTATCTTGTAACTCTATATTAAATGTTTCTTGTTTTCTTCATTTTCTTTTCCATAATTCTGTTTCCCTATCTCTCTCTTTTAGATTACATTGGAAAATCAAGTATGTGAGCCGCCTTCAGTACCTTTGGGAAGATATAAAGAAATGAGAGGTTGAGATACCTGAATTTGTGAAAAGTCATGATGATATTTTGGAGCATAGACCACTCACAGATTATGGCATTGAACCAGACCTTTTTCATTTAATTGAGATGCCTTCAATAGTGTATTCATTTGGGAGATACCAGGAGAGATGGATAGCAAGGGAGTATGTGTCTTAGTTTAGTTTCTTAATATCATAGTCTGCTTAATCTTTCTGATGCACTCAAACTTTGTACAGAATGGTTCTAATGTATTTCATATCCTCCTCTTGTGTAATTTCTAAACCATACTAAATGTTAAAGAGAAACTTTTGAGTTTGTTAATCTATGGAAAATCGAAAATGCTCTACGTTTTCATTTGATTATACATTCATGAATGCACTACCTTGGTCATGTTATCTGCCCTGATACTTATGTTCCCCTACTGTAATTCATTTCTCTTTATTTATTTACAAATTGTGGCATATGGTAAATAAGTCCAAAGCATACAGCATTTTCAGATTTGAAAATATTACATTCTTTTATTTGTTTTGGCGTTATCATTGTCTTTGTACTCTTCAGAACTGTGGTAAGAAATTTCACATTGTATTAGAAGCGTTATTGGAATATAAACAATTATCCGCTTTGGTTCTGCAAGTTGAAGTTCTGCTTCTTACTCCTTTACTCTCTAGCTAATTTTACGTTGTGGCTACAATTTTTTATGAATTCTACTTATCTTGATTTTATTTTTCTTCTGTAGTTTCTAGACCAAATCACTTAACTCGATTGTTTAATATTTTGTTAAATACATGGTTTTGTTATAAATCTCTCGTTAAAGAAATTTTCTTATTTTCAAATGTTAAGAATGATTTCTATCAGAATAAATGCTTTCATAAGCATATTAGGTATTATTTGTAAGAAAACTAATTTAATAATTTGGAAGTTATACCATAATATTAGTGACCTTGATAAATTATCACCATCTAAAATGACAAAATTTAGAGATAAAATATACTTAAGTGCTCATTAAGGTGATCAAATTGTCTACCTGCCTGTTCTAAATTAAAATCAGCATGTGTATAGAACTCATGTGTCTCATTTGACTAAAGTAACAAATGATTCAAAGGTGCAATGCAATTGATCTTAACTAATTAGTCCACAAGAGAAAAAGTGTGAGTCCTAAAGTAAGTTCAATTAATTATTCAAGAACATCAAACAACTTCTGACTATTAAATTAATCTCAACTCACTCATAAATTAATCTCATAACACAAATAGTTATATATGACTACTAAAGTATAATCCTAACTCACTCCTATATTTGACGAATAAAGTAAATAATTTCAAATCACATAACCTTAATTGTCATAGAATTAAGGTTTAGGATATTTATGTTTTGGTTGTAAAAAAAATATTTTAAAAAACAAAACATAATAATGATTGAAAAGGATAACAATTATTACCAAACCATTTATAAAACAAGTTAGTTGAATAGAGAAATTTTCTTTTGGATTAGTTAAATACAAAAATTTGAAACAAATTAGAACATTGTCTTCTATTTTCTTTTAAAAAAAAAAAATTGCTTGCCCTCCTGTCCATCTTGTTCTTCTTCACTTTACTACAAGAAATATCACTGATTTTTTTTTTTTTAAAATGAATTTGTTTTTCTTGTTACTAATTCCATTAATATGATAAAAAAAATTTCTTATTGAGAACAATATAATTAACCTATGTCCTTAAATTTTTTTATCTAAGTATTCAAGTCAAAATTTTCAAAATCAAACCCCAAAAAAGTCTACAAAAAATTATCTTCTACTTCTTTACAAACCCAATACTGTAACCTTCACATTCGTCTTCTTTTTTTTACCTGCACCACCAACCCAAAAAACCTTCTTTTTTCCATGTTAAATACTGAAGCTCATGAACTCCGTGTGCCTTCAAGCATTTAGGACAGGCGCGACTCATGCTTGAAAATTTTCTCAAGGGAAGAAACAAAGACAAACACAGAAAATAATGTTCTCTAAGGAGTAGATGTGAAATTGAAGTTTGCACAACATGTTTATCTACCCAATAGGGAGGAGCTGAACCCAAGCCTTGAAGCAGCCAAATCAAATTGCAAAAGATTGTCTTCTAGTTGATGTATGATGCCCAATATGATCTCCTCAATAGATTTGCTAGAGAAATTGAAATGGAATATTAGAGTTCTTGAGTTTTAGTCATTTAATTGAGCCAATTTTTAAATATTCAAAATTTTGGGCTAAATCTAAATTTCAACAAAACCAGCTTACCCGACTAATTCACCTCCACCTTGTCCTCCTATCATTGGCTACCTACTATTTTGTCAGTTGGGGTACTTGTGCCACTTGTGGCAACGAAGAAGCACCCACACACACACACTTATATATATATATTTGCAAACATCCTATAACTCAAAGTAAACGGATATGATTCTTGCCCTATTGAACTTCCCCTCTAAAAGGTCAATAGATTGGAGCCCTAAATGAGATACAATACCCCAAAAGTTCTAATTTAGTTAAGAAGCATTAGATTATAGAGATTAACAGTAAAATTTTAGAAGAGGAAGTGGCTTACAGTGTAGAAAGATAGCAGCCCCTCTCTCTCTCTCTCCTTCTCCTTTTCCTTCTTCCTCTCGCTGATCCCTTGGCGTTTCCTTTCTCTCTCTGCTCTAGAACTCTCTCGACTCTTCTCTCATCTTTATCTCATTCATTTCCTTTTTTTTTTAACCTATAAAATGATATAATATAATAATATAGCTATATTTTTTTACAAGAAAAGCTGGTTGTCACAATTAATCCTTTTTATTTTATTTTATTATGTGGCATCCTTAGTTCTATGCATAGCTGTACTCATCTATTTAATTATGAGGATTTTTTTATTTTATATATTTTCACCTTTTGTTTTGATCTCTATTTAATTTGTTTTTTGAAATAGGTTTTATCATTACATGACTTTGTGCACACAAAATAATATGGCTGAAAACTTATTTGCTTGATTTATTTTATGGGTTGTGTGATAAGGTGCCATGTAAGAATTTTTTTTTTTTAATTTAAAAGTTACACATAAATCTACCTCAAGTGTCCTTTACAAACTAATTTAATGAGTCCCACATCATGGTTTATTATGAAAAATTTACTAAATGGAATGATGAAAAATGAAAAATTTGCTAGCAGCTTTAAAAAAAAAAAAAAATTCCAAGTGATTGATAGAATGTTGAAAAGGCTGCAATTACTTAATCAAGAAAGCTATTGGAAAAGGATCCAAGTATCTTGACTCTCTTATTGGTTGTGGGAGGGAAACAAATTGGTTTATGTTGATTGTTTTTCTATTTAAAGGATGAATTTTTCTTTGGTTATTCTTTTTTTTTTTTTCATCCACTAAGTTCCTTAAAAAATGATGTCTATCTTACTGCTATCCTTTTTCTCATATCCTTTCAAGAATTTATGGATACTTTTTTATGTCTTTATTTTGACTCGTGTTTGTTTAGTTGCCCTTCCCTTGGTGTTGAAAGAAAATAATATGCTTAAGAGAAGTACTTTGATATATTTCCTATATATTCCTTGAGTAATATTATTAATATTATGACAATTCCATGTTACTATAATAGAAAATCATTTTTCTTTAAAAAAAAATGATATGCACATTAAGAAAATGCCTTTTAAAAATGAGAACAAGAAATACAAATCATCCTTCTAATAATTGGGATATGACATTTATTATAAACAGAAAATGAACCATTACAGGTCTCATTCAAAGATAAACAACACACTACAAAAAAATAACATCTTTCTCACAAAATTTCTTATGGACAAGAAATCTAAGAATTTATCACTAAAAAAGTGAGCAATTCTCACAGAATTGTAAATATTAGAATTTCTCACAGACTTTTTCACAAAATCTAAGTCAATGAGAAATCCGTGAGAATAATTGAGAGAGAATGACGGAAAGGTGGTGCAAAAATGTTCTCATGAACAAAATATGTGAGAACACTCGAGAGTACATGCAATATGGTTTCTCACAGACAACAATTCGTGAGAAACAAAATGATTAGTTTTGGAAATGCATTTCTCATGGAAGGAATACTGTGAGAAATAGAAACGCACCATTTTTTAGAAGTTATTTCTCATAGATTTTGTCATTGAGAACCTAAACGCACCGTTTTACTAGATGCCTAAATGAGGAAAAAATTTGGCGAGCATTTCTCACGGAATTTGTTTGTGATAAATCTAGAAATATTAGCAACACCTTAGATTCACCTTCCTTATTTGCAACTAAGAGAAAGCAAAAGCATTCTGCCTGGAATCTCAGTAAATGGACTTGGGCAGTGGTTTCTGGCAACTTGAGGTGTATTCCATTGTGTGTGGATGTTCTACTCCCTCCTTTTGAAGCTATGGAGTTGAGGTTGGCCATTTCTTTTCCATTTTTGTCTCCTATTTTCTTTGTTGATGATGCACATTGTGGATTAGTTTCTAGTATATTTGTGGACTATGTATCATTATAGAAGGAGTCTATCAAATGGAGTATTATTTGCCCTGCAAAAATCTTCATTAAGTAGACGAAAAATGAAAAAAATTGGCATAGAGAACAAACTCCAAACAAGGAGGAACCACTGTGATTTTGTGAAAAACCCAATTCCATCTCTTAAAACCTTAACAGTCGATGCTGCATTCGCACACTCTAACAAATTATAATCACTGTATGAAGGAGTAGAGATTGAAATTGGCCATTGGCCCATTTGTCGACAAACCCAAATACAAAATACTACTAGGTCCAATTGAGATCAAGACCAGTAGCCGAAAAAAAAAAAGGAAGGAAAAGAGAGATATCACCACGAAAGAAAAAAAAAAATCTAATTGATATTGTTGTAGTAAAAATAAGCTTTCACCAACAATTATAAGGGNCTTAAAACCTTAACAGTCGATGCTGCATTCGCACACTCTAACAAATTATAATCACTGTATGAAGGAGTAGAGATTGAAATTGGCCATTGGCCCATTTGTCAAACCCAAATACGAAATACTACTAGGTCCAATTGAGATCAAGACCAGTAGCCGAAAAAAAAAAGGAAGGAAAAGAGAGATATCACCACGAAGGAAAAAAAAAAATTCCAATTGAGATTGTTGTAGTAAAAAATAAGCTTTCACCAACAATTATAAGGGTTCAGGGAAACTTAGCTATTTGTGTGTCCTCCCAAAGAATCCTTGAAACCTCTTTTATAGGCCTTTGGTGTTCAAGTTATTTGCTTAAAAATTTATGAAGTTTGTTTGTTTGTTTTTTTCTTTTTTTCTTTTCTGGCAAGAGCAACATTGATATGGGGGGAAATTTTGGTGCGCTTTGTGAGAAAACTGAAAATATTAGCAACACCTGAGATTCACCTTCCTTATTTGAAACTCAGAGAAAGCAGAAGCATCCGGCCAGGAATCTTAATGAATGGACTTGAGTTGAGGTTGGCCATTTTCTTTTTCCATTTTTGTCTCCTATTTTAGCTCCTATTTTCTTTGTTGATGATGCATATTGTGGGTTAGTTTCTAGTATATTTGTGGACTATGTATCGTTAGAGATGGAGTGTATGGAATGGAGTATTATTTTCCCTGCAAAAATCTTCATTAAGTAGATGAAAAATTAAAAAACTGGCATAGAGAACAAACTCCAAACAAGGAGGAACCACTGTGATTTTCTGAAAAACCCAATTCCATCTCTTAAAGCCTACAGTAGATGCTGCATTCGCCTGCCATTGGCCCATTTGTCGACAAAGCCGAATACAAAATAGTACTAGGTCCAATTGAGATCAAGACCAGTAGCCGAAAAGGGGGGGTGGGGGGGAAGGAAGAAAAAGAGAGAGAGATATCACTACAAAAAAGAAAAAACAAAGAAGATCCAATTGAGATTGTTGTAGTAAAAATAAGCTTTCACCAACAATTATAAGGGTTCAGGAAAACTCAGCTGTTTGTGTGTCTTCCCAAGGAATCCTCGAAACCTGTTTATAGGCATTTGGTGTTCAAGTTATTTGTTTAAAAATTTATGAATTTTTTTTTTTTGGCAAGAGCAACATTGATTGATATGGTATATGATGTATCCCTATTTTGATGTTCAAGTTTACTTTTTCAAGATGAGAAACTTTTGCTTATTAGAGCTGCCACCAATCTTAAGGATGTCCCTCACCCCTTATACTAAGTTAGAATCTCCCAAACTACAAAATAGCAGCTTTGGCCATTTGGCCAATTATCTTAAGTATAAAAAGATATTTAATTTTTCTCAAAAACTCCTATCTTCATATTTATCTATACATAAAATTAGACTACTAGTATCCACATACTTTTGGATCTTTAAGAAACCGTTACATTTTTTTTTTTGAAACAAGAGAAAAGCCCTTGAGAGCGTGTGCATGCCAAGGGGCTTGTTTACATAAATGTAGTTCAGACAGTTTACAAATGATATAATGTGGTTGGTTTAATTGATTCGACTTAAACTTTTTTCTAGTTAACATATATGTTACTATGTATATATTTTATAGGCACATAAGTATGCACACACACGCACAAATACACATGCACACGCCAGCACGCACACATCCCCACAAAGGCTATACAATGGGCGTAACTTATCTCTTACTAAATTCCGTTCCACAATTTTTTTATAAGATTTGATCATGCAACTTCTATGATGGAATATCAAGTACTAAACTATTAGAGTGTTTCCTTGAGAACATGTATAGACTACATTTGGGAACACATATAATTACTTTTCAAGAAAAATGAAAACCTCAATCTCAACATACTACGGGGAAATTCAATAAAAATTTCTCACATTTGAGTGCACCACAAAAATGATAAAAACAAAGACATTGAATTAGCAATGTCAATCAAGGCCCCGTCTAGGCCGAAAAGCCCAAATATAAATGGGCTGAAAATTACAAGCCTTGGCTTATGAAGCCATAATTGTAAATGGATTAGCTTAGTTTTAATTTTTATTTTTAATTTTTTTCAATTAAAAATTAAAACCAAAATAGGTAAAATCTTAAAAACTAGAATAATCTAAAATAAAAAATATTAAAAAATTAGGCTGGTTCTGACCAAAAAAGAGAAAATCTACATTTTTAATGGGTATGGCTCGAAATTCGGTTTTTTTTTTTTTTTATTTACTAATGGGATAGGCTTCAAATTGACAACGCAACAATAAATTTTTTAGATTCAGGGTTTGGTGATTCTAATTAGCTTGATCATATATAAGAAAAAGAATTTTAGTCAAAAGAAAATTATTAGTTGATCATACATATATATACACACACATATATATACATATATATATATATATATATATAGAAACCATTAGCACAAAAAAAAAAAGATAAAAAGAGAAAGAAAGAAATAAAATTACTGGTTTAAATATATCAGTCTCTATAGGTTGGGTTAATTTTCAATCAGATTTTCCTATATTATTTTTTCATTGAATCGGGTCTTTAGACTTTTAATTTGATTTAATTTATTGAGTTCCTGTCATTGCCCTCCATTCTGACACTGTTAGTCTAATAATGACATGTCTAATAGTGTGCAGATATGGTAAAAGCATTATCCTAGTTGTCACACATGTGGCACAATCCAACACTTCGTAAGCAATTACATTGTACTTGCATGCATGTGATATACGTGGGCTACATCAATTGCATGCAAGTCGAGTGCCCACATCTCCTCCCGAAATAATGTCGTGTAGGAGGTAACCAGTTAGAAAGTTAACTTTCAATCCTCTAGCTTTACAATCTAAATGTAATTTTTTTAACAATACTATCTTTATAAAATATTCTATATTTGCTTTCAGACTACTAATTTTGATAATAGACAAAGGGGAAATTTTTGAAGCTACATTGTCCTTTTAAAATTTTATGCTAATTAATCATTCCAAAATCCAAATGCTGCTTTATATTTCATGTAAACGTATAGACATACCTTGGCATGCGTCAATTATATATCATAGAAACTAGTTGCCGTAAACATTTGCTCTAACTAAAACTTATAAAAATATGTTGCTGTCTGTTATCTCATTCACCCTCAGCACAATTAAATTTAGGTGGTTCCATTTTGCCCTAATCAAGTTAGCTGAACGCAAGTGCCAAACATGACCAGCTGTACTCCAAGCCCGGCCTGCTTTTTCCTCATACTCGTTATCTTGATCCCCCTCGTGAATACAGAAGGTAAGTCTTCTATATTAGTTTCGATCTGAAGGAGGATTTGCAATATTACTACAGATTTGATCTCTACTACTCTTCAAGAATTAAGAATATTCTCAAGTCAACTTGTATTGAGACTAAATCTCTTCATGTATTAAAGGAGTATATCGACTTTTATGATTTAGTCTTGTAGATGGTTTATTTATTGGCTAATTTCTCATACTAATTTGCATATAATTAATTATGTATACATATTTATGGTCCTATTATTATTAGTCTCTATAAGATTAGCTATTATGGAGAATCAATTCTCTATTTACTGTCTCGTACAATATTGTAAACATTTTATTTATTGTCTAAGTATACGCAAGCCATTTTATTTACAGCTTTGTACAATAAAAACACTAAAATTTAATTCTAGAAAATTTTTTAAAAAAAAAGTTACTCCTTCTAAAATCTATTTTTCCCTTTATATTTTTTTTTCTTCTAGAATCAATTCTTCACTTTCTCTCTCTAAATCCTTTCCAGAACCATCTACAAGAATCTATCACAAACAAGATCACACAAGCTACTGGAATGATTATTTTCCCAAATCAATTGTACAATAATCAATTCTCTACTTTCTCTCTGCTTCTCATTGGTGGGTCAAGATTTTGTGTCCAATTCTATTTGGACAATTTCAAACTAATTCAAACACAAGAAAAGTTGCTAATTCCATGAAGAATTACATATTTTGTGCCTATTCCGACATGAATACGCTGCTAGCCTGATTGACGGAAACTTCACATACATGTTTGACATGAATAAATCGGCAAGGCTGTGTCAGAACCATGGGCAGGCTCATGTGGGATGTATTAACGGATTCTCATGGCTTCAAACTGAAGTCATTGAGAAAGAAGTTTGAGTGATTTCTCAATGCTGAATCAAGCGCCTGTTGGCCTATACAATTATATTTATGCATCCACTTTGAATGGATAATGGCCTGTTTATGCCGATGCATGTCTTTTGGTAATAATGTAAGGAAGATTAGGGCTTCCCAAAAGAAGCTACAATAGGAAAAGAGGATTAATTGTAAAGAAATCAATAGAAAAAAATTGGAAGAGGGAGAAGGAGAAGAGACATTGGAATGGCTACATGCAGGAAGCACACCTAAAACATTGGTAAAACACAAATTAAACCACAGAACGTGAGAAAAATGTGTTTTGTACCTTTTTCATTATGGCCTCACTTCTGATTTCTTGTAACTATAGAGGAATATGGAGTGATAAGTTTTGTATTTCAAGTTGAAACTTGAAAGTACTTAAAAACAACTCAAATTTGAAACAAAAAGTGAAAATAAAAAGTAGCAAATTTTTTCAAACCAAACAGCTACAAAAGTATTTAGGAATTAGGACAATGACAGCATATTATAAAGGGAGTGGTTATTTTCACATTCTATTTTGTTAATGTCACACCCTATTTAATGTCTAAATATGATATATATAGACTAAATTACTCTCATTCAATATGATTTTTTTTAAATTGACTAATTATTATATTCTCTTTCTAACTTTTATTAATTGTGGCTCCATTTTTTCTTCAATTATCTCCATTTTTTCCTAGAGACTCTTGACAAGGTTAGTGCATCTTCACACAGTATTTGATAGGGGTGTTCGTGGTTCAGGTTAGGTGGTTTGAATTGCATTCTGGAAACTGAACCGTAGGTGGCTGTGCGGGTTGGTTCGGTCCGGTTTGGCATGTGTGAGAGAACAAAACCAAACTAAACCACATGAGTCGGTTTGGTTCAGTTTGGGCAGTTTCGCGGTTTGAACCGCACATAATTGCTGTCCCATGTAAACCTAATTAACAAGCAGGTACAGAAAATCTGAAACGGCAAGAAAGCTTTAACATTCTAACAAATATCCAACTTTCACCATAATTTAATCAAATATCCAACATTCAAAGTTTGGAACATAATAAAATTGACAAAACAACAGTACTTTAAGACTTTAACCATGATTAAACATCCAACAAATCATCAAACAGCAGCTACCACCACGAACCAACAAAGTGACAAACCACCAAATCATCAAACAAAGTACCAGCAGCTAGCAAGTGCCAACAAACCACCAAACCACCAAACCAAAGTCAAAAGTACAAACTAATATAATCAAGCAGCAGCTAGCAACATTTAAAGCCCCTTTCAATTGAGCGGCAGAAATTTTGATTTGAGAGCTGAGCAATTTTTTGTGATGGCGAAACAAGGTCGATATCCCGTCCATCCTTGTGTCAATCTTGAAATGATTGGCACAGTGATTGCAAATAAAATGCAGCCTAGTATCATTTTCAACAACAACATCCTTGGTGGAATCCTTCAAACATTCTGGTTTGGGCCTTCTATTCCCTATCAACTAAATAACAAGAAACATAACATAAATTCAATCTAGAGACAATTAGTCTTAAAGCAAGAAACATAATAGATATTTAGTCATTCAAACAAGTAAACAAAATGAAAGAGCATTAGACCTTTTATAATAAAGTATCAGACAATCTATTGAATCCCCGTCCCCACTTCACTTTCAGTTACATTTGACAATTCTAGTTCAATTAAACATAGAAAACCAACACAAATATTTCATAAGTTCAGCTAGTTGATAGTGAACTTAAATTGAATAATGTTAAAGTATTCAATCATAATTTCATACGAAAGAAATGAACCTGATTCTAAAGATTGGATTTCATCCAATTGGCTATGAAGATCAATAACATTTTTTTGGGAGATTTCAACCAATTTTGGCAACAAACCAAAGCCTCAACAGTAGTAGGTGCAAGTGAGTTACGAAATAGGTCAAGAATTAGACCCCCAATTCTGAAAGCAGACTCAGATGACAATGTAGACACAGGTATGACCAATATATCCCTTGCCATGTGAGACAGCACATAATACCTCAACCTCTTCCCCTTCCACCACTTCAAAATTTCAAACCCATCATAATCATCCTCTACCTCATCTTCCAAATATCTTTCTAATTCATTCTTCTTCACTCCAATCTGTTGTCTTTTCACTGTCAATTTAAACTCTGATGACCAACTGTCATCATCATCTACCTCATGGTGTGAAGAAATGTCTAAGAGAGAACTAGAATCACCCGCATCAAGAGGCATAGGAAACTGGAGCTTGTAACTGTCAAACAATCTTTGGAAAACATCTTTCAATTTTCCAAAGACTATTTCCCCCATCACCTTATCATACATCCGATTAAAGCATAAATCCAAATATGCTAACTTATACCGAGGATCTAGAATGACAACCACAAATAAAAAGTAATTGGTATTGTCACTACTAGCATCCCAATATTTATCAAATTTGGTTTTCATGCTTACTGTCATACTATGCAAAACCTTATAATCAGTAGACTTCCATTTCATCAAGGTTCTTGCAATGCAACACAATTTTTGAAAAAATTCGTTCAAAGTGACATTCAAGGAACCAGAAAATGAAAGGGTTGCATCATAAAACATCTTAAGGAACTTTGTAAAAACTCGGGCCCTCGCCCAATCTTCAATAGTGGGAGGCCACCCTCGGCTGTAAAGTAACATATGTATCCAACATTATCATCTTCAAGGCGTGTGAAGGCCTTTTCAAACTTTTCAGCTGCATCCAACATTAAATATGTACTATTCTACCTAGTAGGCACATCTATGCAAATCCCTTGTTTACTAGCTATCTTTGCTTCATTTACCATTATTTTAAACAAAGCCATTTTCTTAGGGGATGATCTCACATATTTACAAGCAGGTCTAATTCTTTTTATACAACCATATATTTCTTTTAGTCCATCATTCACAATTAAATTCAATATATGTGCACAACACTTTAATTGCATAAATTGCCCATTTAACAATGCTCCACTCCACTCATTAACCCTCTTTATCAAATATGAGAGAGCAGTATTATTTGAGCTAACATTATCAACAATCACTGTGCCAACATATGTAATCCCCCACTCTTTGATGCATCTTTCCAATTGTTTCCCTATTGTATCACCCCTATGATCATCAACTAAACTAAAAGATAGAATTTTTTTATTCAATTGCCAATCCTCATCTATGTAGTGAGCTGTCACACACATGTAATTTCAATTTTGAATAGAAGTCCAAGTATCAATGGTAAAACAAACCCACTGATTTCTAGTTGCTAAGGTACTCTTCAACTTATCTCTCTCATTATAATACATCGACATACAACTTCTTGCTATTGTTATGCGAGAAGGAATCTGAAATTGATAATCATTCTACATGGTGAAGTCCTACATTCCTCTTGTTTGAACTCTAAAATCCTAACAGGGTCATTTCCAAAACCTTCACCCTTTGGTTTTCTGTTTGCTCCAAGGGTTTTCTGCTTCTTATCCTTAACCCTATGTGAATTTTTTATACAGGCATCTAAATGATTTTTCATACTAGATGTGTCATGGTTCCTGCTACTGCATGCATATGACTTACTACAATAATTACAGGCAGCCCTCTTCCCATCCTTATCCTTAGTAAAATAGGACCACAGAACAGAAACAAGTCTAACAGGTTTTCGTTTCAAGCTTACCTCAGCATTTGCATCCCCAGCTGCAACTTCCTCAGGTTCAGCCTCCAACTAAGATCCTTCAAATTCCAACAAAGCCTCTATATCATCTGCAGCAACAGTGCTGATTGGAGGAGTTGGAGCACTCCCCATTCCATTTTGAGTGCCAGTAGTCACCATAAAGCACCTATAACAAATTGCAATAAATGAATTATTAAACCATGAATTAAAAATTAACATAAGGCATAACACACTTGCACAAAGTAAGTCAGATGAGACATACAAGTTGCTATTTTATACCACTAAGGCACTAAGAGGTAGTTACTGGAAACATTGCTCAAATGACCCAATCACTTGTGAGCAAAATAATTTACAGAAAAATATAAGACTAGGACTGAATCTTTAGAACATTTCAATTTCTCAGAAAAACAAAGTCAAACATCATCAACAGTCCACCAACAGTCCAGACACCAATTGCCAAATCTAGACTATTTTATTTGCAAACCAATGAACCACAAATGAGTAGGAAACAAATAATTTCTGAAATTATTTTCCTAACTAAACAGAGCTTAAGTTGGAAAACAAAAAACAATTAATATGTGACAATTTAATGATTTATTTAAATGACAACTAAAAGAAAGAAGTTGTAAAGTTCTGCTAGAAAAACAGACAACAACAGTCCGTGGAATTATGAACAGAACCTGTAACTTGTAATACATCAACAAGGCAGCAAGCATATATTTATTTGAAGCCACTAACTTACGAAAGGTGGAACCACATAGAACAGTGCTTGAAGCCTTGAACCACATCAGTCATCCAAATTGTTAAGTTAAAGGACAAACAAATAGCAAACTAGCAGAGAGCCAGAGATACTAGAGATATATGAAAAGGCAGGCAGGTTAAAAAAAAAACAAAAAAAAAAATCATTGCCTTCTTAATAGTTTGCAATTACAGCTAAAGTGAATCATGTATTATTGGTAGTGCAATATATAAATTAAGATTGTTGAGATATTGTTGCAATGCCCGCATAAAGTTCTTAATATGTGAATATGCATAAGCATATGCAAATATAACTTGAAGTCAAAATATCTTTCATTGTAAGGTGAAGTTAAAGGAAACATGGAACCTGTCACTAAACATTTATAATATATGAAGACAATTTGGTCTAATTCCTCGTATTCTGATGCTGTACATGAAGGTTTCGTGTCTAATGTCAGTACCAAAATTGAAAAAAAAAAAATGGTTAATATGTGCCTTTTATTGGCAATGAGAGATTCCAAACCATTCATGTCCTAGAGATGGAAGAAAGGAAGAGTAAAAGATGAAGAGAGTAAGAGCTATCTCCATAAAGCAAACACAAAACAATACAGCAGCAAGAATAAAAGAAAACATCAATGTAAAGAGATGGAGTAGATATTAGTCAAAATATTCAATATATAAGATAAAGCTGGGTCTTAGCATTCCAGCATAAACCTTCAAAAATCTCTTGTTCAATAATTAAAAACATCTATAGGCAGAGCATAGTTCTTCAATCCAAACTATTCCAGCATACACAGCCATAAAAAGAAGCAACACACAAGTAAGCCCATATGACAGAAACATTAATAATAACTAAAACATATAAAATTTTGTCAAACCTCCAAAATTAACAAACAATAAAAGCAACAATAAGCAACCTTATCCTTATTTTAATGAACATATAAATCAAGCTTCTGCAGATTGAAAAGATCACAAAAATAAATAGAAGAACAGCTAAATCAAGCTTACCCCTCCATAGTTCATACTTCATAGCATGAGTAAACAGTAAATAGTAAAGAGACTATTTAGAGAAACCAACATTAAGAGACCAACATGCAACAACAGCAAAGAGTCCACGACTTAGAGAATCCAAACTATTATGCACTACTTAGAGAAACCCTAAAACACAAGATAATGAGGATGAAATCAACATTAAAACATTTTATTATCTGTCTGGTTCCCAAGTCAAGAGACAAGAAGCGATGAACAGTCTAACACCTAAGCAGGTCCACCGTCCACAGAGAAGAAGCGATGAACAACCATGGCAGCAGGTCCGACACCGATAGATTCAGAGACCAACAGGCAACAACAGCAAAAGAGTCCATGACTGTTAGTGGTGGTGCGATGGAGAAGAGAGCAAAGCAGAGGTGAGGTGGGTGAGGGGCGACGGAGGTGTTATGTTAGGGCTCGAAATTTTTGAAATTGGGGTAGAAGTCTAAAGTGAAGACCACCTAGACCTAACTCACCTAAGTAATTAGATTACACATAAAATGATGTCGTATGGACATGTGCGGGTCAGTTTGGTTTAACAGTGGTTTGGATTCGTGAACCCGTCGACTGAACCGCATATATTCAGTTTCATTGATTTTAACCCAAAGCGAACTGCATGGATGCGGTTCAGGGACCCGATGCCTTCTGATTGGGTCGGGTCGGGTTGGTCAGGTTGGCCCACCCGCTTAACACCCCTAGTATTTGATACGATAATTGATTTTGTAATTAAAGAACTGATTACTATTTTCTCCTATAAAGCTTTGATTGATTCAAGATTATTCAAACTTTGGGATATATGGATTTATTATTAATATTTGCATCCTAGATTGTGTTTGGAAAGACATGGTTTGTGTATACACATAGGTTACCATTTGTTTTTACATTTAATGGTTGATATGTACATGTAAGCCATTGCCATTCCGTTAGTGGCAACCTGAAAAGACTCATTGTGCAAATACTCTCAGCAATTTTTATTTATTTCAAAGCGAATAGCATATTGTGAGCATGTTTTTGGAAGTTACTTAAAGCTTTCCGCTTGCCCTGCCAAGGTTGACTCGTGTGTGGTAAAGGTTGTTTGTGTGTGTGGTAAATGAATATATAATTTATGGTTGGTCTAGTAACTCTTGTTATCTAACCAAAAAAAAAAANAAAAAAAAAAAAAAAAAAAAAAAACACAAGAATAGAATTTCATACTTGCATGCCCTGTGTTAATGAATCTAAAGGTTACGAGCAAACACCAGTTTTGTTGTTACCAGTGAAGCTTAGACATGTATGCTCATTCTTGTGCATGGGCTGATGCTTACCATCTGTGGAGACTGTAATTTCCAATGATTGACCATAATATGGGAAGACTTCTCCAAATAGTAACCATTCGGAGATTACAACTAGTAGACAATTGTTTATTTATGGTATCAACTATCCAGGAGGCAATCATATAGTCTTGTCAAAAAGTTCAGCAAGTAACTTGCTTAGGAAACTAATTTTTGTACATTGTTACAGTTTGGACAAGATTAAAGAATATTGATAATAATTATTAATAATGAGATTAAAATAATTCTAAGAAAAAATGAAGCCACAATTAATAAGAGTAGAAAGAAAATATAATGATTAGTCAATTTTAAAAAAAAATTAAATAAAGATAATTTAGTCTAATCATATTTAGACATTAAATAAAATTTGACATTAATAAAATATGGTGTAAAAGTAGTTGCTTCTTATTATAAATTCAAGGAACACTCGTTCTACAATACATAACCCAAAAAGAAAACAAGGAATCACAACTTTAGCGATTTCAATAGATAGTTTTATTCATGTGTTAAGAATTATGAATTAAACAAGAGGAAAGTGACAAAAGAATAGGCTACCTATATTGTATAATATATTGATGACCATTTTATTTTTATTTTTGATGAATGTTATATATCCGAAGACTTAGACTTTGAATTAAGTAACTAATTATTGTATTATATATTACAATGACAACAAGGGACAGAGGCAGCGTGTATTATATATAACTAGGGACGGCAGGTGGGTTTATATATATATATATATATGTAAGAGGAATTCAACCTGCACAACCAATTTATACAAAACAACAAGCAATACCAATTCTAAGCCAGAAAAGAAAAAACAGTAAATCAAAGTAAAGGAGAAGAATACCAGAATTTATGTGGTTTAGCCAAGATGGCTTACATCCATGAGAGAGAGTGGTTCCACTATGATTAACATCACCAAGATTGAGACTTGTTTACAATAGAATCCCTCCTTAGCCTTTGTTCTTGATCCTTGCAGCATACGCAAGTCAGAACCCCAAGTCTCACTCTAATCTTTTCTCTCAATCTCTCTAACTCTTCCCTTCTCTGATTTCTCTCTGGTTCTTGCTTTTCTCATCCTCCTATTCTCTCTCAAAATGCACACATCGCATGCTTTGTATAAAAGCTAGCAACCAATTAGCCTTAGTCAGTTATGACCATTAACTACCTAACTGATTATGAGATACTCCTATAACACGGCCATGTGTCTTGAAGGACACACCCGTGTTGCATCTCATGTTAGATAGACAGAGACCATTCTTAAGTAATACGCTAGTGTCACACTCCATATCTTAATGACCATGTCCCGTGTCACTTAACCAGACTTCCATAACATGGTCATGTGTCTCAATGACACGCCCGTGTTAATTAATTAGAGACCTCCCTTATGCAACACGCCAATGAACATGCCCTATGTCTGAATGAATATGTACCGTGTCATGCCCCGTGTCTAAATGTCTAACACTGTGTCTGAGCTCCAGAGCCTCATATTGCGAGACACGCCCTGACCCATAAGTGAACATAGTTGTGTCTTGGCCCATGTTCATACTTATATATATATATATATATAAACCCACATGCCGTCACTAGTTATATATGATACACGATGCCTCCGTCCCTTGTTGTCTTTGTAATATATAATACAATAATTAGTTACTTAATTGAAAGTCTAAGTCTTTATATATATAGAGAGAGAGAGAGAAAATGAGTTTGGCGTGGTCCTCAAATATAATTTAGGGATTTTTAACATTTTTTTTTCTTCTTCAAGAGTGTTCCTTTTTATTCTTCTTCTTTAAAAAGCTACATCGTTGACAAAGAGGACAATTCTAATAACTTCCAAGGAAACAAAAATGAAAGAAGCATTCATTTTTTGGAGTTGCATCAACATCGATTGGTAGTTTTATGTTTCCCGGAATTGAACAGATTTTAATAGGATAGACATTGCAATTTTAATGTAGAAACATAGTAATCTTTATTTAAAGTAAAGATGATTATGGAACGGCTATTGTATTGGTTCCGCAATCATTTTGTCTTCTCCAAGACTATCCTCTTCATCTGGGGTAATCTCTTATGAACATGAACTAATTAATCATCATATTGAAACAAATACTTGTTGGAGCTAACCTACTTTTTTCTTTCTCTTTTTCTCTTGATGTGTTCCAGGTTTAATTTTAAGTCATAGCTTAGTGGAATATGCAGTGGTGAAGGTGATGATATTTTACCTCCACGATACATATGAGCAGCCAAATCTACGGAGAGATGCTATGGTTGTGAATCTGCTTGATGGGGGATCAGCTGTATTTGTTGTTGTTGTTGCTCATGTCTCAGAAGCCTATACAGGTTGTTTCAATATGATTATCTTATGCACGTCAGCCTATGTTATGGTAAGCAACAAACTTCAGAAGAATATTAGTAGAAATTCTTAACTACAGCGTGCTGGCTGTTTACAAAATTCTAATAACTTCCGTTGCAGGGATTAATGCTATTATGGGTTTCATATTGGTCTTATGCCAAACTTGATATGCTTTATGTGGCACTGCTACTCATAACATTCGGCAAAGCCGGAAAGGATCCACCTTTATACTCCTTTCTTAAGTTTCAATTGAGCGAGAAAGTGAAACAAAGCGCAGTCTACACCAACAGGGAAAAAGAGGAAGAAAGAAATGATATTAGAGCCAATATTTGGTGGCGAACCGCTTGGATTTCTGGAGCTGCCATAGCTCTTTTTTACCTTGGACATAGAACTTGGTTAAAAATATTCACGATTTCTGCTCTATTTATGGGAGGTACTCACCTATTATTCTATTTTGGGTTGATCTTCTATCACTATGAAACACCTACAGGAAGCAGCCCTCTTGCTAGCATTTATAGGGTCTTCAAGGCAGCAATATGGAAATTAAACTTCAAGTTCCCTGACTCAGCTGAAAAATATTACTGGAAGGATGAGAACCCAACCAATTTATACCCAAGAAGAAAAGGTACTCAGCTTCACTTGTTGCCTCATGTTCCGTCACTCTTTAGGTTCTTAGACAAGGCTGCTATAATTAGGGAGACATCCAATGTAAGTCAAGAAAGGCAAGAAAATAATGAGGAGCTCTGCACAGTTAAAGAAGTGAGGGAAGTTAAGCACATTATTCCAGCAGTATACTTGGGGTTAACCTTTTTTGCATACAGTGTGGTTGCTGCTTGTGGGACTACTTTCTTTCTTGAACAATTAAGCAACTTGAATCCAAAAATTGGAAATTTTACAATTCCAGTCGCCTTTCTATTTATACTCAAATCCTTTGTACGCGATTTAGTTACATTGGTTTTTTGTTGGTTTGGATTAACACAACAGCGAATCACAAGTTTGAGGATTGGCGCCGGGTTGTTTTGTGCAGTACTATGTTGCATCACAGCTTGGCAGGTTGAATTACATAGACTGGGATTGATAAAAAAAGAGGGAGTGCTTCAAAATCCACATAAGACTCTCTCCTTGAGCATTTGGGTGCTGACCCCTCAGTACTTCCTTCTAGGACTAATGGAAGGACTTGCACAGAATGGGTTTCAGAAATTCTTCTACAGTCACGTACCTGAATCATTGAAGAATTTTGACACGTCATTCAGTGAAATGGTGCTGGGTTTTGGGAAATTTCTCAGCATACCATATGTCTTAATTTTTAGTAGTTGGTTCAAGGAAACCATAAACACTAGTCACCTGGATAGGTATTTTCTGATGTTAGGGATACTATGCTTTCTATTCTTTTGTATTTATGTGTACTATTCTTCTAGATATAACTTGATGGAAGATTGTTCAGAGGATCAAGAATTAGGTAAAGATATACAAACCTTGGAAGCCATTCGGAAAGCTTCTCAAGATCAATTTGATCCAATACAGCTACTCTCAACAATCTAAGAGGGAATAGATGCAACAAGGCTGGACAATGCTCTTGCAGTAAGGAGAGCTCCACCAAAGAGCTTGGCCATTAGTTTCAAAAAGAGCTTGTCCTTGAATTGCAAATTATTTGTATTTGTGCATGCTGTAAGAGGTATTTAATTATGAGTTTAGAATGTGTTTTGTTCGTAATGAAGACAGAAGAAATGAAGGGAAATAAATGAAAATTAGCAATAATATGTAATATTTATTGCCAAATTTTCACTCTTTCTCCTATATTTTACTCTTACCAAACATAAAATGAGCATCCTTCTCCACATTATTATTCTTGGTTTCAGTTCTGACTATTAGATACAATTTTAATACATTTTTGTTTCTAATACGCCACACATGGAAGTTCATAAAGCACTACCTATCTTGTGCTAAACTTTAATTTAACTAGGTGATGGGTATTAAGAATTGAACCAATCAATTGAAGAGGCTCTCTGAGCCACTATGGACCAATTCAGTTTCCCTACTTTTAGAGCTTTTTGTTTTCGTTATGTAATTGTTTGCATAAGATGTTTGTGTTAAAATCACGCGTTTATTGAGGAGAGAACTCCTTAAGAGTGTGAGGTGCCATTCTACTTTGAAGATTCCATCGCTAACAGTGAACTTTTACTCCTCCCTGTACCTAAAGAAGTGGGTTAAGGAGCCATATATTTTTGCCCTAAATATGTGGTATAAAAAGAGGCTTATCAACCATGGGAAAATCTTTTAGAGTGGCAGCGTGAGGTCTGGTGCGGCTCAAAAACAACAGTGAGTGGAGTGCTACTGTGCAACAGCTTGTGGAGAAGAAAAACTGTAGAGTTTTCCCTTGAGTGCATAAGAATTTTATTGTATGTGTTTTAGAGAGATTAGGGGGAAATTGGGATTTTGATTTGGGAAAGATTTGTGAGGAATATTGTTCTCTAAGGTCTTATAGTGGAAATTTTCTATTACTTCTTCTAAGGACATAGGCATATTGCTGGATCACGAAAATTCTTATGTGATTTTGTTTGTGATTTATTTTTTTTACTGTATTAAAAGGATATAATTGATTACTCAAGAGGAAAATAACCCAAGATTCGAATTTATCCTCAAAACTTGTGGTTTCTCAAAAAATTGTAACAAGAACAATGATAACAATTAAAAAAAAGAGGGTTCTATTACCAAATCATCAAAAATTATAAAACTGGAAGACTAATATTCCTTATATATAGGAGAATCTAATAACCCTAATATTATTAGAACTATTAAGTTTTATTGTAGAATGTGGTTGTTTGTGTTGCCAATCTATATATAAGGTATATTAGTCTTCTAGTTTTATTATTTTTTATGCATGATTTTAATAATAAGATCCCATTGTGTGTATTGTGATTGATCCGGTTATAATTTCTTGAGAAACTATGGATTTCAGCTGACCTTTGAGGCATAAATCCAAATCTCTTGTTATTTTCTTCCTCTTGGTTCTGCATGAAAATATTATATCACAACATGTATTATTTAGAGAAATAAAAGATTAATATACTTTCCCTCTAACATGGTTCATTTTGAAGATAGCAATGGGTATTATCGTGTAGCTAAGGGCAAACTCAATAGTATATAACCAAAATTCTCCCATAAATACAAAAAAAAAAAAAAAAATACGGGACCAAAAAAGATATGTTTGAGGGAGAAAGCTCTTGTAATCTTTAATAGCTAATCACTCTTGAAGTTGTTGTTGAATGATATAAAACTTGTAGTGATAACTAATCAGTCTTAAACCTGTAGTTTTTATAAATGTTGTGCTAATCTATGCTATTACCTAAAGTAGAGTATCTGCAATAAAATGTCTCTTCCATGAGTCAAGAATTGCAAAGCCTAATTTCCCTCCAAAACTTGCATATGCTTAGTTTATTGTCCAAGTACATTCAACATTTTTACTTATATATTTTATTACTTTAAAAATTATTTTCATAAAAAGAAACTATAATATAAAAATTGCATAAAGCCTGTTTTTATTTTTCAACCGCGTGTAGCTGCTTGTTTCAGAACACACATAATCTTGATTGCAACGTTTTTGAAATTGGTATTTATTTATTCGTGACAAAGTCCACTAAAATATTATTTAAATAAAAAAACTATAAATATAAAAACAACATAAAACTTTTTTTTTTCAACTGCATGCAACACATTTTAGGACTTGCTTTTTTTATTTATTCATACGACCCATAAAATATCATTAAATAAAAAAATACCTATAATATAAACCGCATAAAACCTGCTTTTTTTTTTTTAATTTTTTTCAACTACGTGTAGCTTGTTCTTTCTCGGATTAGATCACACATAATCTTAGTTACAACTTGTTTTGGAACTTTCATTTATTTATTCATGAGAAAGACCACTAAAATATAATTTAAATAAAAAGAAACTATAATATAAAAACCACATAAACCTATTTTTTTTTTCAATTGTGTGCAGCTTTTTGTTTCTCAACATTAGAACACTCATAATCCTGGTTGCAACGCATTTAGGAACTTGTATTTATTTATTCATAAGAAACACCACTCAGATATCATTTAGATGAAAAGAAACTATAATAATATTTAAACTGCATAAAACTTTTTTTTTAATTGTGTGTAGCTTTTTGTTTCTTAGCATTCGAACACATATAATCTAGGTTGCAACACGTTTTGGAAATTGTATTTATTTATTCATAAGAAACGCCACTCAAATATCATTTAGGTGAAATGAAACTATAATATTTAAATTGCACAAAGCCTGCTTTTTTTTTTTTTTTTTTTTTCAACGGCATGTAGCTTGTTGTTTCTTAGCTTTAGGATACACATAATCCTAGTTGCAACGTGGTTTGGAACTTGTATTTATTGATTCATGAGAAAGGCCACTCAAATATCATTTAAATGAAAAGAAACTATAATATTAGAACTACAAAATAACTTTTTTTTTTTTTTTTTTCAATTGCGTGTATAGCTTGTTGTTTCTCAGCATTAGATCAGCACACATAATCCTAGTTGCAACGCTTTTTGAAACTTGCATTTATTTATTTATTCATAAGAAAGACCACTAAAATATTATTTAAATGAAAAGAAACTATAATATTAAAACCACATAAAACCTGTAATTTTTTTTTAACTACGTGTAGCTTGTTGTTTCTCAACATTAGAACACACCTAATCTAGGTTGCAATATATTTTGGAACTTGTGTTTATTTATTCATGAAGAAGACTACTCAAATATCATTTAAATAAAAAAAACAAAAAACTATAATATGAAAACTTAATACAACCTGTTCTTTGTTTTTCAACTGCATGTAACTTGTTGTTTCTTAGCATTAGAACCCACATCATCCAAGTTGCAATGCATATTGCAACTTGCATTTATTTATTCATGTGAAAGACCGCTATAATATAAAAACTGCATGAAACTTGCTCTTTAATTCAAGTACAAGACAAAGAGTTGTTGGTAGGAGTGTACTCGGTTCAGTTCAGTTCAATTTTTTAAAATTTTGAGACTAAAACCGAACCGAACCGAACCGAACCAGTCAAATTTGATTCAATTTGGTCAGTTTTGCCAAAAAAATTTGTAGAAGTCAATTTTTCAAAATTTAACAAGAAAACTAGAAAATCAGCAAATCAATCAAAAAAAAAAAATACAAACTGGGTATCCCAATGCATAAAAAATCAATAAATCACTAATTAAATATCAAATGTAACAATTTATTCCAAATTTCAATGTTGATTAAACTTTTAAATTACTGCAAATAAATTAGCAAATAAACTTCTAAATTCTTCCAAAATTACATATCATCCAAAATTACTTCAGATTTTGTCTCACCACCTTCTATCTCATATGAGTCTAGTTCCCCAAGCTTTCCCCCAGCTTCAGACTCTCTCTCCACAATCTACAATTAACATTGCATCAGTTATAACAACATTGGATAAACCAAAGGGCATTAACATCAAATAGAATCATAGAAAATAAACAAGTCCACGAGGCATTTCAACATAATAAACAAGGCCAAACATAAATTTTTTGACTCTATAGACTCCATTTGGATATATAAAATCATTTGGATAAATTGAAGCACCTCAGGAGATTACACAGTGGACACTGTTGGCAGAAATGAGACAACAGACTGAAACTTCCACCATTTGATCGCAAAAGGACACAATAAACCAACCTGTGTGTAATTCAAGGGATTTTTCTGCAACTCAGTACTTATGCTGATCTCAATGTCTTTCTTCAAGTCACGTATCAGCTGAACCTTTGCCTTCTCTCCCAAAATGACATACTTTGTCTCTTTTTCAGGCCCTATGGCAGTAAAAATGTATAATTAGAATCGAGTGAAATCACATTTGGACTTAGGATCAGCAAAGCATATGTCAAATCTTGTTATACAGCTGAAAAATCATAAAGCTTTCTAACTAAAACTCTAATCATACTTATTCCTAATAAAAAAAAATGATATTACTGTTCCAGTAATTCTCTAGGTACCTTTTTATCATCTTATTGTTTGTAATTATATATTTAATTTTTTTTTCGTACATCCATTCAGATGTTTCTCTTACTTTGACTTTATGTTAATTTTGTTACTTATTCAAATAATACTAGTTTTAGCATATCTTACATCATAATGTGCCATTTATAGGAAGCATAAATCTATCATGCTGGTGACTAGGCAGAGGAATGATTGGAACCTTTGGAAAAGTGTTTGTCATAACTGGGCACATGTGAAGGACGGAATCCAATCGCAGGTGAGGAATGGGTGTGCGGTTAGATTATTGGTAGATCGTTGGGTCCCAGGAATCCCTTCCCTTGCTGCTGTGGCCACTATGGCTATTCAGCAGACGGATTTGGGTAAACCAGTTTTGGAGTTCTTGACGATGGATGGCCTTTGGGACTGGAATCTGTTTTCTCACCTGCTCCCTGATAAGGTATGCGATAAAATTGCTACCATTGTGCCTCCTAATCCATTGTTAGGAGAGGATGTGGCGTGTTGGGCCTATTCTAGTGATGGTGGTTTCTCTGTGAAGTCTGCTTATGGAGTGCTCTCTAATTGTCAGGATAGCCATGATAAGTTTTGGAAGCATATTTGGAGGTGGCCTTGCCCCCAAAGGGTTCGTTCCTTCCTCTGGCTGATGAGCCATGAGAAGCTTTTCACTAATTCTTATCAAACTCGCATCAGTCCCAGCACGTCTAAATTGTGTCCGAGGTGCAACCAAGTGACTGAGACTACCTTGCATATCGTTAGGGACTGCTCCTTTGCCCAGAATCTCTGGCTTCGTCTCTTGCATCCTAAGTACTGGGATATGTTCTTTTCCTGTAGTATTAAGGATTGGGTTGATCTGAATCGGAGACGTAACTTGGGTAGAGATGTTGTTATTGGGTGGAGTACTGTGTTTGGTATAGGTTACTGGACCCTTTGGTGGAGAAGAAACAAGCTTATCTTTGAGGGAAATGGTACCCTTGAGGACCCGTTATTCTCAATTATGCATCGGGCTCAGGACTACCTCAAGCATAAAGATGCTACTTACATGCATTGAAGCAATTTTCTGCATGGGGAAGATATCCGGGTGTGCTGGTCACCTCCTGAGGTCAACTGGTGCAAGTTTAATGTGGACGGGTCTTTCTGTGCTGATGGAGGTCTGGCCGCGTGTGGTGGTGTGCTCAGGGATCATTCAAGAGCTTGGATGTATGGGTTCGCAACCAATATGGGGGTTGGCAATAGTCTTCTTGCTGAAGTATGGGCCATTTTTGCTGCTTTGGATTGGGTTGTTCGTGTTGGTTTGAGTGGGATTGTTGTTGAAACAGACTCCCTCAATGCTGTTAAGCTGGTTTCTGAGGGTTGCTCTGAGTCTCACCCATGTGCTCCTCTCATTTCTTCCATTTGGTCTATGCTGGGTGTAAGAAATGAGGTCAGAATTGTTCATGCTTTTTGGGAAGCTAATAGAGTGGCCAACTGGCTAGCGTACTTGGCTTACAGCCTTAGTCAGGGGTTAAAAGGCTTTATGTATCCTCCTAGTGAGTGTAGTAGTTTACTGATTGAAGATGTAGAAGGTGCGGCTGTGGGTCGCACCATTTTGGTGTAGGTTCCTTGCTTGCCTTGCTGTTGTACCAAAAACAATAAAATAAATCTATCATGCTAACTTTATGCCAATTATCTAGGTAATAACAGTACGGTCATTATAAATAGCATAGTATATGTATCATTTTACAATATTAGAATAGAAAACAGGAAAAGAAAGAAAGAGCAAGAGAGAAAACTCTATGAGCTGAACAAGCACTATAGAAGCACAATGGTTGTCATAAAGCTAGCCTACAGTTCCATGCAATACTAGTTACTAGACATACTAGATACTGCAATGCTTTCCCATGATGAGAATGAATCTAATATTTACTTTGGAATATTATTCATACTTAGAATGAAAATAGGACACCCTAACAGATTATTGTTCCAAGTCAATTTCAATATATAAGAGCCAAAGTTCCTAGCATCAGCTCAGAAATAAATAAAGTTCCTTAGTAGTTTCACTATACATGATAAAATATGTGATCATGCTGACATGAAGAGCATATGAAGTAAAGAGCCACAAAGAATACTCATAACAGCATGCTATCACACTAAATTCAGTTTCATTTAAAGTTAAAGTAATGGTATTTGCATTCTCAATCTTATCATAACTAGAAATTAAAAGCATGCAGAAGTACTGAATCTATGACAACACAGAAGCAGGCTTTATGATCTCTCCAACAAATCCTGCAAGTATACAAGTATATTTGAACATTAACAAATTACAAATTGGAAAAATTAACCCAAAAGTAAAAACAAGATAACAGGGAAAAATGAAATGCATTAATCAAATAAGCTAAGAACCACATGCTAAAATGTTTGATGGTGAAAAGATCATATAGAAGCTAAGTTTGGTAAAAGCACAGAACAGGCTATAATTCATAAATTCTAGCTTAGCATAACAAAGGAGAGTATTGTACACCATATTGTAATGCTTGCATCTCATCTTAAGCATGTCATACTAGATGAAATTAAAAAGTGTAATATTTAATTGAAAAGAAACTGGTGTCGCCCATATTATGGTCAATATTACAAACGATGTCTGAGTTAGAGATCAGTTATGTCACGGAAGTTGGTGAAAATCTTTAGGTTGGATTAATCTAAGCTATCCTAAAATAAGAAAGTGGGGCTGGATTGATATTTTCAGGTTTTGATGATCAAGTTAGTTTGGACCGAGCTTAATTTATATTTACTATCACTAAAAGTCCAAAAGTCCGTTACCTCCGACATGGAGAGTATTTATAGGAGTTCCGAGTGAGATAATAGCATGAGCTGGCATTTTTGGTATTGGGCCCCTGTAGAATGGGCTTTCAGTTTTATTCGGTTAAGAGTAAAGAAAATGGGCCAACATAAAACTCCACTACAATTACCTTACAACCAACCCTCTAGTTGAGGCAACTAATCGTCTTGACCATTTCCATCCCCTGCAATTTCCTATTAGGCACTATTTCTCTTTTCCCTATGCCCATGTCCACTAACCAGGCTGTTTAACATTATTCTTTGGACTTTTTTTTTNTTTGGACTTTTTTTTTTTTCTAGTCAAATAAGCAACTCCCCAAAAACAAAAAACACCGATTTCTTGTGCTGTCAACTGATATTAACCATTCAATTGAATATTTGATTCTAGGTGGACTCGGTCAACCAAATTGACGGTTACTCCTTGTCACGGCGTTCGATAACCTAGTTCTTAGCTAGCCATAACAGAAAAAGTCATCCTTCACACGCCTGTCATTTGGTCAAACACTTAGAAGGAAAAAAATTTGCTTCATCAAAAGAGAAAGAGCACAACTTATGGAGTTTTCACTAACTTGTTCAGAAAATAATGACGATAAAATGAAAGCAAATCTTTTGTACTATGCTTAATCAATTGGCTTCTCACAAGATGGAACTGGAGTACTAAAATTTTACATTACAATGAACAAAAAATAATTAATAACTTTGGTTCTAGTAATAGGTTTTTCTTCAGAATCTGCGAGATCTACGAGTATGAATCTAGCAATAGATTGTCATATGCCTGTTCTAACACCGAGACACTCAGTGAAGAAGAAGAACCATAACTCACCTGTAAGTTGTAACACCGAGCCAACAACAAAGGCACGGGGGCAACGACGAGGCGATGGACTGAAGTCCGAGGATGGAGGAGAGTGCTAAGGAGAGAAAAGGAAGTTAGGGTTGTGGATTTGACTCAGAGAACAAGAGAATAGAGGAGAAGGAGAGGGATTTCAATTTCTGAAGTGAAGGAGTCGAAGAAGAGAGGCAAGGGATTTCAAAATAGAGTAAAACCCTTTTTTGGTCTATGAAAAATTCAACGATTGACAAGTTAGTCCCCCAAAAATGTTCGCTGACAATTTCGTCCTCAAATTATGGTTTCGTACGACAAATTAGTTCTCGAATTATGTTCGCTGACAATTTCGTCCTCAAATTATGGTTCCGTATGACAAATTAGTCCTCAACTGAGGACTAATTTGTCGTATGAAACCATAATTCGAGGACTAAATTGTCAGTGAACATAATTCGATGACTAATTTGTCGTATGAAACCATAATTTGAGGACGAAATTGTCAGTGAACATTTTTGGGGGACTAACTTGTCAATCGCTAAATTTTTCAAGGACTAAAAATGAGTTTAACTCTTTCAGAATATTTATCAAAAAAATGTCATTTTTTGCTACTTCGTTCGGTCCAGTTTATCACCGGTTTTCCTTCATTGAAACCAATAACAAAACCAAACCTTTTTTATACTGTGTAATAAAAAATCGAACCAACCCCATTGGTCTGGTTTGGTTTTCCCTAGTTTGGTCCTATTTGATCGGTTTCTTGAACACGCCTAGTCGTTGGTGAATAATAGAAATGCAGGGATTCCCATATATATATATATATATATATATAGTAATAAATCACTACAAAAAAAATTCCTAGATTCCAAAAAAATTTTTTCGTTAAAATTTTAAATTTCAACAGAATTTGGGTCGTTGGAGAAGCAACCATTGGAATTGCAAAATTCTAACAAAAATGCCAACGGAATATTATCATTGGAATTCGCTTTTGAAAAAAATAATTCCAACGAAAAATTTTGTTAAAATTTTTAAGAGTAAACCTACATTTGAGTCCTCCAAAGATTGAAATTTTAACAAAATCGTCCTTAAAAGATACAAAACTATAAATTGGTCCTCGAAAGATAGGACATCCATAATAAAATAGTCCTCCGTTAGTGAGATCTGTTAACCGGTAACGAAATTGCTGATGTGTCATCGTTAACTGCTTGTGTGGCACGTTAAGTTGACACTGTGATATATGACGTGGATTATAAACTCGATGGGTGCTTGGGCTGCAACTTTTTCCCGGATGAGAAGAAGAACAATGGCGGGAACAAGTAGCAGAAGAGGAACAAGAAGAAGTAGAGGGGAGTGAGACAGAGGCCATGGGGGAAATGGGCCGCAGAGATCCAAGAGACAAGACGGGCAATCTGGGTATGGTTGGATACCTTCAATACTGCAGAGGAAGCCGCAAGAGCTTACGATAAAGCCGCAATCGAGTTCCGTGGGCTCATCTCAAGGGGATGTTAAAGAGAATTGTGGTTTAGACGACCATCGTGACTTAAATGAGGAAGCTTCTTGTTCCCATGGTAACCAGGAAAGGATCACTTTAAAGTCTGACTTCGAAGTTCCCCTAGGACTTAGAGACCAAGAGAGTGTAAATCTCATAAGTCAAGTTGAGACAAATTTCAAAGTCAAGTTGTAGAGCTTTTCTCTTTTAGAATCTGCTGGAACTTTGTCCTATCTTGAAGCCTAGCTATAATTCTCTAATATCTTGTTTGCACTCAACTCATAATGAATATGATTTCCAGGGTCATCACCCGCAATGATCTTTAGACAAGATAAGCAACATGTGGTAATGGAACAGATCAGAAAAATTTTATTCAGAAAAATAAAAAAGCTTGCAAATAACTTTTCAACAATCAAGAAATTAAAATTTTGATGAACGATGATGATAAATTCTTAAAAATTTATTCTCTTAACTTTATTTTCTTTTTAAAAATTGGGATCCACATGAAAAAGAGATATCTGTCTTCATTTGAAGACGAGAAGGTTCTGTCAAGCGTAATCATACCAGTTCTTTTGCTTTCAAAATAATGACACCAATATTCTCTCTTGCATTTCTCTATGGCTTCTTATATTGTTCAGTATATTGGAGACGACACTGACAGTGAACACGGCAGCAATGTGAAGGAAGTTATATCTGATATCACTGGGTCTGATTTACAAGTTGCATGTCTTGAGCCTGGAGGTCGCAATGAAAAATAATTGACTGGAGAAGAAGTTTCTGGTGTAAGCAATGTTGATATACCTAGTTATGGAATTTCTGACGAGGAGATTTCAGCAGATAGAGACTGTCCCTAAAAGGAGCATGCGAATCACCATTTGCAATGGATTCGACCACCCTCTTGAGCGCTATATTTCCTTCAGTTAGTGCATAATTCTTACCAGTCTTGGATTTCATCAAACTTTGGGAGTTCCACCTTGCATTTTGAGTTGTCTGCATCATTGAGATTTCAATAATATTTTTGTGTTAGAAACTTATATTTGTTTTCTATCTTAAGGTCTGCATAACTGGTATAAGAAATAGAAAAGAAAGAAATCAAGCACAAGAGAACGATATACGTGGTTTGTCACATTTAAGTGACTTCCACGAGCAAAGGAACTGGAAGTTTTTCACTGCTAGCATATCAGAATGTAGATCAAAGTCCCCAGAATCCACATATACACCATACCTCTATGCATCTCCTACATGCCTATGGTGAACATCACAATTGGTAGACTTAAGTATCACTTGGCACAGCCTCATCCTATTCCTATCCACACACAACAAACCTTTGTTAGATTGTAGATGTATAACTTTGATTAAGTACTCAACAGGAATGGGATCTTGCTACGGTAATGCTATTCTTTGTCCCATAAGAAATGTTAATAATCCTTCTCAAGATTTTGCATGATAGCTACATTACTACTTATCGAATACGGACGTGTGAGAAGGGCTCAACTCCTGCTTTTGGAGCAGGTTTAGTTGCTTCTGGTGCTCCAAAAACATTCCAGAATTGCAATGTCTCATCTGCTGCTGCTGATGCCACAGTGCAACCATCTGGGATCTGAGCCATAAAAAGAACTCTAGAAATATGACCAGTGAGCTCCGCCATTTTCACCATGGATGGGTATTTCCAAAGTGTTAGTTGATTCTGGGCAAAACCATGAGAACTGAGTAACTCTTTCATTCTTGTTCCACACCAAGGCACAAACCTGAGACCCAGTGGAACTTCAAAGTCAGAATTTAAAGTGATCCTAATTGCCCGTCTCGGGTCTCAGATCTCCGCCACCCATTTCCCCCATGGCCTCTGTCTCACTCCCCTCTACTTCTTCTTGTTCCTCTTCTGCTGTTTGTTCCTGCCATTGTTCTTCTTCTCATCCGGGAAAAAGTTGCAGCCCAAGCACCCATCGAGTTTATAATCCACGTCATATGCCACCGTGTCAACTTAACGTGTCATGCAAGCATTTAACGGTGACACGTCAGCAATTCTGTTACCTGTTAACAGACCTCACTAACGGAGGACTATTTTGTTATGGATATCCTATCTTTTGAGGACCAATTTGTAGTTTTGTATCTTTTAAGGACGATTTTGTTAAAATTCTAATCTTTCGAGGACTCAAATGTAGGTTTACTCTAAAATTGTAACATTAACATGAAGACATAAGCTATTTTGTGACACTAGGCATGCGTCAACCAACATTTTATTATTTTCTTATATGACGGAAATGTCTAATGGCTAAACTAATTAAATCAAAGTAAAATAATAAAACTCTTCAAATTTATTTTGGACTCAATTTTCTCCTGGGAGCTTAGAGATGCACCAGGACTGTATTGTACTACTACACTGTCTAGAATTTTGGGTAGAACAATATACTTTTCATGGATGCTTAAATATCTCAGAAGTTACATGGTATTTCATATGAGAGAATTACAAAACAGTACTACACTATTATCTTTGTTCTTTAAATATCGATATTATCGTATCTGGGGTAATCTTTTGCAGCCAAAAGCACATTCCCATCTCCATTTGAGTAATCTTTTGACGTGTGAGCTAATCTCTCTTTCTATAAAAGTCAAGTCAGTTTCTTTATTGTAGCTTCTCAATTCTTCATTTCATTCACCTTGCGGCACATCTGCACACGATTCGATAATTTGGCATCAATCTCCACCAGAGGGCCTGAACACATTCCCTTGACACAATAATAAACCAAGTATACATGGATTGGCAAGGATGCTTGAAATCTCTAATATAAACATTGGTCTTACAGATAGTGGCATCACACAGAAACATCAAAAGATCGAAGAGTATAACAATTCCAGCAGATATTTAGTCTAAAACTGAGAGACTTATTTTCATGAAAATAATTTACTAGATTCTCCATTACCGAGGCTTCTTTTTCCCCTTCCCAACCCACAAGCCAAATTCAAGGCAAGCATAGGAACAATTGCCTATTTTAATGTTTTGTTAACCAAAAAACTCTCTCCACTATGACTTCAATTGGTGGCTAAATTATTTGACTCTTCATTTGGAAGATATTGTACAAATTTAGACTTCATCTCTGCTGGAATTCGAAGAGGACGATAGTTTTTGTCAAGCCAAACTGCTGTGGCCTTTGCTTCCAAAATAATAGGCTGCCATCAAATTCACCAAATATCGAGAAAAATTCTCAGTGAACTTTGGTGACAAATTTGCAGTTTGCATGAGTTCCTGTACTCCTTCTCGTTGTTTTTATATGTTAGTTTTAACTAATTTTTCCTAGTCTTTCTTAATTATCACTTTCTTAAAATTAAAGCTGTATTAATTAATTAATTTTTTTTTTTAGTTTTACCCTCATCACACCTAGGGGTGTAATCGGTCTGGTTTACACCCGAAACCGACACCAAACCGGTTAGACCATCTTGGTTCAATTTTTCAAAAATTTAAATGTAAAATCGAGCAGAACCGAACCAGTTCAGTTTGATTGGTTTTGCCAAAAAAACTGCACAGGTCATATACTAGCATTAATATCTTTTCAATTTCAACTTATCCAAATTACCATGGTCCAACTTATTTAGAATTTGTGACATAAATACACCAAAACCCACACATACATAGACAAACAGAGGTAATCACAATATTATCTCAGAAGTCATTCAGAAGAAAACATAAACTTTGTAGTTTAGAAATTATAAGACAAAACTCATTTATCAACTTATGCTAACCACCCAAATGCGCTCTTGATTTAACAAAGAACTTTCATCATGTAGAATATATCCTCTATCTAACTTTACAAAACCATCATATCTGTTCTTTATCCAAAAATAAAAATAAAAAAATCCGCCTTCTCTATCATGATTGTCATAGTACAAATCATCCAAGAACTTAAATTCAATTACAAACTGGCCCAACAACATAAATCAAGCTTAAACTCTTCAAATTCTGATCCTTGAAAATACAAAACCACTAGAAGAAAATCCTAATGAAATCTTTAATATGGAGTACAGAGGCCTAAACCAGTTAGCTTCTTTACAGCCATGCTTAAGGTAATAAGGAAATAAGACAAATCATGCATATAACCAATCAGTAAAATAAACTTACAACTAGATGCAGGCCAGAGCAAGGAATATGACCAAATAGAAAATGTATCATCTCCTCTATCATCACTGCAGTTGTGAAATCAATCAACCTATCCCCTAATCCTCTACCTGGCTTTCAAATATACCTACTATAGACGCTTTTGAATCTAAACCCACAGTTACAAACCAACCTTTAAAATTAAGCATCTTTATACAGAGAGTCCATGTCATTAAAGACAAAATGATAAGTCTCTCTATCTAGTGGATATATATACTACTAGATTACAAAAGTAAGGAGAAGGCTAGAGAAATATTGATTGTGATGATGATCATTCAAAACAGCAAGAAACAGACACTATGAAGGAAGCGTTTCAGTATCAGCAAACACCCTTACTTCATTTGTCACTCCGTTCTTAATTCACAACATTCAGCTTGCAAAATTCAAATGCTCTCTCTTTCTCACGCACACAAATAGAGCGAAGGTAAGGAACAATTCAGAATTTCAATGATGCAATCTATGAGAACAGTTCCCAAGTCCAGGCAAAGTTCTCAACAAAGGTAACTGCAGGCTCTCTGGTAAACCGGTTGAGAACTACTATTATAACAACGAAACATAATACAGACTCATAAAAAAGCTGATAATTTAGAAATTATAAGTAAAAACCAATGAAAGAAAAATTAAAATGGAAAACAAATGAGGACTTTGAATAGTAGCTTCCTCATTTATATCTATTCCTAATTTACAAGGATGTTGAGTGCATCTAATGTTCTTGCCCCATCATATAAATACTGATAACTGTTGAATGCACAGAGCACATAATCCCCCTCCCCCTTCCCTTGGTTATGACATGAGGATAAATCTGGAATATTAGCAAGATAAAAGAGGATTATGTTTATAAATTTATAGCCCTAACTTCACCTTTCATTTCGCTAGAAGAAAATCCATGTTTTCTACAAGAACTTGGTGACTCACAAGATTGGGAGAGCAGCTACAATAACAACAGATATTAATAGAACAGACCAACACGCACCATTACTCCTTCAACTGCTGCACTCTTGAGTGCCATCAATAACTGTAAGCCAACAGAGCCCAAGGCATCAACGGACAACCGAGAGACAGCGGGGACTGGCGACTGCGAGACAATAGAGCATGAGATAGATTGAAGTGAGAGGTTGAGGGAGACTGAGAGGCTTAGAGATTTCAGAGAGGGAGAATAGCAAAGGTCGAGAGAAGAGAAGAGAAGAGGAATTGATTATGAAATTCAAAAAACTAGTAAAACAACGTAGTTTTAATATGTCCGGTTAGGTTCGGTTTTACATCAGTTTTCTCTCCTATTTAAATCGAAAACCGAACCTACCAATTCAGTTTTTCAGATATAAAAATTGAAAAACCAGACCGATCCCCTCGATTTAGTTCAGTTTACCTCCGGTCCGGTTCGGTTTAGTCATTTTGTGGTTTTGCTTACACACCTAATCACACCCATTATCTTTATGAAATGTTCAATAAAAATAATTCTTTATTAAAAAATTTAGTTTGAGAAGATAAGCAAATATTTTATAGGAATAAAGAAAATTTAATGATTTTTTTAATTCCTATCCATCTTTTTTAAAAGAAAGATAAAAAGAACTAGAGGGAGTAAGTATTTATCTAACATTGAACTTGATATTTAATTATCTTTGTTGACAAAATTACAGTTTGGATGAACTCATTTATGTACTCCCTCTTGTTGTTTTTAAATGTGTTTTAATTAATTTTTCTTAGTCTTTTTTAATTGTCACTTTCTTAAAACTAAAGCTGTATTAATTATTTGTTTTTAGTTTTACCCTTATCACAAATATTATCTTCATGAAATGTTCAATTAATAAGAGTACTTCAATAAAAAAAAAAAGGTATTTTGAGGAGATAAGTAAATATTCATGAAAGGTTCTATTTAATGACTTTTTTAATTTCTATGTATTTTATAAATGACAAATAAAAAAGACCAGAAGGAGTGAGTATTTATTTAAAATTGAGGTTAACATTTAATGAAATCAATAATTACTAATTTTATTTCAAAACTCCATTAAAATTGCTCTAAATTTTTTTGCAATTTTAGTGGAAATGAAATGATTGTTCTAAGAGTCTGTGTGCAAGAACATTTCATGATGATAATTAAGAGTAACTTTGCTGGTAAGGGGACCTACGTTTGGTCACAAAATCCCACATAATAGCCGTTGAGGAATACCATAGGCCGCAAGTTTTGAAACATTGGGTTAAAGATTCCAATAGCGAGTTGGTGAGTCATACAATCAACGACCCACTTCAACCGTCCTACATAGTCCATACTAAAAAGCACGCGCACTCTGCCATACTCCTCTCTTTTGAAAGGAGTCTTTCTTATTAATGCAATTTTGAATAGAGTATACTAATCTTAATAATATTTTTTTCCTCTAAAGAAGCATTATCTTCCTATTACACTTTATTGCGTGGGTTTGCGGCAAATTTAATAGAACAAGAAGGCAAAAGAATCTTGGTTTTTGTTTTGAATTTAATAAATGAATTTTTTTGTTCATATAAGTTTGGTCAGTGGCTGGATTATTTACCCCATCAGCCTTTGCAACCAACCCCCTTCCCCCCGCAAAAAAAAAAATTCAAAGACGCTTTGGAGGGACACGCTTTACAGCAAAAACGTGTTGTTTGAAAACACACTTTAAAGGTANACCCCATCAGCCTTTGCAACCAACCCCCTTCCCCCCGCAAAAAAAAAAAATTCAAAGACGCTTTGGAGGGACACGCTTTACAGCAAAAACGTGTTGTTTGAAAACACACTTTAAAGGTAAAACCTACTTCTTGAGAATACGCTTTTGATGTAAAACATGTTTCTTTTTACACTTTTTTAAGTGTTTTCATGTGAAAGTAGACATGCTTTTGAGGTCAAATGCTCTAAAACGTGTTCAGTTTATACATGTTTTACACATGTAAAATGTATTTCTCTATCGCTTGAAAATTAATAAAATATTTAAAACTACCAATTTTAAGTAAATAGTTTGGAAACTACTCAATTTGTGTAAATAGTTTGTAAAAATGTATGATTAGTGTCAATTTGCCATACAAAATTATTACATAAATATGATACTTTTAATTAATTTATTCATGGACATACAAATAAAGAGAGACGTGTTATATTGGAAGTAGCAAATATATTGGAGTCATGCTACATTAATGTAGCGGGATAGTCATTCAATTCGGGTTGTTCAACTTTTCATTTACAATGTGTCACATTATTTTGCAAAGTAGCGTGATTCCAAATAAAATGCTATTTCAAAGTAGTGTGACAACAAGAAACATGCTATTTTGGGAACAACGTGACAAGGAGAAAAACGTTATCTCAATGTAGCGTGTTTGTTTTGCAATTAAGCATGCAATTAAGATCTAGTGTCCCGTTTCATTAATGTAACATAACTCCAATAAAATCGCTACTTCCAATATAGCGTGTCTCTCTTTAATTAAAAGTATTTCATTTTTGTAGTAAATTTGTAGAGTACCCATTTTCTGTAAATATTTTGTTAGTTTATATTTTTTTTGTCAATTAGTCCTCAAATTTAAACATGACACCTAATTTTTTTTTCAAAGTTTTAAATCAATTATATTATATATACTTGTATAAATATAGTGTAAATTTACGTGTGCAGTGTGTCATTCTTACTATGCTAATCTTCTATGTTTTGTTCTAATTTTATGGAGATGTTCACCAAGGCCAAAGAGACCCATTGAGATTTATGGAGTCTATGGAATGGAGTATGGAATGGAGTATTATTTACCATGCAAAAATCTTCATTTTTTTTGGACAAAAGTTGAATTTTTTATTTAGTATATTTTTTTTTATATTGTACTATTTCTATATTTTATAAAAAGAGATTTTTTAATTGTTTTCTGTTTTCTTAATACAATTGGTAAAGATTCTAAGTTTTCTTTTCGAAAAACTAAATCTTTCTTTAAAAAAAAGTTCGTCATTCGAGTCGTAACGACCTTTAAGTACATTATGATAGTGTCCTATGAATCTTAGTGAACTTTTTTTTAATGAAGTCTACTTGATTCGTTCATTTGGTCAATTTATGAGATAGTAATCATGTGATTGCAATTAACTTTATGTTACCTGAGGCTGCTAGTTTTATATGATGTTTGAATATTTATATTTATACTTCGCTATAGTCCATGGTTATGATTATGCTTGACAAATTAAAACTGGTTTTTCTGTACTGTTAGTATCTATCAGTCTATTGCAGGAAAATATCACAACCCACAACCGCAATGAAGATCATTAGGTGGTTGAACAAAAATATTGTCCTCTCCAAGACTCCTCCTTTCATTTGGGGTAATCTCTACTAAACCTAAATTCACCAAGTTCTGAATTTTCTCTGCTTAGCACACTGATTCTCTGTTTCTTTTTAATTAACTTCAGGTTTGATTTTTAGCCAAAGCTTAGCGACATTTGGAGTGGTTAATGTCTTGATGGATTATTTCACTGGAATATGGCATTTGAGTATGCGTAAAGCTGCTATTGTTGTTAATCTGCAAGATGGCCTATCATCCATCTTCGTCATTGTAACCCATGTCTTAGAATCCTACACAGGTTGTTTCAATGTGATTCTCTTATGCACGGCATCCTATGTTATGGTAACCACTAGTACATGTGCTTCTTATACATAAGCGTTTGGAAATTTCTCACACAAGTCTCAAAATTTTCCCACAACTCCTATTTCAGGGATTATTGCTATTTTGGACCTCCGAAGACACTGGCATGTTCTGTACAGCAGTGACACTAATAGCACTCGGTAGAGCTTCACGACCTTCAGCCTTTCTCAGATATCAATTGAAGGAGAAAGTTAAACAAAGCACAGGGCACAGCAGAGAGGTCAACTCTGAGCATCAAAACAAAGAAAGAAGAGAGACCAGCTCAGAACATCAAAATGGAGAAGACAGCAAACAAAGCAGAGAGATCAACTCAGAGGATCCAGACAGTGGCAAAAACAAAGAAAACAAAGAGATAAGCTCAGAGGATCCAGACAGTGGCATAAACAAAGAAAACAAAGAGATAAACTCAGAACATCACAGCAAAGAAAGCAGAGAGATCAGCTCATAGGATCCAGACAGTGGCATAAACAAAGAAAACAAAGAGATAAGCTCAGAATATCGAAGTGGGGAAGACAGCAAAGAAAGCAGAGAGATCAACTCAGAGGATCCAGACAGTGGAAGAAACAAAAAAAACAAAGACATAGGCTCGGAATATCAAAACCCAGAAGATAACAAATACAGAAGGGAGATCAACTCGGAAAATGGAGAGCAAAATAAAGAGGAAAAGCGTATTAATCAGAGTAATTGTATCTGGTTTAGTAGTGCTGTTAACAAATACAGAAGGAAGATCAACTCAGAAAATGGAGAGCAAAATAAAGAGAAAAAGCGTATTAATCGGAGTAATTGTATCTGGTTTTGCAGTGGTACTATTTCTGGAGCTCTCGTAGCCTCCTTCCTTTCGCCTACAGACAATGAAACACAATGGAAAACAACTTTCAAGGTTGCGGCATTGTTAATGGGAGCTACTTATCTATTGTTTTACTCTGGCTGCTTCTGCTACAGCTTTGAAGAACCATGTGGAAGCCCTCTGTATAAAATTTATAGAGTCTTCATAGCAGCTCCAAGGAAATCGAACCTCAAATACCCGGATTCCGAAGGGGGATATTACTGGAAGAACCATAAAGAAAACTTCTATTTTAAAAGGAATGGTAAAATTCGATTGGAACCTGAAGTTCCAAAACTATGGAGATGGTTGGACAAAGCTGCTATAAATAGAGTGGAATTTGAATTTGATTTCAGCCCAGAAGAGCAAGAAAAGCAAGAGAAGAATGGAGAGATCTGCACTGTCAAGGAAGTAAGGGAAGTAAAGCGCTTTTGTTCACTAATGCATATGTCATTCACTTTTTGGTCATTTAGTTTGGTTGTGGCTTCGGCGAATACTTTCTTTGTTGAGCAAGCTGATACCTTGAAGCCTGATTTTTAAGTCAATTTTTTATTTATTATCAGTTCCATCACGAGTTCTGCAGTCATTGCCTTGTTCAACTCAAAGAAATTAAAGAAACATAAACAAGGAATCACAATTGTGAGGATTGGTGCAGGGATGGTGTGTGCTGTGCTTTGCTGCTTCACGACGGGCCCGGTGGAGCTTCATAGACTGTCTTTAACCAGAAAAGGAGGAATTGTTGGAAGCCGAGACAGAGAAGTCTCCATGAGTATGCAAGTCTTAATTCCCCAGTTTTTGCTTTCAGGACTAATGGAAGGACTTGCTAAGGAAGGGCTCGTGAAATTTTACTCTAATTACGTACCTGAATCAATGAAGGAGCTTGTGGATCCCTTCACTGAATTTGTGATCGGTACAGGAAAGCTTCTAACCGTGCCATGTATTTTGATTTTTAGTGTTTGGTTCAAGGATTCCATTAACACTAGCCAGTTAGACAGGTATTTTCTAATACTAGGAATATTGAACATTGCCGCCCTGTGCTTTTTTGTCTACTACTCCTTGACTTATGCATATAAAAAACCTTATCCAGAGGATGAAGAATTAGGAAATGTTGATGAACAAGGCCAAGGGGAAGTAGACTGAAAGCAAACAAACTGCACAATTTGAGGGGAGTCAAATGGGTGGAAAGCAAGTCCCAATAATGGTTGCATCAGGGGAGCTCCTCATTGACACAATTTGAAATTAATGTTGTAGTGCTTAGATGATCACAGTATGCAAAAGCCACTAGGTATAAGTTAATGGTGAGAGTTTTGGTTGTTCGCAGGGGATATTCAGTTTGAATCTTTGTGCCTCATGTATCAAAAGAAAATCATCATTTAATGAATCAGAAAAATGAAATTATATGTGAAATGTTATGATTGTACTCTCTCATGGTTTAGCTTTTTGTTATTTTTAATTTCTTCATTTGCAACAAAATGATAAGGTTCATTGAAAACAAAGAAGTGATTGTTTTTCATGAGAATCCAAGTAAAATAAGTTCCATGTCTCCCAAGTGCAGTCTGGTTAATTCCCTATTATTTTCCTTTAGGACTTAATGGATAGACTTGCTGGTGGTGACCTAGTGATGTTCTTCCATGTGCCTAAATCGATAAGGAGCTTAACAGAGCCTTCCAGACTTACATTGAGTTGGTAATGTGCATTGGTAAATTTTCCAGCATAGTATTTGTGTTAATCTTTAGTTTTTAGTTTGACCATTACATCAATTATTGCAAGTTGGATAGATGTTTTCTGATGCTGGCATGATACAATGCTGGATTTCTGGATATGTAATAGCCCTTTTTGCCCTTGGAAATGCGAGTTGGCTGGCTACCTTTAAGATTTCAGCGTTGGTCATGGGAGGAACATGTTTCACTTTTTTAATTTGACTTCTTCTACTATTATTATGAAATGCCCACCAGAAAATCTCTGTCTAAATTTTTTTTTTTATTAATAATGTATACAAATATCTATCTAAAAGAAAATAATGTATGCAAATATCAATCTTAGCTCTTCTATAAAAAAAAAAAAGTTTGTGATATACTAATTTTTTGTTCCTCTATGAACATGGATTACAAGTATAAAATATGAGAGGATGAGGTCAGAAGATATGTAGGTATTTCTTATTTGGTATGACAATTGAGAGTGATTTTACATATAAACAAACTGTATGGTTAATTTACTTCTCCATTCCTTTTATAATTATATGTATATCACTCTCCAAGTTGAGATTCTTAACTTTTGTAAGAATTGGATTCAAACCCTTTGGGTGATACTCAATCACTAGGTGTATCTCACTCTTGAATTTGATTTTGCAGAGTAAAAATTACATTATACCTCTTTGTATTGATTTTGAATTGGATACATAGAAACAGTTGCGGCCATAAAAACATAACCAAAATTGGAACCAAATCAATGTCCCATGCACGTCATGACCATTACACAAGAAGGAGAACCTTCTTTTAGCCATGCGTATTCAAACCTTGGCTATGATGACAATGCTGAAGAGGAATTGAATTTAGAGGAGATTGAAAAAAAATTAAGAACAAGATCCAGCCCTCTTAAGGGTGAAATTTTTATCTACTTTTGGATATTTATAGAAGTAATGCTCTTAGTGTATGCAAGTTTCAAATAGCGTTATTATAGGAGGTCATATCGTAATTTGCTGCCATTTTGGATGTCAAGAAAACAAGTAAGTATTTTCTATGATCATCATATATCATACACCGTCTTTTTTATTTTATTTTATTAACTCAATCCTTCTTTTTATCCAGTTGTTCTTGATGGCACCAAGTCTTTTCTGTCTATTTTATTCCATATCTCACATGTTCCTTTGATATACAAAATAGAGTGCTAAAAAATTAGAAGTGGAGACGGCAATATGAAAGTAGTAATTATGAAAAAATATGACAAGGTCTTCAAACTTATAATTAATAATAAATTGCAAGTAAAGATGAAATTATTAAATCAGAGTACTAAAAATCAATCATGATCAGTGTTTTAAAAATTGGATTGGGCCGGGTGGTCCGACCGGTCCAACCAGTGCTCGTTTGGAAAATTGGTCTGATTCATACCCCTAAACCGTTGTAGCGATTAAATCGCTTAAAACTGGAAAAAACCGCTCGAACCGGTCCGGTTTTGAAAAAACGGACGGCTTGCAAAACTCCTAATTTGAAACCGAAATTACTCATAGGGGGACTTGATCCCCTCCTCTTTGCTTCAAATGTGGCAATCTTTGCCACTTGGACATATCAATTCTTGAGTATAATGTTAAATATAAATATATTTACTAATAAACTAGTTAAGAAATTAATTTTTTTTTTCATCCAAATCATTGGGACAACTCAAGACTTGTATTTATTATTACACAAAAATTATTTATTAACTATTTAATAGATTTATTTAATATTAATTTTTAAATATATAAAAATTATAACACATAATCACATTGTAAACATGTTTTATATGTTTTGATTATCTAACTTTTTTATTTTAAAAATTGTGAGCTTGATTATGTTAAAAGTACGTGAACTTGTAAGAAATGTTGGCTATTGAAACAATCTAATTTTATTATAGATCACAATTTTAAATTAGATGTATATAGATTAGGTTTTTATATCTTTTGATTTTTAGTTATTTGAATCTTTAAATTTGAAACTTCCACTTATGAGTTAAGTTTAATAATTTGTGATTTAATTTTTATGTTTTATTTTTTATTAATATTTAAGTTTAGAAAAAGTTTCGATTCAACTTGTCCGACCGAGTGGTCCAACCGATCAAACCAGTATTTTTTGTCAAAATGGTTCATTTACTGGTTCGATTTTTAAAACATTGATCATGATTCCAATAGATAGTTGAGACAAGTGTCTAAATTTTAATTATTTTTTGAGTAAACAACTTTTTTTGTCTTCAATTATTTTTTAATATCATTTTAGTTATTAATTTTTTTTTGTGTTATTTTAATATTTAAATAATCATATTGTCTATCAAATCGTAGCACTAGAAATAATTACTTGAAAGATTGATTTGACAGAAGACTAAAGTAATATAAAAAATAAATCAAAGATTAAAGTAAAATTTAAAAAATAATGTAAAGATAAAAAAAATATTTAATTATTATTATTATTATTTATCATAACATAATATGAAGGTAGAAAACTTTAGAAACAAGTGGTACATCCGTCAATCAGAACACATGGAAATGGAATTTTGTAAAATATAATATTTTGTTCTATGTAAACTCGGAGAATACTGCAAATTGCTTTATTGATGCACAACTATCACATGACATGCAGTCATTATATTTAATTATCAACTGCATTTGTCAGAGTAAATAATGAATTAGATATGTTAAAAATTATAAGAGATCAGACCCCGTTGTACTTTCGGCAAAAACAGCATCGTGGGGAAATTTATTTAATTATTAATCAAGTCAATTAAGAAATTGATAGTCGCCGTACTTTTTGGATAAAGGAAAACAACTTGCGAGGGATAATGAGTAACACAATGAACAAATGTGGACAAGGAGCATCTCTGCATTTGATTATGGAGAAAGAAAATTTGTTAGCATTAAAATATGTATAAAACTGATCACCATAACACGAGCAATAGCATGCCCTTACACCTTATAAAATAATTCAAACTCTTAGGGTGTGTTTGGATGAGGTATTTGTAGAGTGTATTTGAAATATTAATTTTGAATTACTTTGTTTATATGATTTTTTAAGGTATTTTTAAAATTTTAATGTATTTTTATAATGACTTTCAAAGTCTCAATATAGTATATTTTAAATTTACTTAAAATAGACTGAATTTCAAATTCACTCTCTCATCTCTCTCTCCTTCTCGTCCGACACCCCCCACCTCGCCCCCAAACTCTACTTCACGATACGTCTCCTCTCTTTCTTGTTCACTATCTTAGTACTCCTCCAACCACCGCTGCCGCCACCGTCCACCAGCATCGCCGTCCACCAATGCCGCCGTTGTTAACCATAGTATGATTTTCTAGATCTATTATTGGAAGAGGAACCAGATGATCCATCTTTAAGCAACTTGCTCGATTGGAACCGAGATTGCAAATTTGAGCTTCTTGCTATGTTGGATCTTCCTGCTCTAAAAATCGATTCGTAAAATCTCTGGGAAATGGTGGTCAATCTATCTCATAACGTCATCATTTCTTAGATTTCAAATTTTGTTTTTGACCTTTTCTTTTCCTTTTTCGATTTCATAGATCCGGTTCATACCCAAGAGTGCAAAATCCTTTGCTCGCCTAAGCAATCATGAATGGTGGATTTAAGATCTCTGTGTTCTTTTCCACACAAAACCAGCTTAGTAATATTGTGTTGCTAGTGGCTTGTTTGTGTGGACAAAGTTGAGAACTTTTTGGCTTTCTGTTCTACATAGGTCATTTAAATGCATTAATATGATCATTTTCTAACTTAGATTGGTGTTGCTGACCATTTAATTTAGGCACTTTGACCCAATTATTATACTTCTACAACTTATTTACCCAAATATAATACTTTCAAATTTATTTACTTTGATATTACACTTTTTAAAAAATTAAAAACTAAAAAAAAAAGTTTTTTGGAGCAGTAGGCACCACCGGACACACTGTGGGCGAGCCGGCGTGTCCCCATCAAACACGTCGTGGCCCATGTGGCGTGTCAGCATTTGTCTTACATGGCAGGGAGTTGATGTGTGGTAGGCAGGTAGCGTGTGTCAGTAGGTTTGATTAGATGCTTTTTGGAACACGTCAGGCACCATGTGGCATGTCCCTAGCGGACCCGCCAAAGGCCTAATCAGGTGGTGCCACANACCGGACAACTGTGGGCGAGCCGGCGTGTCCCCATCAAACACGTTGTGGCCCATGTGGCGTGTCAGCATTTGTCTTACATGGCAGGGAGTTGATGTGTGGCAGGCAGGTAGCGTGTGTCAGTAGGTTTGATTAGATGCTTTTTGGAACACATCAGGCACCATGTGGCATGTCCCTAGCGGACCCGCCAAAGGCCTAATCAGGTGCTGCCACATGGCAGGGATGTTGCATGCAATTTTTTTTTCTTCCCTTTTCCTCTGCATGTCCTCTCGGCATTTCTCCCTCCGCTGGTCATTCTTCTTCTTTTCTTCTTCTCATTCTTAAAGTTCTTTTGGTTAATCATTTTTGTTCTTGTCTCCATTCTCATATTGTTGTTCTTATTCTTCTAGTTCCCACCAGCAACATATTTTTGTTTATTTAGTCTGCACTATAAGACATTTAGTAGATAATATGGCGAATCAATTTCTACTACTAGGACCACAAGATTCTACCTTATTGATTGAATTAAAAAAAATCATATATTGACAAAAGTATGAGATACTAGAGTAAGTAATTTACAAATATTTTTGTGAAGTATTTTTAATTTATAGAATTTTTGTAAATATATATTATTGTAATTTTGTAAAATATTGTAATTTTGTAAGTAATAATTGAAACATGTTAATATAGTTGTGTGCCCTCGATCTCATGGTAGAATACGTAGATCTAACAATTGAATTATGGAATACATTAAAATGACTAGTTTTAGTGGGGTTGCAGAAATAGAACCTCAACTAATTGATGTCCAATTAATATCTACATTAGTTGAACGGTGGAGGCCAGAAACACATACATTTCACATGTCTGATGGTGAGTGCACTATCACTCTGCAAGATGTGAAGGTGTTACTTGTTAAACCTACTTTTAAATGACTTCTTAATAGCTCCATGAAGACTTCTAATATGTATTAAATAATTAAACCACATCATTTTCCTAAATAATGGATTGAATTTAAACACCAAAAGAAATGTTAGTCCCATTGGGGATTATGAAATAGTTGGTAGAAGACTCCCAAATAGATCGTACAACTTGGCAGAAACGTTTATATACATCCAACATTTAAATATACATAGATGATTCACGTAACCTTCATATTTTATGTACATGTCCAAAAAGAATAATATCTATATCATTACCTATGTCATCTCTACATCCACATTCATGTCTCAAAATAGTGAAGTTTCACATAGTTGTATCTAATGCAAACGCTACAAAAGAACTACATACAAGTTGTTTGCTTAACTCTGTGCACTCTGTTATGAATTACTAACCTCTGCACCTGGAATAGATAAGGAATTTACAAATAACTTATATGAGATATAGAATCTCAGTAGCTAGTAAATGAACATAAGTGCTTCGTATCTATTCCAGTCCTTAAACCAAGTAAGAATAATGATAAAAAACACTGACCACATAGTAGGAAAAACATAAGCACACCATATCTTGTAAAACCAGTCATAACATTCTCATTTATTTCACTTTGGGGCAGCATCAACTCACCCCTGGGGTAGCATTAACTTACCCCTTCTTTCTCATAACTTAGGGCAGCATCAACTTATCCTTAGTTCCTTAAACTATGGGGCAGCTTCAACTTACCCCAATGGCCATCACATAAAGGAACTAACTATAATTCTTTAGTCACAACATAGTACTCAATGCAGTGACATGCACAACACATAGTGATCACATAGAACATGCATTGTCAAAATAAACAGGTTTAAGGAAAGACTAGATACCTGGAGATTTTGCAGCACTCAATTTCCCTTCTCTTGGTATGAATTTGTGTATTCTTGAAGAAATTATCTACTTCCTATTTTATCATATAATCATATAATTAATTCCCATAAACTTTTCAAAATAAGAGTTAGGTATTAATTGAAATTTCTCTTTCTTTGATTACTAGTCATTTAGTTAACCCTAAAGCTTAAGAGAAACTAAATTTCTCACTACCGAAGTTTAATTAGCCAAGTAATACCTTCAAACTCAAGCAAACACCCCCAATCTTTTCTATTTCCTACTTCACAAAAATTGTTAAAAGTATCACAAACAAGTAAGGATATTATATTCACAACACTTTACTGCTTGTCTTGCTCACTTTTCTACCATGTTCAACATAATTCCCAATAAATAAAACTAACCCATGCACAACAATTGGTCCTTCAAAGATTGATTTAATGAAGTTCATAGAAGAAACATACTTACTTTATAGTAAGGCAAGATAGTCAAAATTCATGTCCTAAATATACCTAATTCTCAAGTTAAAGCATCAGATTGGAAATCAACCATACAAATTATCCATACAAAGTTATCTAAAACCCAGTAATCATAGTATAGATGGAAAAAGAAACAATACCCACTTCATAAAAAGTTAATAAACTCAAATAACATTGAAGAAACAGTACTGAAAAGCCTTAATTTAGCTGAAAATCACTAAGTTACAGAGATTAACAGTGAAATTTCAATAGAGAGAGTAGCTTACAGTGTAGAAGGAAGCTATGCCCATCTCTCTCTCTCCTTCTTCCTCTCACCACTCCCTTGGAGTTTATTTTCTCCATCCCGTGTGTTTCCTTCTATATATATATATATAATAAAAAAACTAGTTGTTACATTACTTGGTCTACCTGTTGATGCTAATGCAGTAATAGAGTATACCGTTACTTATAGAATGAGCTTTGTCAGGAATTGCTAGGCGTAAACCCACATGAATGGGCTTTAATTGGAGGAAGACTAAAGTTGAGCTGGCTTTTGCAGACATTTAGTCAATGCTTAAATGATGCGACAGATGATGTGGTACAACAATATGCTAAAGCACATATATATACTATGTCTAATTGGCACGTGGCTTATGTCTGATAGAATTGGAAATTGTGCATGTGATGTATTTAAAGTTGTTGGAGAATCACTACAAGAAAAAATCTGAATTCCAACCGAATTTTTCTGTTGGAATTTTGGATTCCAACGGTAATTCCAACAGAATTATACCGTTGGAATTCAATTTTAGGGAAAAAAATTCTCACGGCAAATTCCAACGGTATATTTTACTGTTGGAATTATTTATAGAATTCCAACGGTAATTCCAAAGGAAAAATACCGTTGAAATTATTTTTGAAATATTTTTTTAAAAAATACCATTGAAATTACCGTTGAATTTTTTTAAAAAAAATATTATTTTTTTTATTTTTTGAAATTCCAACANAAATATTATTTTTTTTTATTTTTTTGAAATTCCAACAGAATTTTCATTCCGTTGGAATTTCTAAAGCTTTTTTTTTTATTATTTATTTACTTTTAAAGGTAAATTCTTGTATATGAACATACTCATAATGAACATAAATTTTCTATTCAAAGGAAAAGCTCAAATGAAAAGCATAATAATACTATAACAAAGGAAAACTTAATAACTTGCAAAGTGAATTCAAATTCCAAAATTCCAAATTACAAAGCATCATTTTTCCACTTCCGCTGGGTAACGGATGAAATTTTAATACATTTTACATCAGAAAGAACAAAAGACAAACAAATTCAAAAAGAAAGAGCAAACAACTGCCCCTATGCAGCTTAACAAAATTAAGAAGAACCTTAAGCAACAGTGAAACACGGGTACATAAACATTCCTGTTTTAGCACAGGCCCCACATAACGACTATAACCATGCAAAACTTCATTACATGCCTCAATTCCACTATAATATGTCCCTCGTCCAAGCATTTTTTGGCAAATTGAATTAAATCCCTGCACTTGTCAAGCTGTAAAACCCAATTAGCTCATGAAATGAGTATACAAGGAAATTAGAGCAACATGCTCCAAGACTCAAAGTTACATTACAATCTCCAAAATCATATCCCGACAAATTCCTAAAGTTAATTAAACCAGCATACACTAGATACCTTGGCAGCAATATTACTTTTATTAGAAAAATCATTTGGGAGGGCACTGGACACAGGAGGCTGCACTTCTACCCCATCAACTGTTGGGGAGTAATTCATTAGTTTCAAAACATCTCCTGAAGTATATTGCATTGCATTCTCCCCAGCTGTATATTACAATTACAACAAATTTATAGTTAATAAAGCTACATATAAATTGGTCTTTGAGCACATCCAAACCCATCACATTCAGATCCTAGAGTATAACATATTTACCATTTCATCGAAGTAAAACTGACAGCAGAGAACATAGATAAATGCTTATTCAAGAACCAGTTCCAACCAAAAAAGTGAATTATTTACATCATCAAATTGGCCTATTCAAGACCCAGTTCCAACCAAGAAAGTTACCATTTCAAGCTTTATTTTAAGTTAATATTTCTTTGCACTAAATAGCATTCTTTTAATGTCTGACCTTATATGTAACTTAAAGAACGAAATAATAACAAGCATAGTAAACAAAATATGATGATATCATGCAAGATCAATTTCTTTCCCCTCCTCCTTCTGCCACCCTTCACTTAAAATTGATGGATTGTTGAAGAACATTTTAATTTTACCCAAAAAATTTAATCAAACACAAAGACCATTACATTATACTATACATGACACTTAATTAAGCAAGATGAAAGGTTTGAGCTAAAACACTTTACCATGATTCACATTCATCAGGTATACATGCTCGCCACTATAGCTAAGTAGAACCTTATCTCCATCAGGATTGAATGTAATATGAGTTAAGTGCAAACTTGGATGTCCCTGGAGGAAAGGAGACAATCCCAGATATATAGACCAAAAAGGGAGGCAAAAAGATTGGCAGGCATGAACTGAAGTTCTGAGCAGCTTCCAATCCCTAGATTCACAAGAGATGTCAGGTGCTGAAGATTGTTCTCACATGGAGATTTCAGATTTTGAAGCTTCTGGATATAAAGGGATGTGAGAGTGGATGGTAGAAGCTCTTTCTCTGGAAATGATTCCCCATCTTCACATTTGCTCCCAATACCAAAGCTTCCAAGAGAAGGACAAAACAATGTGTAGTTTATGACCTTCACCTTGTTGCTAAAACAACTGATGAGAGCATCCTTTCATGTCCTTCACAATGCACACACATATATCTTAATGCCCTTGTGATTAGGTTGCTATAAGCCAGTAGGCATCTTTCAATTTATCAACCCATGTTTGGTCAACATTTTAACTTACTCTCATTACCAATGAATTTATATAATCATATACCATCCTGAAGGAGAACAATTATCTAATTTATGGAAAGACTAACTTGTACTAGAAATTTCCTTGTTGTCATTAAAAAAACTTAGGATCAGTTAAGATTATAAAATTTTCCAATCATCAATAACCTAAACATGCACTTATTATATGATTCCATATTCAAACCAAAACCACCAAAATGAACTACCTACATTAGTGAGATTGCCAAATGATATATTTCAAATTGTATTCGATTATATCTGTCAGATGGATAAGATTTTCCAGAGAACATATCCACAAACACAACCGAGCTTCTTGACTCATGATTAACAGATACAACACCTCTGAAGACAAATACAACTAAAGTTTTTTTGGGAAAGTTCCACTGCCTAAGCAGTTACTCCCCCTAAAGCTTCTCTTGCGAGATAACTAATAGCTAGATAGGAGAAATATGAGAAGTTAATATATATATTTCACCTGAGGTGCAGCACATTCAGCATGAGCTGGATCCCAGTGGATGGCATAGAATCACTCCCACTCATCAGTTTGGACTTCAAAGAGTGGAGCCCTGCCATATATTAAAATATAAGTTAGTTTAAACATTTTGTGCATGATCTACTAGAGGCTCATTCGCATGCATCATCTTTCTTTTCTAATGACTCACCTTCACAAAGAAATAAGCAAAATCAATAACGAGAAATAATAAGACAATGTTTGTGAAGAGGAAAAAGACACTAAGAATACTGCAATGAAATTCTACAGAAAATGAAAAAAAAAAATTGCATGTCTCTACTGTTTTCAAAAATTCGAAGACAAGGCTTGGGGGAGGGGCTTTTACAATGATTATGAAAACAATATTGTCAGTTTAACGGCCACTTACTAGACTTCTACTGAGTTAAGTGGATATTAGCACCTTAGCTCTTTATTTAAAAGTAGTTGTTATAATTACAACCATCATATACCCCATTAGATCTATAATCAACTAGATTTTGACAACCAACCAACCAAGATCATTGAGGACAGATTTTGACTATCCACAATATATCTGCCAAGTCACTGCCAAATTAATTTGAAACCTGAAATCACCTCAAAAATCTAAATAATAGAAAACATTAACAAAATTGGTCATATCCCCTCAAAATAATTTCACAAAATCAACAAATTGCAATTGAAACACCAGAATGTTTTTAAACCCAATCCTCAAACTATTATGATACAACTATCAACTGATTTGGAAATCATCCAACTGAGCACCTCCAATTCCACATTACCCTAACTCCCCTTGGATTGAGAAGCCAAGATTCAGGCTCACCATTTACAAGCATAGAGAAAGTATGAATAGAAAGAAAACCCAAAATCCACCTTCTCCACCTAGAGAGAACCAAACGCGGAAAGAGAAAATATTGGACTTGCAGAGGGATATTTTTGCTCGGATCTTGAGCTACCAGTTGAAATCCCTAATAAAACAATCCATCATCCGAAACTATATTCACTAAATTTCACGCACAAAAAGAGGTAGATTACCTTTGGGGGTCTTGGTTCTACAATTGCGACCGAGGCTCACCGATGCACTTCTAGTCTTGCAGGTAGAAGGGAAGAAAGAAGAGAGTTGTCGGTGAAGGAGGGAAAAAAAATGGTAAAAATGGGAAGAGGGAAGGGGAAGACTGAATGGGCATTGCCTTAAACGTGCGTTTTGGGTTTTTTTTTTCTTCAACGGTATATTTCGTTGGAATATTCTGTTAGAATTTAAAAAAAAAAAATCTCTTTTTTCTATTTGAAAATTTCAACGGAAATTCTGACGGAAAATTCCAACTGTAATGTAATTCTGTTGGAATTATTGTTGGAATTTTAACAAAATTTATTCCGTTGGAATCAAAAATTCCAACGATATTTTGTTCCGTTAAAAAACTGTCTTTTTCTTCTAATGAATTAGGATGAAGCTGGCAGATTCAACTGGGCATCTGCTTGTCTTGCATATCTTTATAGGAGTCTCTGCATGGTTTCTCTTGAGCAAGTTGATAACTTCACAGGTTGTTGTGTCTTGCTACAGTGTTAGGCTTGGGAGAGATTTTCTTCTATAGCTCCGAGGTGACTAGATCGTGATCTAATTGGGTTACTTGTGACTAGGTCAGTAAATGAACTTTCAATTTATTTAAAATTAAGCTACATTATATTTTGATAAATTATAACTTGTTTAAAGCTATATTAGCATTAAGAGTAGTCAATTAGATTACATGAATCATATTACAGTGACATAATTTTTGTAGTGTAATAGACATAATTAATTATACATAAATCAAAAATTAAATTCAACTAATTATGCTACATTGCTTGAAGGTTGTCAATTTTAGAAACATTTATACTGTATATTCAATGTAGATAATATATACTGTGTTTTTGGAACATTTTAGGTGAAAATTTCCTTTAGATTGAACGAGTATTGCCTATGGCTCGGACCATAGAGGGTATCGACGAGACTTTGATATACTTAGCATAGATGAGTAAGAATACTTATTACTAGTAGCTAATCTATGTCATTTATTACTTGAATTTTGTTGTATAAAATACTAATAATGTTAATGATGTTTGATATGAGCAGATTGTGTAGCAGTCATATAGTAGGGCGTTGATGACACTACTCCCAGAGTATTGTGTTAGGGGACATGCGATTTGGGCTACTAAGGTGTCATTAATATGTTATCACATCATGAAACACTATAATCCATATCGGGTTATGCGTTAATTTAGGAGTAGACTACACATTCTACGAGAAATTACTATTTATAATGCACAATTACACAATGTCAATATGAGAAGGAAGCATGTTACATTGTGGACATTGCATCATATTGAGCACAATCTCTTGTGGGATGATCAACATTTATTGAACTTGGCCCACTTGCATCAGCTTCATCAATCTGAAAATCACTACCATAATGCTGTGTAGTTTCAGTCTCCACAAAAAGTTCCATTGCTCCAAAATTGGCATGCTGTACATAACTTTCATACATGTATATTACATCCTCATCAACCATGAGATCAAGTGCCGAATAATATAAGGGGTTAGCTAATATAGGAAATCTATATTTGATATTCTTTATCACTTTATTGAGATCAAGACGTAATTTTCGTTGTATCTCCTCCTTAAGACTATGTAATCTAACTTTATGCTTCAACTTCATGCATATAGGATTCACACTTTCATATACACACGATCATTATAATAAATAAAGATCAACATTTTTATCCTAAATTTTAAACCAAACATATAATTTTTTATGTACAATTATCATAAAAAAAAATTGAGCTAAATATATACTTTATGTACACATTTACTTATAGTAATATTTCAATGAAAAACATATATTACTAAATATTATCAAGCTTACAATCAAAAACAAATTAAATATTATCATATACAATTGGCATATAAATATTATCATAATTTATTTATACTAATATTTTCACACAAACATATATTACTAGAAATTATCAAGTTTAGAATAAAAAAAAAAGTAATTATCAAGATTAAGCAATAATTAAAATCTTAATGCACCTTACAAAGTATCGCTCCACAAAAATTCTAACAAAACCTTGGACAAAAAATTGACTAATGAAAATTTCTATCCTCTGCTCACCAACGAAGTCATGCAACTTCCCCGGACAAGTTTTCAGACTACCCTGACACGCCAACAGAGAAAAGTAGAAGCGCCATATGCCACGTGGTAGCTTTAGTGGGGACACACCAATAGGGAGTCGGCGTGTTCCTTCAATACATGTCTGGAAAATGTGGGAGAAATGAAAATTTTTGACATGTCACGTGGGCTGCGACGTGTTTGGTGAGGACACACCGGTTGGCCCATAGTGTGTTCGATGGGGTCTACTACTCTGATTTTTTAAAAAGTGTAATATTAAGGTAAATAAATTTAAAAGTGTTATATTTGGGTAAATAAGTTGTAGAAGTGTAATAATTGAGTCAAAGTGCCTTTAATTTGTTTGAAACTAGTTTTATGTGTCAACTCTAAATTACTCTTTTTATAATAGAGTATATCTAAACAAGGTATTTTTATAAATATATATATTTAAAATGCTGCATTTCAATTACATGTATTTAAAATTCACGAGAATTTATCAAATACTCCATCCAAACACAACCTAAGTCTTCAATTTGTAACATGTCAAAAACAAAGTCTTCGATATATAATACAATAATTAGTTAATTAGTTAAGCCGCCTCTTCTTTTGTCACTTTCCTCTAATTTAATTCATAAATCTTAACCCATGAATAAAATTATCTATTGAAATCGAGTTCCTTGTTTTCTTTTTGGGTTATGTATAGTCAATTTTAGAACTAGAATTCCTTGAATTTATAAAATGCTGTCCTTAATTGTCCTAATTCCTAAATACTTTTGGAGCTGTTTGGTTTGGAAAATTTTGCTAATTTTTTCACTTTTTGTTTTAAATTTGAGTTATTTTTTCAACCACCTTCAACTTGGAATTCAAAATTTATCACTTCTTGTTCCTCTAAAGGTCACAAGAAATCAGAAGTGAGGGAGTAATGAAAAAGGTACAAAACACACTATTCTCACACAAGTGAAGAGCATAAAAAACCTTAAGCCCTATCATTTTTGTCTCCTTCAGATTCCCAGCCTATCATGAACAACTATTGCGTTTTCCCACCTTATAGAAATGCATATTAATTTAATTCCTAATTGCTTTAGCCTATAAAATTGGAATCTCGATCGGCACTGGTTTGTCAACAATTAATTATAGATGGGTACTCCCTTAATTGTTAGGTTATGCCCAAATGTAGATATATAGTTCAATATAGTTTATGTTATGTGCTCTTCTCACCTCTAACTACACATTATTTCTACACCTAGCATTTGAATTTAACTGAAAACATTTAAATTTTAATTGTACCCATACTGACCCCACCTAATTTACTATACTGTGTTAAGATTCTCAACATCTCTACACCATTAATTCTCATAGTTGTACTAGCGTAAAAAGAAAATAGTTTAACCATGACTCAGTGATAAAATCATAAGTGACATACTCCCAAGTGGTTTGGGGGAAAAAAATATTTCATGGTTGAAAGGTTCATCGTTATCATAGGTAGGACAACAATTAGACTCACTGCTATAAATCCTTAGTTATGAACTTCTAACAAGCTAATTTTAAATAGAAAGGTATGACTGATGGGACTTTTTCCGGCAAGTATACCGGGTCACACAAGTAATATAATGATGAGTAAAGTATCGTTCCCAAGAGGATTAAGGCTAGCAACTACCAATTTCACCAATAAAGATTCTATTTGGAAAGATAAATGGTTTGTATTGAAGGCAGCCCAAGAATGAGTAGTTGCAATTAACTAAGTAACAAACTAAGTAACAAAACTCGAACAATATCGTAAACAATCTTTAAGAAACAATCTAAATGTGAAATTGATAATAAGAATGAGAAAGGTTAGGGGTTGAATTCATTCATTTGCAAATTCGATTACCTCATAGACAAGGTAATCTCAGAAACAATACTGAACTACTTATTTCAGTTACAATTCCTTTGTTGTCGGTTTATTTCCTTAATGTGATTGAACCCAATTCCTTGGTGAAACAATCCTCCCTATACCAATTACTTGTCCAATTCCTTGACACAATTAATTAATCTAGGTGATTAGGTTCTAGGAAATTAATCTAATACCACCTAAACGAAGTTATCTATTCCTAGATTAACTCAATTTAGGACAGAATTTACAGAGCACATTCGGATCTTACTATTACTAGTATCGCAACGAATCTTTTAACCATTCAAATGGTAGCTAAGCATTTAAAGGCATTAATGACAGTAAATTCCATTCAACAAAAGAAGTTGTACTAAAACAAGTTCATTCAATCTTGAAACCTCAATACAATAGAATTACATCAAACCCCTAACACTAAGAATTTAGCTACTCATAACTGAATTCAATAAAAGAAAATAGATGAAGTTAAACATGAGATGAAGAGAAGAAGAAGAAAGAACTATATGTCGATCGAGTCGCAATTGTTCCCCTTCCTGCTCTAGCTCCTCTCCTCCTTTTCTTCCCAAGTACGGCCTCCTCTGACACATGCATCAAATTTCCTTTTATACTTTTGCAGAATTAGGTCTTTTAGTCAAAAATAGCTTGAACACAGCCGTGTTCCTTTTCTGGACATGGGCATGTCACTTATGTTGCATTTTTTGTCATTGAACACGGGATCATACACGACCATGTTCTTCTCTGGTCCTGGCCGTGTTGCTTGGACATGGTCCGTGTCCTTCTCTGCTCTGGGCGTGTCATTTCTTTGTAGACTTTGCCTATTCAACACGCCCTCACACACGCCCATGTCTGTTCTGGTCTTGGCCGTGTTTGTATCCAGACAAGGTCAGTGTTCTCTTGGACCCTCTGCTTAAACAACACGGTCGTGTCTGTTCTTGTCTGAGGCCGTGTTTGTCCATAAGCTTGAGCAGCAACCTCTGGATGTTAGACATGGGGTACACACGGCCGTGTTCCTGCCCGTGTCTACCTAAAAACTTGGTGTAAGGCTGCTTTCCTTGCCATTTTCTCCATGGATTGCTTCTAAATTCTTCTTATTTCCTGATTACCCATCTTTGTACCTGTCAAAGCCAATTTATGGATTAAACACCATGTTTAGAGAGGATTTGCTCACAATGTAGGTAAGAATTCAGTATTAAAGCATGGATTTTATAGTCCTAAAAGACAAGTATCAATGACATCTTATAATAACGCTCTCTCAAGAAGAAATGCTTGCATACTCAGAGAATATTACTCTCATAAGTATACAAAAGTAGATAAAAATTTCACCCCCACGAGAGCTTCAATTTCTAATGCATCTTGTTCTTAATTTTTTCTATCTCCTAAATTCACATCCTCTTAAACATTGTCACCTTCATAGTCAAGGTTTGAGTAACGCATAGCTAAAAGTAGGTTCTCCTCCTTGTGTAATGGTCATAACGTGGGACATTGATTTGGTTCCAATTTTGGATACCTTTTTATGGGCGCAACTGTTTTTATGTAGCCAATTCAAAATAAATATCAATAGGTATACTGTAATTTTCACTCTACAATATCAAATTCAAGAGTGAGACACCTTGTGATTGTTATCACCCAAGTCTTCAATCCCAACTCCTACGAAAGTTAAGAATCTCAAATTTGAGAGTCAGATACATATAATCATAAAACGGAATATAGAAGTAAATTAACCATACATTCTATTTAATGTGTGTGTGTATATATATATATATAATCACTCTTAATTGTCATAGAGAAACCTAAATATCTTTTGACCTCATTCTCTTATATTTTACACTAATAATCCAAGTTAATAGAGGAATAAAAAAATTAGAGTATATCAAACTCCTCGGTAATAGTAATATTTGCACAAACTTTTTTTTTTTTTTTTTATAGATGAGCTAATTTTGATATTTGCATACATTATTTTTTTAAATAGATATTTGTTTAAGCTAATTTACAAGATTTATGGCTATTCTGTTTTTATTTCCTCTTTTTGTCACATCAACATATATCCGCATCATGAGTCATATGTAATGTGACTGAATCTAAATCCATGACTTGGATTCATCTCATGGCCTAACAACTTGGTTACAATATGATAGATTACCTTTTTCCGTCTTCCAATGTTTCCTCATCTTCATCTTCTTTTAATTCTTCAACTTTTGTGTGCACAACTTCAAGCACATTTTCCATATCTTCTGGTATAGCTTCCTCTTCTGCTTGATCACCATGCATTACGTCTTGGGCCCCTTGACCAGTTTCAATTCCTTCTTCCATGGCATCTGATTCCTCAGTTTCTGAACTGGTTTCCGAATTGGTGTAACACAACGAGCATGGCAAGTAGAAGCAAAAGAACAGAGAGCATACTATAGCCAGCATCAGAAAATATCTATCCAAGTGGCTATAGTTTATGTAATGGTCAAACCAGGCATTGAAGATTAGAAAAAAAAATATGCTGGAAAATTTACCAGCGCACAATACCAACTCACTAAAAGGCTCAGCAAAGCTCTTCATTGATTTAGGCACATAAGCATAGAAGAACGTGTCAAGGCCACCTCCAGCGAATCCTTCCATGAGTCCTAAAAGGAAACACTGAGGAACTAACCAAAGTACACTAATGGAACTGATTGAATGCAGTCTATGAAGCTCCACCTGCCTTGCCGCGACGCAGGAAAACACAGCGAAAACCATTCCCGTACCAATTCTCATCAATGGAATCCCTTTCTGTGTGGCTCTTCTTAACCAAAAGAGGAATACTACTATGTCAGATATTATGGACTTTGGTACAAAGAAAAATGTTGGTGGAACCAATGAACGGTTGCCAATATGCATATTTGTGTAGGCAGTTTGTGCAATAAACAGAGTATTTGCAGTTGACCACACCAAACTGTAAGGGAAGAAGGCTACCCAAAAAAGGAACTTGTTGGATGTGGCTGCTTTGAAGACTCTTAAAATATTACCTAGAGATTTTCTGGTGGGCTTTTCATAATAATAGAAGAAGAAGCCAGAGTAAAAAGTGAAACATGTTCCTCCCATGACCAGTGCTGAAATCTTGGAGGTAGCCAGCCAAGTAGCATTTCCAAAGGCAAAAAGAGCTATTACATATCCAGAAATCAAGGCACTATGCCACCAAATCTTGAGGCCAACCTCCCTCTGCCTTTGCTCTCCTATGTTTACTTCGTTTTCTGGCTCATTGGTGATCTCCATAGCATCTTTCCTCTCTCTCAGCTGAAATTCAAGAAAAGATTGCAAAATTGAACCTCGCCCAGATTTGCCAATTGCTATTGGTATTATTGCCACATAGAACATACAAAATTCTGAGCTGGACCAGACAGTAATCCATAGCAGAATTAATCCCTGCAGAATTGTTAGATTGTTTATTTTCTCAAACAACAGAAACCTAGCAAGAAACATCATTCTCGGTAAGCAAAGAAATCCATAGCAGAATATCCTCACCATTGTGTAGGAACCAGTGGAGAAGACAATTACATTAAAACGGTATGTGTAGGCCTCTGCAATGTAAGCCACAAGAAAAACTAACACGCCTGAAACGCTGTCTAACACATTTATTACGATCGCAGCTACCAACAGACTTTGCCCCATAACATTTACCAGGTAAAGCATTAAGATACAAACAATTGCATACTCCACTATGCTGTGGCTTAGAACTAAACCTGCAGTTCATTAATGAAGGGATGAAAGAGAAAAAGCTGAACGATTAATGAACTGGTTTGTTCCAATAAACTATAGCATTTTTAAAGTGGATTTCGAAGAATAGAATTGAGTCTAAAGTTTCAATAAAGATACATTACCCCAAATGAAGAGGAGAGGCTTAGTGAAAACGATGTGGTTTCGGATCCAATCTAATCTTGCTTTGTATCTCTTTGAGAGCCATGCCTTCATCATCTTAATTTGTTTTTGAAGGGACTCTTGGTTTACAAACTTTTCTGTCAAAGGGAGCCATGGGAATTGAGGAAATTAATACTTGAGATTAATGCTTCTTTCAAATTTATTTAGGAAAATCAAGGTGAAGATATCTCAATATAATCCATGAAGGTTACAATACATTTACATCTACCTGCCCGCTTGTTTTGTTTTAAGAGCTAAAAGCTCAAGGTCAATGATTTAATTTCAAGATTTTTCAGGTGACTTGGACTCATTTATTATAAGAACAAGGCACTTCAGGAATTCCAGCCCTCTTAAGGGTGAAATTTTTATCCACTTTTGGATATGTATAGAAGTAATACTCTTAGTGTATGCAAGTTTCAAATAGCGTTTTTATAGGGGGTCATATCATAATTTGCCGCCATTTTGGGTGTCAAAAAAACAAGTAAGTATTTTCTATGATCATCATATATCATACACCGTCTTTATTTTTTTATTAACTCAATCCTTCTTTGTATCCAGTTGTTCTTGATGACACCAAGTCTTTTATGTCTATTTTATTCCAGATTTCACATGTTCCTTTGATATACAAAATAGAGTACTAAAAAATTAGAAGTGGAGATGGCAATATGAAAGTAGTAATTATGAAAAAGTATGACAAGGTCTTCAAACTTATAATTAATAATAAATTGCAATAAAGATGAAATTATTAAATCAGAGTACTAAAAATCAATCATGATTCCAATAGATAGTTGAGATAAGTGTTTATATTTTAATTATTTTTTGAGTAAAATATTGTCTTCGTCTTGAATTATTTTTTAAATATTATTTTAATTATTAATTTATTTTTTATGTTATTTTAATATTTAAATAATTGTATTATTCATCAAATTAATCATTTGTAACACTGATTATTTAAAAGATTAATTTCAAATAATATAAAAATAAATTAAAATTAAAATAAATTTTAAAAATAAAAAAAATATTTAGCTTTTTTTTTTTTGTCATAAAGGTAAGAAACTTTAGAACCAAGTGGTACATCCGTCAATTGGAATTTTGTAAAATATAATATTTTGCTCAATGTAAACGCGGAGAATACTGCAAATTGCTTTATTGATGCACAACTATCACATGACATGCAGTCATTATATTTAATTATCAAATGCATTTGTCAGAGTAAATAATGAATTAGATATGTTAAAAATTATAAGAGATCAGACTCCGTTATACTTTCGGCAAAAGCAGCGTCGTGGGGAAATTTATTTAATTATTAATTAAGTCAATTAAGAAATTGATAGTCGCCGTACTTTTTTGGATAAAGGAACACAACTTTCGAGGGATAATGACTAACACAATGAGCAAATGTGGACAAGGAGCATCTCTGCATTTGATTACGGAGAAAGAAAATTTGTTAGCATTAAAATATGTATAAAACTGATCACCATAACACGAGCAATAACAAGCTCTTACACCTTATAAAATAATTTAAACTCTTAATTAAGTTGGTGTTTGTTGTAAGATATCCTAATACAAGTGCACGTTATCGTTTTTAAGTAATAAGATGAGAGTGAATTATCATTTTCATGAGGACTAATGTTATCAACTATTGAAATTGGGTTGATCTCAATTTTATTTAATCAACAAGTATAGAAAATTTCAAAATAGAACTTTAAATAAACTAAAAATAAGCTAAAACAAATAAAATGACGAATTAATCTAGAGAGAAATATCTAGGGCTTTTGATTTCATTATAGCTATTTCGATTTGCTATTTCTAATTTATTAACTAAGAATAATCTTTCTAATTGCTAGCCAAGAACCCTAAATTATTTATTAGCATTTCCCAAGGTCAAATAAAAATATTTATAAGTTATGAATCCATTATATTCCTATGTAAATTGCGAATAACCTAGAAATTTACTTAATTCTATGGTTTTTTTTTCAATTCACTACACAGGTCATGAAGATATATTCATATCCTACATGCAACATATGTTCTTAATCTCTATGATCTTTAATTACAAATTACCTCCTAATCTCATTGTAATTAATTAATTAATAAATTGGTGATCAAATAATTAGAAGCATGAAAATTAAGAAGAAGAAGACAATTAATAAAGGAGTAATTGAATTAAGAAAATAAAAAATCACAAATCTTCTTAGCTATGTTACACCATAGCCCTAGAAGTGAATTTAATTCATAGCAAAAAGGAAGAACATGGTAAAACAAAATTCAGTCATAGTTGAAAGAGTAGAATAATAAAACTTTGTGATGCTGATCGAATCAGCTCCCAAAATCTTGTCTTCAATCCTTGTTTTTGCTCTCTTTCTTGCCTCCAAAAAGTTCAAAAGAGCCTCCCTTATAATTCCTAAAAGTCCCTATTTATACTCCTAAGCAAAAGCCCTAAAAAGAACAAGGAAAAAGAGTCACGTGTATAAGGGAACTTGAGTGGGAGTTGCGACTCTGATTCTTGAGAGCAGCAGCACTGGCGTTCTGTACAAAAGTGCCAATTTCTTCACGAGTGAGAGCCTCAGCCCTTGCTCTTTGGTATGAATGGTTGGAATAGTTGTCTGTGGGGGTTGCGACCCTTAATGTTTAGAGTCGCCGCTCTTGGGTTCTGTCAATGCCTTTTATTTTGATGCTCTAGGGGCCGCGGCTCTTGATTTCAAGGGCTGCGGCCCTTGCTTTTTGTCCCAATTTTTTTCCCAATTCTTCACTTCAAAACACAAAACCTATGAATTTCCATTTAAACCTATTATTTAACATAAACAACCTATTAAATGGTAATAAATCTCAATAAACAACTAAATAATTAAGTCAAAGATGCCTAAAGAGTGGATATAAAACTCACTCAATAAATACCCCCAAACTTAACATTTGCTAGTCCTCGAGCAAAGAAAATAAATTTCACTTTAGAGCTAACTAATGAATGAACATTTTTCTTACTCACCATACTGGCCTAAAAAAATTTCAGTTAAACACCACTTTTAGAAAATTTTCAAGATGATATGCATGTGTCTATTTTCAACCCAGAGTTAATCTCATCGCACTAAAAATTCTTGTGGGTGTAAGTTTAGCCCTTGCTTTACCCTTCTCTCTATACTTAAATCAGATTAAGCAAATAAGCTCATAGACACATATTCTCTACTTTTATTCTTTAAGAACCCCATATGCTTACTTTTCATGTCAATCTCCACTAATGTAGGCCAGACAACATAGAGGAACAAAAGGACTTTTGGTTAGCTTATAATGTGTGGTCGGTTTAAGGGTGGGATAAGAGATACACTATGGCTAAATTATTCATTTATCGCACAAATTCAGTTTAGAGCCAATCTCAAGAGCAACCATTTTTCTTCCTTTCACTTCTAACTCCCCCAAACTTGTTTTCATCTTTACTTTGATATCCACCAACAAAACTTTTTTTTTATTTTGGNGGCTAAATTATTCATTTATCGCACAAATTCAGTTTAGAGCCAATCTCAAGAGCAACCATTTTTCTTCCTTTCACTTCTAACTCCCCCAAACTTGTTTTCATCTTTACTTTGATATCCACCAACAAAACTTTTTTTTATTTTGGTTTACTACATTCCAACTTCATGCTTGCTAATTTTTTTTTTTCATAGCACATTACATTTCTTTACGGTAGGAATGTAGCTCTTTTGGTAGTTTCATTGCATTGACATTTTTCTTTTCTTTTCTCCACTCATTCTTCCCACAATTTCTAGCTCTATATGCTCTTTAATTAAACAAGTGCTCTAAATGAAAGGTACAAAAAAGATATCCATCCAAAGGCTAAGGTTATTGTAGGTGACAAAGAAAAGGATAATTTAGGCTCAATGGGGTATGCTAGAAATCAAACATCATTCAAAGGTTAGCTAGAAAGGCTAAAGCTGAACAAACATGGCCTAAATCATATCCTAACATTGTGCAGCCTAGGATTTCGGCTCGACTGACAATCAAGCAAGTTCTAGCATTCGTGAGATTTTGAAATGGCTTAGTTCACATAATCATCTTTAAGCAATGCATATTTCAAACAAACAGGGCTATGTGCTCAATGATTAAGTAAAATTTAGTCAAACAAGAATTAACTCCAGAGTTTCTCAGACACATAAACATAGCATCTATCATTTTTCTAGAGCTGTAATCAAGAGAAATTTAATTGTATCATAGGCCCAAGGTTTTCAGAATTTTTTTTAAATACTTGCAAGAACATTAAGTACCCTAATTTCTATGGGCAAAAAGAAATGAAATCCCACACCCTTAAACTTAGGGTAACATTGTCCTCAATGGTAAAGGCCGAAAATAAAGAGATAGTGGGACTTCCCTGAAATGGCGGTGGTTCATGCGGTAAGGCATGCATGGGTGTTGCGGCGCTGAATGAGGAGAGCAGCAACGCTAACTCTCGGCCTACACGAGCACTATGGCACTGATATCCTGGTGAAAGGCACCATTTCTTGTGCCCAGGCGCTACTGCTCTTGATGTTGGGGGCTGTGGCGCTAAGTCTCTGCCTTACAAAGCTACAACGCTAAGAATCAAGGGCAGCTGCGCTCAACCTCTGTCCAATCTGAAAATTTGAGCTTTCCAATGCCACAATGAGATGGTTGTACACGCAAAATAGCACCAATAGGCAATTTTGCACTAACAATTAAAGTGGTACCTTGCAAGAAAAGAGAAAACAATCATTAAAAACAGCATTAACAACTTAAAATAAAAAATAAGCAGAAATAAAAGTAGAAGAATGTGCTGAAAGCACTTGGGTTGCCTCCCAATTAGTGCTAAATTTATAGTCTTCAGCTGGATTGTCTCTGAAATAACTTAACCAAGATGAAAAATAGCAGTGGAGGACTTTTGAAATTTTACTCCACTATTTCTTTGAACTTTGGATTGTTGGTTAGTCTCTTTTAAGCTCCAAACTTTGTTTCCATATCCAAAACAAGTAGATTTTTTGAGATACTCCAAAAGAATCTTTTGGAATGATGGTTTTTTCTTCTTGTTTTTCTTATGAGACTCAAGTATAGGTACAAGTCTAGCCATTGGCTTCTTAGGGATTTTATCATCTAGGACCTCTAAATCAGGAGGTTTCTCCTTATTTGGCATCCCCATGGTACGAGCTTTAATTGGGTCTTGCGATTTAGTGCTTCCAATTGTAGTGTCAATTTTACAATAGACACTCACTTCATCTGGATGCTTTATTTCTTTGAAAACCTTGAAGGATACTTGATTACCTTGCACTCTCAAAGTAAATTGGTCCTTTTGCACATCAATGAGAGCTTTCCTAGTTGTTAAAAATGGACGACCAAGAATGATTAGGATTTCTTGGTCCTCTTCCATGTCAAGCACAATGAAGTCCGCTGGGAAGGTGAACTTGTCCACTTTTACCAATACATCCTCTAGGATTTTCCTTAGATACTTGATTGATCTATCCGCCAATGTCAAGGAGATTGAGGTTAGCTTGACTTCTCCTATACCTAATTTACTGAAAAAAGAAAGAGGCATAAGGTTAATACTAGTACCAAGATCACAAAGTGTCTTACCGAAAGATATATTGCCAATAGAACAAGGAATATTGAAACTCCTTGGATCTATTAATTTTGGTGGCAATTTCTTTTGTAAGATTGCACTGCAATCCTCAGTAAGTGCTACAGTCTCATAATCCTTTAGCTTTCTTTTATTGGAGAGAATTTCCTTCATAAATTTCACATAGCTAGGCATTTGCTCCAAAGCATCTGCAAATGGGATGATGATGTGCAGCTTCTTGAATTAGAAAACTGAGAATTCAGCTTCTTCTTTTGAAATCTCTGGGGAAAAGGAAGAGGTGGTGGAGGATTGTCTGGGAATAACTTAGATGTCTTCTCCACAGATTTCATAAGTGGTTCCATTAGGTTGACTTGCTTTGTCTCAGGCTCAACTGACTTAATTAGCACATTCTTTGCAATTTCAGATAGTTCATCTAAGGTCTTGCCATTACGAAGAGTGATAGCCATGACATGCCATTTAGGATTCACCTCTGTATCGCTCGGCAAAGACCCGTGTTGTCTGTTGCTAGGTATGCTAGATAATTGTCCCACTTGTACTTCCAGGTTTTGAATGAAGGCATATGTTCTTGCCATAAACTGACTGGTATTTATTGTTAACTGGGCAAGAGCATCTTTCAAAGAAATCTTAGGTGGTAGTGGTTGATCTTGCACTGCTGCCTAAGCAGAATTCTGATTGTTTCTCCAAGAAAAATTCAGGTGATTTCTCCACCCTGGATTGTATGTGTTAGAGTAAGGGTTGTTCTGTCTGCTTGGATTTCCCACAAAGTGTGCTTCCTCTGACTGAGATGGAGAGAATGGGTTGCCAACTTGGCAATTTGAGCTAGCATGATATCCGCCACAATGATCATAAATCTTAGGAGGGGATTGAATGGCACTGACATTCCTAATGGTTAACTGCTTAGCCAAAGAATCAATTTTTGCAGATAGGGTTGTGAAAGCATCAACCTCATGAACCCCAAGTACATTTCGTGATGTAGACCTCTCAATAGGCCATTGATAGACATTTGCAGTCATTTCCTCTAAGAGTTCATTAGCATCCTCATATGTCTTGCTCATTAAGGACCCACCAGCAGCAGTGTTAACTAGTGTCTTGGTTGAACTCAACAACCCATTGTAGAAGGTTTATAGTTGCAACTAGTCAGGAAGTCCATGGTGGGGGCATCTGCGAAGTAACTCTTTGTATCTTTCATAAGCCTCCTGAAGTGACTCGGTTTCCTGTTGATATAATGTAGTGATGTCATTTCGCAGCTTGACGATCTTATCTAGTGGGAAGAATTTGGCTAAAAATTTTTGTGCAAAAATATCCCATGTATTAATGGTTCCAACTGGCAAAGACTGGAGCCAACTCTTGGCTCTATCCCATGGTGAGAAGGGAAAAAGTCAGAGGCGAATGACATCATCGGTAGCCCCATTGTGTTTGAAGGTATCACATATTTCCAAGAACCCAATGATGTGAGCTGTTGAGTGGCTNGTGCAAAAATATCCCATGTATTAATGGTTCCAACTGGCAAAGACTGGAGCCAACTCTTGGCTCTATCCCATGGTGAGAAGGGAAAAAGTCAGAGGCGAATGACATCATCGGTAGCCCCATTGTGTTTGAAGGTATCACATATTTCCAAGAACCCAATGATGTGAGCATGAGGATCTTCACTCGTTAAGCCACTGAACTGGGTCGACTGGACCATGTGAATAACTGTTGGTTTGATCTCAAAAGAATTGGCTTGGATAGCCGGTCGCCTTATACCAGAGGTGGTATCTGTGACTGAAGGCAAGGCGTAGTCACAAAGTGCTTTTAGAGGATTTTCTTCTGCCATTATGTCTGTTAAAATTCTGGTAGACTCTCTTCTCTCCTTTCTATTCTTTCGATAAGTCTTCTCTATCTCAGAATCAAATGGGATTAAGGAGCTGCTTCTAGAATTTCTCATACACCAAAAGAAAACTCTTGAAAGTCTCAAAAAGTAAAACAACTAAATAAATCTTTGAAAAATAAATTATTAGACTAAAATAGAGATCACTGAGTATTGATATTAATAACAAATTAGTCGTCAGAAACGGTGCCAAAAACTTGTTGTAAGATATCCTAACGCAAGTGCATGTTATTATTTCCAAATAATAAGATGAAAGTGAATTATCATTCCCATGAGGACTAATGTTATTAACTACCGAAATTTAGTTAATATCAATTTTATCTAATCAACAAGTATAGAGAATTTCAAAATAGAACTTTAAATAAAAAGAAAATAAGCTAAGATAGATAAAATGATGAATTAATTTAGAGAGAAATATCTAGGGCTTTTGATTTCACAATAGCTATTCCGATTTGCTATTTCTAATTCATTAACCAAGAGCAATCTTTCTAATTGCTAGCCAAGAATCCTAAATTATTTATTAGTCTTTCCCAAGGTCAAACAAAAATATTTATAAGTTATGAATCCACTATATTCCTATGTGAATTGCGAATAACCTAGAAATTTACTTAATTCTATAGTTCTTTTTAATTGACTACACAAGCCATGAATGTATATTCATATCCTACATGCAACCTATGTTCATAATCTCTATGATCTTTAATTACAAATTACCTCACAGTCTCATTGTCATTATCTAATTAACTAATTGGTGATTAAACAACTAGAAGCATGAAGAATTAAGAAGAAGAAGACAATTAATAAAAGAGTTCTTGAATTAAAGAAATAGAAAATCACAAATCTTCCTAGCTAGGCTACATTATAGCCCTAAAAAGAAATTTAGTTCATAGCAAAAATGAAGAACATGGTAAAGCAAAATTCAGTCATAGTTGAAAGAGCAGAAGAATAAAACTTTGTGATGCTGATTGAATCAACTACCAAAATTTTGTCTTCAATCCTTGTTTTTGCTTTCCTTCTTGCCTCCAAAAAGTTCAAAAAAGCCTCCCTAATAATTCCTAAAAATCCCTATTTATACTCCTAAGCAAAAACCCCAAAAAGAACTAGGAAAAAAAGTCATGTGTATAAGGGAACTTGCACCAGAGCCGCGGCGCTGGCGCTCTATACAAAAGTGTCAATTTCTTCGCGCACGGGAGTCGTGGCTTTGATTTTCAAGAGCTGCAGCCCTTGTTCTTTTGTTTGAATGGTTGGAATAGTTGTCCACGGGGGCCACGGCCCTTGATGTTTAGAGCTGCGGCTCTTGGGTTTTGTCAAAGCCTTTTATTTTGATGCTTTAGGGGCCGCGGATCTTGATTTCAAGGGTTGTGGCCCTTGCTTTTTATTCCAATTTCTTCCCAATTCTTCATTTCTTCACTTCAAAACACGAAACCCATGAATTTACATTTAAACCTACAATTTAACATAAACAACCTATTAGATGGCAGTAAATCTCAATAAACAACTAAATAATTAAATCAAAGATACCTAAAGAGTGGATATAAAACCCACTCAACAGTGTTTATAATGCAATCCAAAATATTCACTTTTCTTCTTCTTTCGTTAAAAAAGAAAAGAAAAGTACATTTCTATGGAGGCAATCACATTAGCCCTTAGCCCTAAATTCAAATCACATTAACATGCACATTTATAGAGAAGAATTTCAATAACATGAACAAGCATAACAAATTGCCTGCAAATAGACCATTTAGTAAATTGGAAATAAAGAGTGTAATTTGTAACTATGCCATGCTCTACAAATTCTTTTAGATATCTTAGTAGAAGAATGCATTGAAACCTTGCATGTGAGCTATTTGAAAACAAGTGCCTATCAAGAGAGAGCCATCTTCGTCAGCGGTTGGCATGATGAATGTGCTGCCATCTAAATCCAAAGGCCCTGGGACTGAATGCATAGACATACTAACAAAGAGATCTTTATCAACAAGAAACATGATTATGCAGAAATTATTGGATTAGTTGCGAAACCATTGTGTCTTCTCCAAGACTTTCATCTTCATTTGGGATAATCTCTAATTACATTTCATTGCTCAAATCTCAAAATAAACAAATAATTGTTAGAGCTAACCCACCTTTTTTTTTTCATTTGATAAATTTCAAGTTTAGTTCTATTGGTGTAATAACCACTTGAATTTCAAGTCAAGTGGTTCTACAATGATGCAACAAAATATTCACAAGATGCAAACTATTATTATGCAAGTTGTTTCTGAGTTGTTACTAATAGATTTTATAGCTTAGGTTGATTTATTCAAATGTAAATTAACTTTTCTTATCTTATCTTCCAAATCTTTTTGTAAATCCTAACAATATTATGTATATACGTTACCAAAAATCAATGTTATCACTCTTTTTCCTCAACTTTTGTATGTTCATATGGTATCAGAGCCAGGTTAGCTTAACAGCTCTTTATCAATCCACAACCATGGCCTCCAACAGTTCCACCAACATCATGAATGCTACCAATACCGTCTCCACACCCTATGACCCAAAGAATCTTGTCCAAATCAACACCATCACTTAACTGCCTATCAAGCTGAACAACACCAACTATCCTGCTTAGCACAAGCAGTTTCGATCTCTCCTCATTGGACACGACTTGGTGGGCTATGTCACCGGCGCCAAGCCTTGTCCTTTACCTCTTCTTGAAGGTGATGATGTTGAAGAAGATGTCAGTAACCTAACTTATCATTACTGGGTTTGGCAAGACCAATTACTCTAGCTTGCCATTTTAAGTTCATGTGAAGTTGATGCGTGTAACATCATGTCTTCCGCAAAGACCTAAGTTGAAGCATAGGCCAAACTTCAAAAGTCTTATACCAACCGTTCCCACTCCCGAGTCATGTCTCTCAAGGAATGCCTAGCTTCCCTCACCAAAGGCACTTCCTCTGCCTTAGACTACCTGATTGGGCTGGTGATCATGTTGATAGGAAATCAACCGAGGCTTACATTGCCTATCTCGGCTCCAACCCTGTGTCTTAGGCTTCTCATAAATAATCTTCTATTGCCAAATCTTCTACAGAGGCCGAATATAGAACTCTAGCTTCTACTTCTGCTAAATTACTATGGATCAAATAACTCTTACAGGAAATGGGTCTTTCATTGCCATGGTCTCCACACATTTTCTCAGATAATATTGGAGCTACCTATCTCTGTGTAAATCCAGTTTTCCATTCTTGGATGAAACATCTTGCAATAGATTATCATTTTGTTCATGATTTAGTGGCTAATGGCTCATTACAGGTCTCTCATGTTCCATTTAGTCATCAACTTGCAAACTTACTGACTAAACCACTTTTAGGGCCACGACATATCTTTCTCAAGAACAAGATTGGTGTCCTTCAGTGCTCCACCATCTTGTGGGGGTGTATTGGTGTAGTAACCACTTGAATGATGCAACAAAATATTCATAAGATGCTAACTATTATTATGCAAGTTGTTTCTGAGTTGTTACTAATAGATTTTATAGCTTGGGTTCACTCATTCAAATGTACAGTAACTTATCTTATCTTATCTTTAAATCCTAACAATATTATGTATGTTATAACGTACCCCAAGGTCGCTATAACACGAATGGCTAAATAAAAAAAGATTTATTTTTCGAAATGAAAACTCTAGAATTGCCACTAATTGTATTAAAAATTTAGGGAACAATTGAAAAACCCTTTTAATTTCTAAAAAATAGGTCTACAAACCAAAGGGGGTCCCAGAGTCGATTTATGTGTGGGAAGGTGTTAGACACCCCACAACACTAGTCTGAAAGACAGTTACCCGAAATTAATCATGCAAATTAAATTATGGCCAAATCGTATTTATTTTATCCCTAAATAAAAATAAAAGAAAAATGGGTGATTATTCAAAATAGGACTTGATTCATTAATCTCGAATGCCTACGTACCCTAGTTAAGGATTAAAGTCCGCGTAGTTTGCAAAATAGTTCAAAAGTAATTTTTTTTTTCGAAATCGAAATTAAAAGTGATTCCATTTTTTTTCTTTGCTTTAATCATAAAGATAAACTAAATAAATAAACATACAATCAAAATAAATTGCGAATAATTTAAAAATTATGCTATGCATGAATCTAATCGCATCCTAATTCTTCCACTTTGTTCTCATGCTTCTCGGTTCCCAAAGTGGGGCTTATCCTTACCTTGGACAGATATGAAAGTCAACCCTATGGGGGTAAGTCGCCCCTATCCCTCCCTTGACAAGTAAGGGGCCTATGGATACTATTCGTCCAGATTAAAAAACTAAGTAAATGTAAAATGTATGAAATATGATACTAGTAGAAAAAAACAAGCAAATACATCATGATTAAACTTCCTCTTATTGACTTCTTTATTTCTTCTCGTCTCATGCTCACAAACAATAAGTAGAGAAAGAAAAGGAATAAGCCAAAAATATGAAAACCTAACTTCTTAAAAAAAGAGGTAAATGTAAAACAAAATAATATAACCAACAAGCTATATAAATGAATTTACTCCTAATTTCATTTCAATTAAACTATTTAAACAAAAGAAAATTAAAAAAATCATGACAACAGATTATTAATGGGCCTTTTATCAAAAGAAATAAAAAAACTAACATTAATATTAGACCCAATCTAAATAATACTATGACAAAAAGCAAA
>QAOA01000567.1:36072-176739 GCA_003255065.1 Cercis canadensis | reverse complement strand
AAAAAAAAAAAAAAAAAAAACAAGTTGGGCTGCTAGCCCGATTCATGGGCTTAGAGCAGCAAGACAAGGAAAGAAAGAAAAAGAAAAAGCTGAAATGACTAAATAGGCTAGCTCAATCTGATTTAGGCCCAACTAGTTAATGATTAAATAAAATATTAAAATGGCGAAAGGTTGGCCCCATCTAAATCAGGGCCAAACCAAGTAGTAATTAGAATCAAGAAATAAAAGAGAAAGGGCTTGCTGGATCAGCCCGTTTCGTGGGCATGAACCAATAAGACTAAACCAAAATAAAAAGAGAAATAGGGCAGCCCATGACTAACAATAGGTCCAATAAAGAATAGAAATTAAACAAATAATAAACGAAGCACAATGATGGAAAACGATAGAGACATAATGGCACCACCGAGAGAAGAAAAGAAAATGGCAGAGAAGCCTAAACGCAACACTCTTCATCTTCCTCTTTTCTTCAAAATCCAAAAGAAGAAACAAACTACTCCTCCCTTAAGCAGCGAGTTTAAGGTAAGAACTTCTTTCTCTCTCAAAATTTGATTTTTCTTTTCTCTATTTCTCTCTCGAGAAAAATGGGTGTTAATGGGAGAGGGAATGGGGTGGAGCCACTGCTACCAACAGCGTCACCTCTCTGCCTTGTTTCTCTTGGTTTCTTTTTTTCTAATTTGGCTTCTTATTGTGCTTCTTCTTTGGTTCCATGCATGAAAAGAAAGTTTTTTTTTTTTTTTTTTTTTTTNTTTTTTTTTTTAGGTTTTACTCTATTTTACTGAAAATGGTGGAGGGCTTGGTGGAATTACCTTAACTCAGAATCAATTTTTGTTGGTAAAGAAAAAGGATTCTCTCTTTCTCTGGTGTTTCTGCTTAGTTTCCTTAAAAAAAATTCTTTTGCTTGTCTAAAAAAATTAGAACTGTAGCGGGTTTGCTGTGTGTGCTATGTGTAGTGCAAAAATAATGAAAATTTAGCAAGGAAAAGAGAAATGAAAACTAAGCAATGATATAATATTGATACTTGAATTGATGAACTGTTTTGTCTGGTTTTCTTTCAAATTCTCATAATTTTTTTCCTCAAATTTTTGAGGTTCCTCATCTGTTACGGTGTATTTTTTATCAAGGGGAGGATTTGGTTTAATTCCTTTAATCAATCGGTCATGTAAGAAAAACTCCTTCACCCTCTCTACGTTATCTGCTGCTGCTGCTCTCAGGTCTGTCCCCTCTCTTTCTTTTTTTCATTCTACCCTTCTTATATTGTTGTAATCCTACCCTTCACGTTTCTAACTCTTCTGTCATGTTTCCTTTTTTCTCTCAACCACCCACACACTTCTCTCTCCACTTCTTTTCTTTCCCACCCACGTTTCTAACTCCAATGCCATGTTTAAAAAAACTACTGCACATGCTTTTATTTTCACGTGTCATTTTTATTTTATTTTTTTTGTTCTAATAATAAGAATAAAACTTTACAGGACGAAATATAGTGTCCACAGTGTATATAAGTTACCAAAAGTCAATGAGAAGATTATCACTCTTTTTCCTCAGCTTTTGTACGTTGATAATTTCTAAGTCTTAGTTTAATGGAATATGCAGTGGTGAATGTTTTGATTGACTACCTGGGAGGCAGGGATAATTCAAAGCAGATGAGTCTAAGAAAAGCTGCTATGGTTGTGAATCTGATAGATGGTGGATCAGCTGTATTTGTTGTTATTGTTACTTACATTTCAGAAGCCTATACAGGTCGTTTCAATATGATAATGTTATGCACAGCAACCTATGGTAAGCTAAATAAAATGGTTCATAAAAAAAAAATGAAAAATAACATCAAATCTAATATTGGAGACTGCAGGTAATGAAATTCCACTAAAATGTGCATGGATTTTTCTTTTAGGGTTAATCCTATTATGGGTTATAGAAAAGTCTCTCCAAATTCTATCTATTCAATGTGGTTGTGATGCTAATCGCATTAGGCAAAGTTGGAAAGGATCCTCCTTTACGATTTTTCTTGAATTTCAATTGAGGGAAAAGGTGAAACAAATAAAAGAAGCCTTGAATGGGGACAACGAGGAAAAGGAACAAAGAATTGATATTATCGTAGAAGTTTGGTGGCGAACAGCTTGGATTACTGGAGTTGCCATAGCTATCTTTCTCCTTGGGGATGCAACTTTGCTAATGACTTTTAAGACTTGTGCTTTGTTCATGGGAGGTAATTATCTATTTTTCTTCTTTGGTTTCTTCTATTATCACTATGAAACACCAACGGGGAGCCCCCTTGCTAGTATTTATAGAGTCTTGAAGGCAGCTCTATTGAAGTTGAACTTCGGGTGCCCTGATTCAGCAGAAAAGTACTACTGGAAGGAAGAAAGACCAAATTATTTGTACTCAGAAAAAGCTGATGAACTTCACTTGTTGCCACATGCTCCATTACTCTTTAGGTTCTTAGACAAGGCTGCCATAATTAAGGAGGCATCCAATGTAAGTCCAAAATGGAAGGAGGAGAAAGGCGAGCATTGTACAGTAACACAAGTAAGAGAGGTTAAACGCCTTATTCCAATCACATACTTGGGGTTTTCCTTTTTTGCATGCAGTTTGGTTACGGGTTCAGGGAATACTTACTTTGTTGAACAAGTAAGCAACTCGAATCCACAAATTGGTAGTTTCAAAATTTGTTCTCAAATTCTTTGCACGTGACGTGGTTAGATTCTCCTTTTGGTTGTTTGGATTAACACAACAGCGAATCACAACTTGGAGGATTGGTGCCAAGATGTTTTATGCAGTACTCTGTTGCAGTACAGCTTAGCATATGGAGCTTCATAAATTGATTTTTATCAAAAGAGAAGGAGTGCTTCAAAACCTAGAGAATATTCTATCTTTGAGCATTCTAGTGTTGATCATTAAGGACTAATCAAAGGACTTGCAGAGAATTGGCTTGGAGAATTTTGTTGGCGTGAACTGGTTAGAATTAGGAACATTGGTATTCGTGAAATCCCATACTTCAAAGGTCAACCTCTATTCTAGTCTTAGACATTGTATAGCACAAAATAAGTGCCAGAAACTTTTCTCCTTTTTTCTATATATCCTTGTACTCACTTCTGAAAAGAGATATACGAGAAAGAGAAACACTTCCAGTTAACATGGTATCAAAGAATGGTCCAAAAAATTATGCTCTTCCTACACTTTGACCCAGAAACACTCCAAACTTCATTGAATCCATGGAGGACTCATATGAGATGGTGCAACACCATAACTCTCAGGTCACAACTTGACGACCAAGATGACGGAAGTTCTGACCAGAGCCCAGAACCCACCACCTGCAGATTCTTCAAATGCTCCGATTGGCATTAAGTTAGATGGCTCCAACTATGCCTTGTGGTCCCAGGTTGTCGAGATGTACATCTCTAGAAAAGACAAGTTGGGATATATCAATGGAGACTCTCCCCAGCCTTTAGAAATTGACCCATTTTTTCGAAAATGGAGAACCGAGAATGCCATAGTCAAAGGATGGTTGATCAACTCGATGGATTCATCCTTGATTGCAAATTTCATTCGCTTCCCAACTGCAAAACAGGTATGGGACTCTGCTGCTACAACATAATTTGATGGAACTGACACTTCTCAAGTTTATGATCTCCGACGTCGTGTGACTCGCATGAGACAAGCTGGCAGATCCATTGAAAAATACTACAACAACCTTGAAGGATTATGACGAGAAATCGATTTTCATCATCCTAATCTTATGACCTGCCCGAAGATATCCATAAATACAACTCAATCCTACAGGAAGATAGAGTCTATATCTTTCTTGATGGATTAGACGATCGACTGGACAAAACTCGAAGAGATGTGCTACAACTGAACCCATTCCCAACTGTTGAGCAGGCCTACGCTCATGTCCAACAGGAAGATGTCCGATAAACCCTGATGACCTTAGGTGCAGATTCCAGTCCTGTCATAGTTATGGCATCTAAAGGGATCAAGATGGGTCACTTGAACACACAGTTGAAAATAGGGTCACTTTCTCTGAGCAATGGAAACTTGAACCCAACCTCCAAGTCTAAAATGGGCCAATCTGATGATGTGAAATGCAGTCACTTTGGTAACACCAAACATACCCGTGAAACTTGCTTCAAGTTACATGTGTATCCAGACTGGTGGAATGAACTTCAGGCATGGAAGAAATGTGAGATTACAGCCACTAGTGAAGGCACAGGTAGAGCTACCATGGTTACTGCTGAACCTCATTTATCTCTCATCTCCTAAGAAGTATATCAGAATGATTCTATGGCTGTCATTGTTCAAGGTAACTATGGTTAGGCATTTCTTACTTTTAATCACCAAAACGATGGCATCTGGATTATCGACTCTGGGGCTACCGACCACTTGATGTTTGATGCCAATGATTTCTCTCATATTACTCCACCAAGACGCAGTCATATTGCTAATGCTAATAGATCACATATCCGGTTACAAGGGCTGGAACTGTGACTCTATCTCTATCTCTCTCATTATCTCACACTTTACTAGTCTCATCTCTCGCCAATAAACTAATGTCTGTGAGCCAAGTTATTGGAGATTTCAATTGTGTGGTACTAATATATCCTACCTTTTGTCTTCTTCAAGATATTCTCACCAAGGAGATCCTTGGGCATGGTACTAAGAGGGGGGATTATACTACATGGATGACTTTAGCCCAGGAAAAGCCAATCACATACATCACATGGTTAGTAGCAAGGAAAGGCAGATTTGGCTAATGCATCACCACCTGGGCATCCATCATTTGGTTATTTAAGGCACTTATTGCCGGATCTTTTTTTCCATTGTAAAGCCCTCGGACTTTACTTGTGATACTTGCATTGTAGCCAAAAGTCACACAGTTCCTTATCCTGTGAGTATGAATAAAAGTGATACACCCTTTGCCTTAATACTTTCAGATGTATGGGGACCTTCCCTTACTACTACTTTGTTTAGTCATCATTGGTTTGTGATTTTTGTGGATGATTGCACTCGAATGACATGGCTGTATTTACTGAAACACAAAGGTGAAGTTTTTAGTTTTTTTCAATCCTTTCATATCATGGTTCAAACACAATTTTTAGCTAAGACTCAGATCCTTCGTTCTAACAATGAAGGTGAGTATGTATACCAGCAATTTCAAACATACTTCCAAAATCATAGCCTTCTCCATGAAACCTTATGTTCTCAGACTCCACAACAGAATGGCATTGCCGAAAGAAAGAACTGGCATATCTTAGAGACTGCACGTGCTTTGTTGATCGGGGCACACGTACCTAGTTATCATTGGGATGATGTTGTTGCCACGGTAGTGTACTTACTAAATCGGATGCCTACAAAGGTCTTAAAATTTTAAACTCCTTTACAGGTTATTTCTAAGCATGTTCGCTTGCCTACTGTTTTGATGATTCCTCCCCGAATCTTTGGGTGTGCTGCCTTCGTTCATCTGCATAAGAATCAACGCGCTAAGTTGGATCCGTGCGCTATTCGTTGTCTCTTTTTGGGGTATGCCTTACATAAGAAGGGTTACCGGTGCTACAACCCTATCACTAAACATACTTACATCACCATGGATGTCACGTTTCTAGAATCCGAGACTTTCTTTCCACCAATATCCAATTCTCCTCCTCAGGGGGAGATTCGAGATGAAGAGCAGAATTGGTTAAGTATTGAAGGGCCAGCACAGTTGGAATTTGAAGATAACTGATGAGCTGCCAAGGCTTTTCAAATTAGTGAATTTATAATCGGTTCACCAAAGCTACTTGTAGCATAAGGTAACACCGAGTCGAACCAAAGGATTATTCTAATTATGGAATCAAATTAAGGAGCTTACAAACAATTGGGGTTATTTTGTTGGATTAATTAACAGAGAGTAATTTAAAAATGGGTAACTAAAAATAATGGACAGAAAGTAATAACAGAAAGTAAAGGCAGAAAGTAAAGACAGAAAGTAAAAGCAGAAAGTAAAGGCAGAAAGTAAAAGGCAGAAAGTAAAAGACAGAAAGTAAAAGTAGAAAGTAAAGGCAAAAAATAAAGGAAGAAAGTAATGGCAGGTAATTGATTTTAACAAAGCAATCAATCCAAGGAATCAACTAATTCTGATTTTAATTCGTCCTTGATTTACAAAAGATTCATTCAATCATTAACCTAGTTCTTGGCCTTAGAACACATCAAGAAGCCTCTAAGTGGTCTATGGATCTTTACTGGATAAGCATCCGGAATTCAATTAATTAAGGTTCAATGAATTAAGCATCTACTAATCAAAATTAATTTAAAGTCCAAAATCCAGCCAAGGTTAAATAATCCATCCAAAAGCTTAGAAACATTGTTTAATATTTACAATCCTCTTTTAACATATGAAATTAAGCAATTATCATATGAACATTCAAATCTAAATTTAAGCAACTCAAACAGAATTAAAGGATGAAAAACAATTGATTAATCACTGAATAAATAACAGTTAAAATGGAATCTCAGAATCAATAATCTGAACAGGCAAAACCTGTATTGATCTAAGTGATTAGCCCTCCATGAAACATGAAGGAATGATCCATTACAAGAAAAAGCAAAGAAAAGCTATAGAGAGAAAGGAGGCAAGAAAAATTGTCTAGCCAAAAGATGTGAATCTCGGATGCCTCTTCTCCTATTTATAGACATCCAAAAATAACTACATACCAAAACTGCCCTGAGGTCAGAATTATTCCCATGGGCCTTAGCTTTCATTGGGCTTTGGTTTGGGCTCAATTGGACTTGTAATGAAGAAGTTAGGCCCATTTAAGTGTCAACAGGTCTTTGGAACCATCAGCCAACTTTGATAGGCAATAAGACCATCTAAACTATACAATTCGGTAAACTAGTCTTCATAAAAATTTAAGCTCTGCATTTCAGCTTTCCAATGGAACCATTTTTAAGTCCATACGACACCTACAGCTCAGGTTATGGTCCAAACACTACATGCGAGTCAGAATCCTGCGACAACATCTCTTCTCTGGCTTCCAGGCTGCATATGACCAGCTAGACATCCAAATTAGACTTGGGGCTCTGAATCAAAATTTTAGAGCTTTATCTTAGCTTTCCTACAAGGTAAGATTAAAAATTATTAGATGTCTAGAACTCAAGTTATTGCTGAAAAACAGAGAGTGCATAAAATACCCAGTATTGCAGAAAAATACATTTAGGCCCAATTGGATCCAAACTCATGAAATGTGGCCCAAGCCCACTGATGAACATTATTTTTATATATTAATTAATCCTCATTTTTAACCTCTTAATCCTATTTTGGGCTTATTTCATTGGGCTTGGGTCATATTTCATTAATTAAGTTCAAATTGGGTTTAAGTGTATTTTTCAGCATTATTAGGGTTTTGACACTATTCTGTATTTCGGGTATATATTTAGTTCTGGATGTCTAACAATTGTGGTTCTTGCGTTGTAGGAAAGCTAAGAGGATTAGCTACAACTTTCATTCAGACTAACAAGGCCAATTTAGAAGTTCAGTGGGTCAAATGTAACCCGGAAGTCAGAGTAGAGTTGCTGCCGTTGGATCCTCACCCGCATGCAGTGTTTGGACCATAACTTGTACTGTACATGTCGTATGGACTTGAAACTAGTCCCATTGGAAAACTAAGGCGTAGGGCTTCAATTATTATGCAGGGCAGTTTAACAAATTATGAATTTAAGATGGTCTTATTGCCTGTAGAAAATGGCTGATTAGTCCAGAAACCTATATGGACCTAAATGGACTTAAATGGGCTTGACTTCCTCAATTCAGGCCCAATTAGGCCCAAACCGGAGCCCATTTGAAGCTGAGGTCCAGAGGTTTAAACTAGGTTAGGGGTTAATTAGGTGTGCATGAAAGTTAGGAAGTTATAAGCAGAGAAAGGAGGCAGACGAGTTCTGGATGGCTAGACTAGGCAGCTTTTGTTTTCTTTCTTGAAAAAGTTTGGAGCTCTTTGATTTATGACTACACTTCTCCATTGGAGCTTGGATTTCATGACCATGGAGGAGTAGAATCCTTGTAACCAAGTTAGACTCCTGATTAAATTCGGTTTTGATTTTGAGATTATGTTCTTAATTGGATTAAACTTAATGCAATTTCTTCTTCTTTGAATTTCTGTCTTGCTTTAATCTTTTTATGAATTCATGGAGATCTTTGTGATTTATATCGATATTGAAGTAAGAAATAGAATTTAGATTGATCAATCTTTAATCTGAGGTTAGAATCCAAAGAAGCTATGCTATGTTAATTGATGTTCGGTTTTTAGATTAATCACTAATTGCTTAGTCTTTGTGATTACAAGATTAGTGATTGTATGTGATTAATCAAATTCTAAGTGATAACTTAGTAGGAACAATTAGTCACAATTAGAGATTTCGGTTGTGATTAAACTCAATTAACATTGCTACATTAAGACTTAATCACTCATGTTAATCTAGGATGAATCAAACCAGTTTTTGATGGATATCTAGCTAGGTTACGCCTTTAATCAACTACATTAATCTTTGTTTAATTATGCAATTTACTATTATAATCTTGTTTCAAAAATCCCCTATTTTTAACTTGAAGTTATTGATTACACATTGCATTCCTTGTGAGACAAACCCGGATTATGCCCTCTATTGCCTTCTAATTAGGGGATTCGATTTAATTTAATTGGTTAAGCGACAACACCAATCACCCACTCAATTCAGCCCAAAAGAGGTTTAAAAGACTAAATATGAGGGTTAACTACTGTATAAAAAGTATGTTCATCAATAACCAAAAGGGATTTGAAGGTAACTTAAACCCAACCCAACTAAATGGAAATGAAGTGATAGAACCAAATGTTGAGACTTCTTCAGGAATAGATATGTCTCCAAGAGCTTAACCTGCTTCATTGGCTTCTGAAGATGAATTTCCCCACTCCTCAGTACCTAAAGGCCTTACTCCTGAGAATATTTCTGAGGTAAGCTCTCCTACTACACCTTCATATAATAATGCTTTGGATACATCTGTGGGTTATGCGTTACCATTCAGGCAAAATCGTGGCTAGCCACCAAATCGGTACTCTCCGAATGTAGAAGAAAGAAGATCCAAGCATCTAATTGCCAACTATGTGTCTACTAAAAAATTATCTAAACCTCTCAAAGTCACACACTTTCCTCATGTCATATCCCCAATAGCATTGAAGAAGCTTTATTAGATCCAAATTGGGCTCAAGCTATAAAAGAGGAAATGGAGGCTTTGCAGAAAAATAAAACATGGATGCTAGTTGCTCTACTTGAAGGAATGAAGACTGTGAGGTGCAAGTGGATTTTCTTCATTAAATATTGGGCGGATGGATCCATCGATAGATTCAAAGCAAGACTTGTGGCAAAAGGATATACGCAGACATATGGCATTGATTATCAAGAAACTTTCTCACCTGTAGCCAAACTAAATACCATTCGTGTTTTGTTATCTCTTATAGCAAATTTAGATTGGCCGGTGCACCAGTTTGATGTAAATAATGTTTTTTTCCATGGTAATCTCAAAGAGGAAGTTTACATGGATATTCCACCAGGGTACACTGCATTTTCAAAGGCAAAGATTGCATGCAAGCTGCAACGAGCTCTATACGGATTAAAACAATCACCTCGGGCATCGTTTGGTCGATTTAGTTCAACTATGAGAAAATATGGTTTTCAACAAAGCAGTTCTAATCATACTATCTTCCTAAAACACCGAGTGGGAAAAGTGACAGCTCTTATAGTTTATGTAGATGACATGATTATTACCGGGGATGATGCAGACGAGCTTACTAAACTCCAAGAGCAATTGTCAACAAAATTTGAAATGAAGAACCTGGGGAGATTGAAGTATTTTCTTGGAATTGAAGTGGCTAGATCGAAGCAAGGCATATTTCTTTCTTAAAGGAAGTACATACTAGACTTGCTGGCAGAAGTGGGATTACTAGAGTGTATGCCAACTAATACTCCAATTGTTCAAAACCATAAACTTGGAGAATATTTGGATCAGGTGCCAGCAAATAAAGAGAGGTACTAAAGGTTAGTTGGTAAGCTCATCTATTTATCTCATACTTGGCCGGACATCGCCTATGCTGTAAGTGTAGTGAGTCAATTTATGCACTACCCGAGTGAAGATCATTTGGATGCATGATGAACACACTTTTTATATAGTAGTTAACCCTCATATTTAGCTTCTTAAACCTCTTTTCGGACTATTTGATTGGGCTTGGGCCTCATTTCTTGAGTGTGGATCCAATTCTGCCAAATTGTATTTTTCAGCATTACTGGGCATTTTATGCACTCTCTGTTTTTCATGCATAACTTGAGTTTTGGACATCTAACAATTTTGAATCTTACCTTGTAGGAAATCTAATAGAAAGATCTACAACTTTGATTCAGAGCTCCAAATCTAATTTGGATGTCTAGTTGGTCATATGCAGCCTGGAAGTCAGAGAAGACATGTTGTCACAGGATCCTGACCCGCATGCAGTATTTGGACCATAACTTGAGCTGTAAATGTCATATGGACTTGAAATGGGTCTCATTGGAAAGCTAATACCAGAGCTTAAATTGTTATGAAGACTGGTTAATAAATTGTATATTTTAGATGGTCTTATTGCCTGTCGAAGTTGGCTGATGGTTCCAGAAACCTGTTGGCACTTAAATGGGCCTAACTTCTTCATGACAAGTCCAATTGAGCCCAAACCAAAGCCCAATGAAAGGTAAGGCCCATGGGAACAAGTGTGCCCTAAGGGCAGTTTGGGTGTGCATGTATTTTCAAAAGTTTGTATCTTCAGAAAGAGACAGCCGAAATTGTATTAGACACTTAGGATATTTTTAGATAGCTTTTCTTGTTTTCTTAGTTTATAAGTTTCCTCTCTGGATATTTTGTAAACTTGGTTCCTCTTGTTCATGGAGGGCTGAATACTCAAATTAATCTAGGTTTTGGCTGTTCTGATTATTAATTCTGAGATTATGCTTTGATTGTTATTCATTTAGCGGTTAATCTACTTCTTTGCTTCCTCTGAAATATTCTGTTTGAATTGCTTAAATTTGGATTTGGATTTTTATGTCTTGATTGCTTAATTACATGTGATAAAAGAGGAAATTAAAGGTTGATTAATGTTTTTAAGCTTTTGAATGGATTAATTACCCTTGGCTGGATTCTAGACTTAAGTTAAACTAGATTTGAATGAGTGCTTAATTCATGTAGACTTAGTTGATCCGAATTCTGGTTGCTTAACCAGTGGATATCCATAGAGCACTGAGAGCTTCTTGATTTGTTTTAAAGGCCAAGAACTAGGTTAATAATTGAATGGATTCTCTAAAATCAAGGATGGATTAAAATCATAATCACTTAGACTTGGATTAGTTGTTTTCCTTAAGTTTACCACTTTTAATCAATTTCTGTTAATCACTTCTACAAAACAAACCCCCTGTTTACATGTTCCTAAATTTGATTCACTACTTAGAGTAATCCCTTGGTTCGACTTAGGGTTGCCTTATGCTACAAGTAGCTTAGGTAAACCGACCTTAAACTTTCACTAATTTGAGGAGCCTCGACAGCTCATCAATGCAGTAACTTGGATTCTTCGATATTTAAAGTCCTCTCCTGGAAAAGGACTTATGTTTTCAAAGAATAATCATTTGAATGTTGATGGCTACACAGATGCTGACTGGGCAAGGAATATTTTAGATAGGAAATCGACTTCGAGCTGCTTTACTTTTGTGGGAGTCAATCTGGTTACATGGAGAAGTAAGAAACAAAAAGTGGTGGCATTATCCAACGTTGAAGTTGACTTCCGAGGAATGGCGAAGGGTCTTTGCGAACTCCTCTAGCTTAGAAGGTTGCTAATTGAGATTGGCTTTGCTCCTAGCTCAGAAATGAACTTGTTTTGTGATAACAAGGCAGCCATTGACATCTCCCATAATCCTGTCCAGCATGATTGTACTAAGCATGTTGAAGTAGATAGCATTTCATCAAATAGAACCTTGAAGAAAAAATTATTCAGTTTCCTTTTGTCAAATCAGAGGATAAATTGGCGTATATTCTTAGAAAGGCAATTTCCAGCAAAAACTTCTCTAGCAGCTCACTTGACAAGTTGCATATTAGAGATATCTATGCACCAACTTGAGGGGGAGTGTTGGCATGAGCTGGTTAGAATTAGGAACATTGGTATTCATAAAATCCCATACTTCAAGCGTCAACCTCTATTCTAGTCTTAGACATTGTATAGCACATAATAGGTGCCAGAAACTTTTTTCCTTGTATCTATATATCCTTGTACTCACTTCTGAAAAGAGATATACGAAAAAGAGAAACACTTCCAGTTAACAAATTCTTCTATAGTTATGTACCTAAATCATTAAGGAAGTTTGAGCAACCTTTTAGTGAAATGGTGTTAAGTATTGGGAAATTCCTCAACATACCATGTGTGTTGATTTTTGGAAGCTGGTTCAAGGAAATGATAAACAGTAGTCAATTGGATAAGTATTTTCTGATGTTAGCAGTACTAAGTTTTGTGTTCTTATGCATTTATTTGTACTACTCTTCTAGATATAACTTCATGGAAAAATATCGAGATGATGAACAGTTAGTTCCAATGGAGCAAACTTTGGAACCTACTCATGATGCTGCTCAAGAAGAATTAGGTTTATTGCAGGGATCCTCAATGATCGAAGAGGAAATATACATAGCAGGGGTTGACCACAATATGCAGGCAGGGAAACTCCACCAGAGAATTTGGACAACAGTTACATAGAACAGTATCAATGAAATTGCAAATTGTTTGTGTTTGTGTACCATGTAGGAGGTGTTCTTTCTTTTAGAGTGTATTTAGAAGGAATAAAGAAAAAAGAAATGCTAGTAGAGAAGGGGAAAATGGCTATATGTTAATAAATATATTCATAGTCCATTTTTAGCTCTCTAAAAAGCATACTTGTTAAACCAAATGAACATTTTATCTTTGGTGGTAAGAATAGTATAAATATTTAATGTTCGTTTGCCATACTTAAAATCCATATGTCTATGGAAAATAGGAGATCAATCTAATAAAATATCATTAATAAGTTTATAGAATCATTGTGTGTGATGCTCTCAAACATTCTTCTAATCCTTCAACTGTCTCTAAACTAAACCCACGAAGAAAGGCAAATGAGCTAACAAGAAGCACACAATATTGACATGTTCAGTTGTTCCCAAGCCTACAAAAAAAAAAAAAAATACAAATAATAACAATATATTAGAGAAAATTAGAGATGTGAAACTAAAACAAGGCATTGGTATCTCACTTTATTTAAGACAATTCACTCCTCTTACAGGTGATTTTTAATATCTTTATTAGGTGCAATAAGTTCTAAGCATGTTATTTCTAATATACAATAGCCCATAGATCACATTGTTTATTCTCNTGTCTCTAAACTAAACCCACGAAGAAAGGCAAATGAGCTAACAAGAAGCACACAATATTGACATGTTCAGTTGTTCCCAAGCCTACAAAAAAAAAAAAAAAAATACAAATAATAACAATATATTAGAGAAAATTAGAGATGTGAAACTAAAACAAGGCATTGGTATCTTACTTTATTTAAGACAATTCACTCCTCTTACAGGTGATTTTTAATATCTTTATTAGGTGCAACAAGTTCTAAGCATGTTATTTCTAATATACAATAGCCCATAGATCACATTGTTTATTCTCTAATATTTTGCACAAATAGGAGAAAATGACTCTCTCCAATACCATTTTCTGCCTAAGTGTTTACACACATATAACACAACACTCAAGCATGAATACAGACACAAGATAATCATATTTCTTTCTATCATAAGTTGTGTCTAAATGTACAAATATATAGAAAAGGTAGAGACCTATTAGCTTCCATCTGTTGGGCACAAATCAAAGAATATAATTCCTTGATCAAAGCTGAACATTGGCTACAAAAGAGCGTGAGATCAATCAGCTATATAATGACTAATATTATTACCTTAAATAGATTAATCGATTAGCCTTTAATATAACAAGATATAAGACATAATGGTATGGCCTTTAAGGCTGAATCAATTACCTTTAAAACATATTATAATAACAATAAAAAGTTTAAAACTTTAGCCAAAATAAAGGGATATAACCAAATGCGATCAATCAATAATCAAATCCTTTTAAATGAGTGCACAATGGGAAGGGGACCAATCTTTTGGTCACAAAATCCGATATAATAGCCGATGAACAATAGCATAGGCCACAAGTTTTGAAACATTGGGTTGAAAAATCTAATAATGAGTGTGTGAGTCCTACAAACGACGACCCACTTCTACTGTCCAAAAGACTAAAAAGAGTGTTGTCCCATGTGGTCTGTCCCCTTGGAGTCTGAATTTTTTTGTTTTTAGTGCTTGATTTTCTAGCTCTCGATCATAAGATGAGAATTTAAACATGACATGTAAAATTTTTAAAAAGATTTGCCCACCAGAGCTAAGGGAGACTGAAGGAACTTGCGGATATTGCGTTGTGTGCTTACTTAGATAAAAAGTGAATTTGTGCTTGTCATTCTTGCTATGTTAATCTTCTTTGTATCATTATTGATGGAGTGTACGGAATGGAGTATTATTTGCCTTGCAAAAATCTTCATTAAATAGACGAAAAACGAAAAAAACTGGCATAAAGAACAAACTCCAAAGAAGGAGGAACCACTGTGATTATGTGAAAAACACAGTTCTGTATTTTAAAACCTTAACAGTCCATGCTGCATTCGCGTGCTCTAACAAATTATAATCACTGTATGTAAGAGTAGAGACATTGGCCATTGGCTCATTTTGTCGACAAACCCAAATTCAAGATACTCAATTGAGATATGAAGACCAGTAGCAAAAAAGGAAAAGAAAAAGAGAGAGATATCACCATCAAGAAAAAATAAAATAAAAAGAAGGTCGTATTGAGATTGTTGTAGTAATAATAAGCTTTCACCAACAATTATAAGGGTTCAGGGAAACTTAGCTGTTTGTGTATCCTCCCAAATAATCCTTGAAACCTCTTTATAGGCCTTTGGTGTTCAAGATATTTGTTTAAAAGTTTATGAAGTTTGTTTGTTTGTTTTTTTTTTTTTTTTTTTTTGTGGCAGGAGCAACATTGATTGATATGGTATATAATGTATTCTCACTTTGGTGTTCAAGTTTACTTTTCTCAAGAAGAGAGACCTTGGTTCAGTGGAGTAGCCTCTAGTCTTAAGGTTGTCCCTCACCTCTTATCCTAGGTTTAAACCTCCCTACCTACAAAATGATAGATTTGGCCAACTATCTAAGGAAAAAAAAAATACTTTTCTCAAAAACTCATATGTTCATATTTATCAATAAATAAAAGTAAACTACTAGTATCCACATCCTTTCAGACTTTTAAGAAACCGTTACATTTAAAAATATTTTCTTTTTGAAAAAAGAGAAAAGCCCTTGAGATCGTGTGCATGCAAAGGGGTTTGTGTACATAAATGTAGTTCAGACACGGTTTATAAATGGTATAATGTGGTGGGTTTAATTGATTTGACTTAACTTTTTTCTTGTTAATATATACACTACAAGAAAAAGGCTATTTTCTAACAGAACAAAATACCATTAGAATTTGTGGAAAATTCCAACGAAAATTTTGACGGAAGAAATTTTGTTGAAATTCTAACTGTAATGCAATTTTGTTGGAATTTTCTGTCAAAATTACTGTTGGAATTGCCCATTTTTTTTTTTTTAAAGAATTCCAACAGAATATACCGTTAGAATTTTTTTCAATTTTTTTTGAATGTTTTTTTGGTTCCAACTATATTTCCAACGGTAATTTCTATTTTGTTAATGTTGAAATTTTGTAGAGTATATTCTGCCCTTCCCATTCGTATTTCACCTTCTCAAATCCTTAGCTTCTCCTCTTCTTCGACTCTTCAGAAATCAAAGTCTCAAATCCTCTCCTTCTCCTCTCTTCTTTCGTTCTCTAACTCTCCCAAGCTCAAATCTCTAACTTCCCTTTCTCTCATTAGCACTCTCCTCCATCCTCGAACTTCAATCCATCGCCTCGCGGTTGCTGATATCTCTGTTGTGCCTTTGCCGTTGCCTCAGTGTCTAGGTGTTGCAGGTGAGTTATGCTTTGCTTCTTCTTCTTCACTTGTGCATTTCGGTTTCCATTTCCATTTTTGTTTCCATGCTTCTTTGGTGCCTGGGTTTCCATTTCCATTTCTATTTCCATGCTATGCTTTGGATTTGTTGCTCTATTATGACTGACTGACTGTCTACCTTTGGGTTCAACCTAATCTTCTCTCTTATTAGCTTTAGAGAAAGAGATAGACATGAGTGAATAACAATTGATTAGAATTATTGGTTAGACAAGAATAATCAAATGCTCAAAATAGTTTTAAGAGAGGAGAGAAATGGACACGACATAGCAATGATACAAATATTAAACACAATCTCCCAATTGCATGTTGCCATGTATAAATAAACTACCAAAAGCAATATTATTGTTGATAATTTAATGATGTGGCACTGGCAGCATATTACTATATGATAGTGTAAAACAATTTTATAGATAAACTAGGAATCATAGTAGTGAGAAAATATAAGGTACTGCCTAAGGTACAACAATATCCTTTTCAAAGTACCTAAGGTAGGCATTGTCCACGTATCAAACATGTTCTGAAATTTTGAATGAGTTTCCTTTTGGGTTGGTGGGCATTACATCTCTTAGGTACAATTAGAGTGTATAATTGTGTCATGAATCACTGCAAGAGGGAAATGGGGAGATTGTTCTAGATGTATCAGATTTCCCAATTAATGCTATTGCTAATATGTTTTTTTTTTTATTCTGAATGTGATGTGCCTCAGGATGGCAAGCTTGTCAATCAATCCAGTTGGTATAACCCCAAAAATTGCAAGGCTGTCACAAATACTTTCATCCATTAGGTAAATTTTGCATTCTGCCATGCATGTGATTAAGTTATTTTGTATGAGTGACTACTTGTTCTGAATCTGTTTTGTTCAAGAATTTGTCACTGTAAATTTGAACGTAAGAATATAGCATTATTTGCTTACACAAAATGGCATCATTCTTTAATCAATATATACCTACTTATTGTGCTAAAATAGTTGCATAATTTTCTTTGCTCTTTGGTTACAATTCCTGAACTTGATGATTTCACTCACTCACTTTGGAGAAAAAGACTCTTCTCTCAAGACTTAGAATTTATTATTTAATGTGGGACCTGTAAAACCAAAGATGTCATAATTGTAAAATTAATACGATATTGAAGCTAGATAGTGCATGATCTTTAATTCTAACTGCTTGGGCAGCCATCCACTATCTGCTAAGTTTGTTATTAGAAGTATTTGGGACTATTTGCTAAGAGTAATAACGGGCATCAGTTCACATAATACACTATAGTTAACTTTGGAAATAAAGGGGTTTTCCCTTGTAATTAGCTGCTGCCTTATATATAGTAAGTGCATACTTGGATTAGATTTTGTCAAGAATCTGTCTTTGTCTAATTGGGCATGTGAAAACTCTCTGTTGATTTTCCTTTCCCCCATAAACAAGAAAAAAATTACAACATCCATAAATAGAGCTGTCAAACGGGCCAGCCCCGCCCCGCCCTGCCTTAACCCGCCACCCAAACGGGGCAGGGCGAGCTGGCCCGCCATTTGGGCGGGCTGAGAAAACCTCAACCCAACCCAACCCAACCCACTGTGGGTTATGGGTTAGGCGGGCCAGCCTGCCAAAAAAAAAAATAGCAAATTAGTGACTAATAACAATTTAAATCAATGTCAAACACCAAATCAATGATAAATAATTTTCCATCATGTAATTCAAATTATTTAAGAGGACCAAAATTAATTAAATAGTCTAACAAAGTAATAAACAATCATTAAAAAACAAGTCCAAGAAGATTAATACCAACATGACAACATAATTTTTATAATAAAGATTAGAAATTTTAAAAAAAAAAAAATTGACTGGCGGGCCAGCCCGCCTCGCCCTCGCCACCAACCCACAACCCAAACGGGGTGGGCTCAGAAACCCGCTTCCAAACGGGCCAGCAAAACCTTAACTCAACCCAACCCAACCCTTTTGCATGGCGGGGCAGGCCAACCCAACGGGCCCAACCCATTTTGACACCTCTATCCATAAACGTTGGAAAAAACATTTTGTTATAATTGAGAAACTTCAATAAAAAATGATTGATCCACCATAAACAAAGTCAAGAAACCATTTTGATTAAAGACAAGTAAATAGGGAGTATGCAAGTGCACCTAAAAGAAGCAACATGAGAATCTTTAGGAACAATTTCGGAGATAGGGACTGCAAAAACTCCACAAAATGAATGTATGCTAAGGGCCCAATCCAGAATAAGGTAACAGTGATAAGACCATTTGTCATAGGTTGCGTTATTAATTCATAGAATAAAAAGAATTAGATTTGGAATTTATGTTCAAATGATATCATTTGTTATCTTGATTAATTGGCTCAGATTTAAATCAAATGCCATGAGGCGTATTTCAAATGACACAATTTTGAAAGTGTTTCAAATTCTTAATTTGAAAATTAACGATGCTTGAGTTTGACGTCAGGTTGAATCTCGGAGATCGGGGTGATCTCAAGGTCGAGTGAATTCAAGCTAATCTCCACGAGAAGAAAAGAAGAGGTTGAACTCTTGTTTTCAGGTTTCAAAGATTAAGTTAGGTCAAACCGAACTAAAGAGGGGTTAATAATGATAAAAGGTTCAAAAGTCCATTACCTGTAACGGGAGGGCTATTTATAGGGGTTATGAGCAAAACAGAAGCATGAGCTAACATATTTGGTTCTGGGCCTATGGTGAAATGGGCTTTTTGGCTTAATAGGCCTATTGGGATTTTGGGCTGACAATAAGGCCACTACATTTGCCCCCATAAGCTCGGAATTCGACCCAAGCTTTGAGCCATAGGACGGGTAAAAATGACTACTTTATGAAGACTATTCAGTACTCACCGTACAACCACATGGCATTATATGAATGGTCATCAGGGTGGTAGCAATAATGGCCACTGTGATTCACATGTATTGAGGCAAAAATACTGCTGCAGATGTGACATTTGGACTTACCGAGCTCTAAGGCGGCTGCTTTCTATCCGTGGCGTGCGATTAAATTGGACCGTTGGATTAAAATGTTTGTTGCTATATAAAGGGAATTTCCAGATTAAATCGGTGAGGGTTTTAGCACACTTCTATACTCACATATTCCTGCTCAGAAACTGTTTAGCAAGTAACTTAAGACCTTTTCTCTTTCATATCTACGCTTACGTTAGCCTTAGGTCGGGTAAAAAATGAGTTCTTTTAGTGAGTCTGGCAGTAATTCTTCTGAGTCTTCTAGTGGGTCTTGCAAGGAAGTCTTTCCCGTAAGGGTTTCTGTGCCTCTTTTTGTGCACCAGGGGATTAGGTCAATAAGCTTATCAATGCGACCTAGCTATGTTAGGCAAATGAGAGAAAACTATCCTAATATTAACTGGGATTACCATGATTTTGATTTAGAAGTTGTCCTCAGAGGTCTCCTGTTTATGAAGACTGTCCAAGCAACAATTTTTTTACCTTCAGCATAGCTTACATGCATAGAGTGGGGGATGAGCTTCCCCTTACAAACTTCAAAATGGAGTTCTTCTGTATAGTGAACGTGGCCCCATCGTAGCTTCATACTAATAGGTAGGGGTTTCTCCGGGCTTTTCAAACAATGTGCAGCTTACTATCAATAGATGCCTGAATAAACGTCTTTTTTCATTTCTTTACACTAAAAGATACTAAGGAGTTCGAGCAGGAGTTCATGTACCTTGCCAGTCGTCCTGGACTGTGTTTGATGAAACCCGTCAAGGAATCGGTGAAAGGGTGGAAGGACTGGTTTCTGATGGGGTATGACAAAGTGTTTTTCCTATACTAGGTCAGGATACCCCAATTCTCTTTAAGGTGGAATCAATATGTTAATAGGATCCGTGCTCGGGCACTAGATGAGTATGACCAGGAAGCTTTCCGGATTATAGAAATTATTACCGAGCTAACATACGAGAGATGCAACTTGGTCAAGCTGAGAGCCAAGGATTTAATTGGTAGATATTGACTGCTTTATTTTATTTAAGTCTATGCTAAGATGACTAACCAATCTTCTTTTATGTTGCAGAGGAAAAAATCAGCAAGGCAAACATGGTGCATATGTCAAAGTTTGTGAAGATCTTTGACCAGAAGAAAAGTGAGGACCTAAGGTGACCAGGGTCGAGCTAGTCAGGACAATCCCCTTGGATAGGCCCTGAGAAGATAAACGCCCTACTATTGTCGACCTTCCTACTGAGTTCCAGAAAAGAGCCAAGGAATCGAAGAAACATAAAATGTCCAAAACCGAACTCATGAGGCTGGACCTTACCTCCAACCAACCTGGCAGCGATGTGAAGTACGAGGTTAGGCATTTCAAACTTTTTAATGCTAAATTGGCAGAGGGGGACCGGAATCATTCAAGCTTATCTTTTTGGAACGTGCAATTCCCCTTCCACGAAAGGCTAGATTATGTGATCAACTCGGCTAACAGAGACTGGGTGGGAAAGGCCTCGGACGTGCTGTTACACAAATACCTGCTGTCCAATGTGGCACAAGAACTGGTAGTGGTTCAAGAGCTACAGAACAAGGCGGACAAGCTGGATGACGCCATGAAGAAGCTGCAAGAGAACGAGCAATATGCTAGGGACTTGGCAGAGTCTGCCATGGAAGCCCTAAAGAAGGCGGAGGCGGAGATCATTCAACTTCGAACTGAGAATGAAGAACTACAGGCTCAGCACCTTGCTAGCACATAGTAGATATAGGTCACCCTTGACCTTGCCTGCGAGGCCGACATTTGGGAGACTAAGACCCGGCATCAGATGGTTCATCGTGTGGACTGAGCACGACAATCCAAAGTCAGGCTGAAACTTCAAGCTGAAAAGAAGATTGGGGATAACTATGTCACCGCTTACAAGAAGGGCTTTGACTTGGCAGTAGAGTAGGCGAAGTTATAATTCCCCAATCTTCGACTGGAGGACATGGACTACTATAAGAAAGTTTGGGACGGTCAGCTAGTGAAGGCAGACAACAACGACGAGGATGTTGAGCTCCAAGTGGAGGAATCAATAGGGGACTTCGACTCTACCTCAGAAGACATCGTTGAAATTCCTTAGGCTGAGGGGGGCTAAGATGATCAAGCTTTGTAACTTGTATATTTTTTAAATGAATAAAATGCCTTTTGGTTTTCATGATTCGTATTATTATACTTAGAGTTAAAAGTAACTATATTTGCAAGTATGCTTGTTGAGACCAGAATGTTAACTTGATAATAATCAAAATGAAACTCGAGAGTTTCAATCTCAGGCTTACTACCTAAGTTCAAACCCAGTAACACTAAGGTATGATAATTCTTAATTCACACTTGGTAACATGTAATTCCAAGTTTGGCAATTTTAAAATAAGACTTGGGAGTGTTGATTTCAGGCTCGGAACCCTTTAAGTTCAAGTTAACTTTAATGTTAAGTTTGAAAATATGAATTTAAAGATTGGTACCACAAAATATAAGCATGGTTCTGCACTTAGTCGAGGCTATAAATGAGAAACAGCTCGGTAATTTGCTTCAAGAGCATTGGTCCTTTTTTGTACTCACAATTGAGGTTGCAAATAGTGATAAGCTTGACCATTCGCCGGTTTAGAGGACTTTTCCCTTTTTGATGTTTATACTCGTAGTGGAGGTCACAAAGAATAGCTCGGTCATTTGCCGGCTTGGAGGACATTGGTCCTTTGACGTTTGTACTCGCAGTGGAGCTTACAAACAGAGAACAACTCAGTAATTCGCTGGCTTAGAGGACATTGGTCCTTTGGACATCTGTAATTACAGTGGAGGTTACAAACAGAGATCAGCTCGGCAATTCACCGGCTTAGAGGACATTGGTCCTTTTGACGTTTGTACTCGTAGTGGAGGTTACAAACAGAGATTAGCTAGGTGATTTGCCAACTTAGAGGACATTGGTCCTTTTGACGTTTGTACTCATAGTGGAGGTTACAAATAGTGATTAGCTAAGCCATTCGTCGGCTTAAAGGACATTGGTCCTTTTGACATTTGTACTCGTAATGGAGGTTATAAACAGATATCAGCTCGGCCATTCGCTGGCTTAGAGGACATTGGTCCTTTTTCCATTTGTACTCACAGTAAAGGTTACAAATAAAGATCAAGGTCATGAGGTTAGTTACATTTCAAGTTCTAGGGATATGGAGACCATCTATAGTTACAAGTATGTAGGCCCCATTTCCCAGCACTTCCTGTATTTGGTATGGACCTTCCCAATTTGGGGCAAGCTTGCCTCTGTGGAGGTGTTTTCTAGTGATGTCGGCCTTTCAGAGGACAAGGTTACCTAGTCAAAACTCTCTAGGCCTAACTTTAGTGTTGTGATATCTCACAACTCTCTGCTTGTATGCTAACTTTGTGAGTCTTGCCTTTTCTCTTTCTTCATCCAGCAGTTCTAGACTTATTTGCATTGTTACTTGATTTTGCTCAACATTGAAGTGTTTTCTTTTCCAGCTAGGTTCTTTGACTTCTACTGGTATCATGGCTTCAGGTCCATATGTGAATTTATAAGGTGATTCTCTTGTGGAGGTCTGGGGAGTCGTCTGGTATGATCAAAGTACCCAAAGGAGTTCTTAAATCCATTTTCCTTTAATACCATCCAACCGCTTTTTCAGCCTTTTGAGGATCATTTTGTTTGCCACTTCAAACTATCCATTTTCCTGGGGATGCTCGACCGAGGTGAAATTCAACCTAACTTGAAGGTCAGCACAAAATTTTTGAAACCCTGTGTCTGTGAATTAGGTTTCATTGTCTGTTGTTATCATATGTAAGATTCCAAACCTGTAAATTATGAAGGTTTGAACAAATTTTTTAGCATTTTTTGTTGTAATTGTGGCCACAGGTTCAGCCTCAATCTACCTTGAAAAATAGTTTATTGCAGCAATTAGAAATTTCTTTGCTCGATTGCTATTGGGAAAGAACCTAATGGGTCCAAACCCATTTATAGAGTGGCCAAGGCTCGACTATAGTATGAAGGTTAGAGGACGTGCCAAGTGAATATGGGCAAATTTTTGGCACTTGTCACACTTTTCACAAGATTGGAAGCATCAGCTTGCAAGGTTAGCCAATAGTAACTAGATTGGAGAACCTCGGCCTCCAGAAAGAGAGTTCCTATGTGGTGACCATAGATGCCTAAGTGGATCTCCTTCAAAATGTAGAAAGATTGCTCAGCGGGTAGGCATTTTAGAAGCAGGGTATAATATCTGCATTTATAGAGCACATAGTCCTCAAGGCAATAGTTGCAAACTGTTTGTTAAAATTTTCAAGCAAAAATTTTGTCCTTTGGAAGCTCTCATATTTGGAGGTAGCGTATGATTGGGGTGGTCCAGGATGGGGTTTCATCGTCGATGTCAAACATTTCGTCACGTTTGATGCTTGGACTAAGGAATGTTTCTTGTACCACTGTTTGATTATGTCCGGCTTCTTGCTACTGGCAAGCTTTAAAAGGATGTCGGTTTGAGTATTTTTGGTTTGTGGGATATGATGGATCTTAAATTCCTTGAGGCTGGATATGAAGGTTCTAGCTTTTTCTAAATACCTGGTAATTTGTGGGTCTTTTGCTTGATACTCTCCCTTTATTTGGTTGGTTATCAGCTACGAATCAGTTAGGACCCTGAGGGTTTTGGCTCCGAGCTCTAGAGCTAAACGTAAGCCAATGATAAGAGCTTCATACTCTGCTTGGTTATTGGAGACTAAGAATTCAAAACATACGGACCAAGGTTTTAAAAATTGGATCAGATCGATCGATTGAACTAGTCAGACTGCTACTCGATTTAAAAAATGGTTCGGTTCAAAGGAGATAATCGGTAGGGCAGTTAAACCGGGGTGAACCGATACGAACCGGTGTGAATCGGTAAAATCAGTGAACCAGTATCGGTTTTCAATAATCGACTAGTTCACAAAATATTCTTTTTTTAAAAAGTTTTTCTGCCAAAATTATGTCATTTTTTGCATTTGAAACTGAAACCGCAACCTTTCCGTTCGAGCTCCTTCTTATTTTTTTTTCTGAAATCTCTTCCTCCCTCACTAACACACACTCTCTCCTTCACTTCGACTTGCTCATCAAAGATCAAACTTCTGCTTACTGCTACTTCTACTCCTTACTAGCAACTCCTTCAACAAGAAGTATGAATTCAAAATTTATTATTTTTTCATTGATTGCTTTTTCTGATTTTTTTCATTGATTGCATTGGTTATTTTTTTAGGTTTTGCTGGTTTTTTTTCTAATTTGTTGTTGGTTTGTTTCGGGTGTGATGAATTTTTGGAATAATTACATTATGTTTTCCTTGCAATTTATGGTCTGCACAGCCCTTATAAACCAACTTTGTGTTATATGTACGTTTTCTGATCATAGCCATTTGGGGATTTGATGAAGCAAAAATTGTTCATTCCATGAAAGGTTTTGTAAGGGGTTATAGCCTATAAGGAGTTTCGAGAAAGCAGATAGCAAAAAAACGTAAAGAAGCTTGGATGGCTGTACTTGGTTTTTAGGCTTCCTTGGTGGGATTTGGACTTTTTTGCTTTGGGGCTTTGTATTTTTCTTCTTGTGTTGGTTTCCTTGGTTGTGGTTCTTTTCTCAGCTTCAATAGTGTTATTAATGGTTAAGATAATTTATAAACGATTACGCTTATTGAAAATTAATGAAGCCATCTAGTTCATCTCAATTATTAAATTATAATCAAATTAAGGATGGTTATAATTAGAAAAAATAGTTGAAGTGATATATTGATGTGGCCTAAAAGGGAATGCGATTTCATTTGATTCAATTGCAAACTTAGACATGAAGTATATGAATTTTGACCAAAACGGAGGGTAACTTTTGAACACACTAAACAAATAATAATTTATAGTCACATGTTAGAGTGTGGTGGTTGAAGCCATGGTGGTTTTCAACACATTAGTAGTGAGCAATTTTGTCTGACCTAGAATTTTGGAGTTTAGCAAAAAAAAAATGCAAAGACATAAGTCAATTTCATTTTTTTTAGTTGTTATTTATTTGTTAAATGAGTTAATGCTTGTGTATTTGACTTATTTGGTATATGGTTATGAGTGATAACTTGTGCCTTTTATTTATGTATTTGATTCTGATGATTTTGAAACTATGTATTTTAATTTTTAAGTTTGAGATTTTCATTTATGAGTTGAGTTTGATGAACTGTACTTTATGCTTCATGTTTTCTTTTTGAATCTTTAATTTTGGAAAAAACTTTGGTTAAACCGGTTCGATTGGGCGATCTATCCAGTATTTTTTGCCAAACCAGTTCGCTCACCAATCCAATTTTGAAAACATTGGTATGGACTGCTCTATAATTATTCCTTTTGGTCCTTCTATGATTATTCCTACTCTTCTTCCTCTGAGGTTAGAAGACTTGTCAACTAACACAGTCCATTTAAGGTGTTCTTTTGAGTAAGGTCCTTTAGACCGAGTGAGCTCGACCATGAAATCCGCAAAAGCTTAGGCTTTAATAACTCCTTTAAGTTCATATGAAAGGGTATGCTCCAAGAGTTCTACAAACCATCCAAGCATACACCCTGCTAGATCGAGGCTTTTGAAGGATTTACTGGATGGGTTGGTCGGTTTGGACTGTTATGGGATCATTCTGAAAGTATGGTCTTAGAAGGCGGGCTGAGTGGAGGAGGGCATAAGCTAGCTTTTCTATCTTGTGATATTTAAGTTCTGAGCCTTGGAGGGCTCGACTGGTGTAGTATATAGGGAGTTGAAGTTTATTCTCTTCGCAGATGAGGGGCGAGTTGACAACCTGGTCGCTGCTGGCCAGGTATATGAACCAGGCTTCACCGTGTTTTGGCTTAGACAGAATGGGTAGCGAGGCCAAGTAAAGCCTTAACTGATCAAAAGTTTGTTGGCATTTGGTGGTCCATTGGAAATCCTTAATCTTTTTGAGGGTTTTGAAAAAGAGGAAGGACTTGTCTGCCGATCCAGACATAAACTGAGAAAAGGCTGCAATCCTTCCTGCTAATCTCTAAACCTCTCTAATGGTTCTCGGTGATTCCATGTTGATGATGGCCTGACATTTGTCCAGGTTGGCCTCAATGCCTCAATGGGTCAGCATGAAACTTAGGAATTTGCTGGCCTCCACCCCAAATGCACACTTGGAGGGGTTCAATCGCATATGATTTTAGAGTTCAGTGAATGTCTCCAAGTCCATGAGGTGCTCTAAGTTGGAACATGACTTAACTAGCATTGACGTACATCTCGACGTTCCAGCCGACTTGATTTTGCAGGACCTTGTTGACCAACCTTTGGTATGTCGCTCTAGCGTTCTTCAAGCTGAACGACATCACTCTATAGCAATAAATTACTTTCTCGGTAATGAAAGTTATTTTCTTTTCATCATCAGGGTGAATTTTGATCTAGTTGTACCCAGAGTATGCATCCATGAAGCTTAAAAGTTTATGCCTAGACACTCCGTCCATGAGTTTGTCAATGCTTGGGAGGGGTATGGATCTATTGGGCAAACTTTATTAAGGTCGGAGAAATCCACACATCCGCCACTTGGCATTGGCTTTCTTAACCATGACCACATTAGACAGCGAAGTCACATATGGTAGTTCTTATACGAAGTCAGCTTTGAGCAACTTTTGCACCTCCTCTTGGATCACTACTTGCTTCTTAGTGCCGACAATTATTTTCTTTTGGGAAATTGGCTTGGCACCTATGTTTACAGCAAGTGTTTTGCAAATAAAATTTGGGTCAATACTTTGCATATCTAATGTTGTCTATGCGAATAGGTTGGAGTTTGCTGCTAGAAGGTTAGTGAGATTCTTAAGATTCTCTAGTAGGATGCTTGACCCCACTTGAACTGTCTGATCACCGCTTTGACCTATTTGAAATGTTGTGAGTTGGCCTTTTGGTTCAAGTTAGTTTTCAACCGTTTTGCTTATGTTGTCTAACTCCTAGATGGGGATTTGGTTACTCAGGATAATCTGATTGAGGTTGCTATGCTTCGGGGGTTTGGAGTAATCAATCGATAGGCTTATGTTGTAACATGTTCTTCCCAAAAGCTAGTCCCTCTTGGCCTGTCCAACTATGCCTGACTTTGTCAAAAATTTGAGCAAGATGTGCTTAGTGGAGATTATAACATTTATTCGATTAAGATAAGGTCGGCTAAGAATTGCATTGTATGCTGATGGGCAATCAATGACCAAAAACTTGACCTCAACATTAGTTAAGTTGGGGTGTTCTCCTAAGGTGGTTCAAAGAGTAATGGTTCCCTTTACTTCGACATGAGTTTTGGAGAAACCAACTAGAGTCTTAGGGTAATGCTTGAGGTTACGCCTTGGGTCCTTAGGCTGGTTTGGTTGGTGCCGCTTTGGTGATCGGCTTCTACGACGATTTTGGTCTAGGTGGGTTGGGTTTCTCTGTGGAGATCGATATTAGGGCCGATTGCCTCTGTTTTGAGTTCTCTGGGCCGAGGAGGGGATTTCAGCCCAGAATCTTTGCAAATAACCTATTCTAAGGTTGGAAATCGTTTGTATCATATCTTCTTCCTTTATGGAAAACGCAATACTTGTCATTGTCTGAGCCTACATCTCTTTTTGGCTGCAAGAGTTGGGTGAGCTTTGTTTGGCACATTTCTTCTAGCACCTAAGCTCTAGATTGGTTCAGGGACATGTATGTTTCGTATCTAGGTTGGATGGGAGATTTTTCCCTTCTGCCTCTCATTCGGTCTTCTGGTGTTTCTCTATCCCTAACTTTGTTTTTCTCCATTTAGCCCAGCACCTCTTCCAGGTTAATGTGCTTGGCAGTTATGGCGAGGAGCTCAGATAAATTGCTTGGTGGGTCAAGGGTTAGGTTTTCATGTAGATGTCCAGGTTGGAGCCCTGCTTGGATAGCATGGATCGCCACTAAGTCTGTTAGGTCTCAGACTTGCAGGAAAAGTTTGATGTATCGATTCATATAGTCTTTCAAAGGTTCAGTCTCTTCCTGCTTAAGGGTGGATAAAATGACAAAGGATTTTTTATGGGTCATGCTCGTGGAAAAAAAAGGGCTTGAAGAAGCGCAGATAGTTGATCGAAATTGGAAATGCTATTTGGGGCGAGGCTCAAAAATCAATGAAGGGTTGCTTTATGTAGGGTAATGGGAAAGGCACGACACATGAGTTCATCATTGGTGCCACTCAGGAGCATGATGAAATTATAGTTTTCAAGTGCTCCCTAGGGTCGGACGACCCATTAAAAGGTTCGAGCTAGGGTAACTTTGAATTTTGTCGGAAGGGGGTAATCTAGGATGGGTCGGGTAAAAATGTGTTTTTCCACCATCTTCTGCTTTTTTGAGTTGGATGGAGAAAACCTGGGAGAGCTGAAAATCTAGAAAGACTTTTCCATATGTTTGTAAAATGTGGTTTTAGATCCACTCAAGAGATTTGTTGGAGTATCTCTAGTGAATTGTGACTTGGGGTAGGTGACCTAAGCTGATGGCTGGTATAACTGTGAGTCACCTGAGGATTAGATCACTTGATGTCTTCCCGCCTCTTATACTCGGCTACCTCTTCCTTGTCCGCTACTCTTTCTTGCTTCAAAGATTGAATTTCTTGCAACAGGAAATTTAAAGTGTTGCCTAATTGCTTTGAGTGGGTGTCCCTATGAGAGATTTCCTTAACAGTTTTGAGATTGAAAACAGGTTGGTGCATTGGGGGAAGCACCCTTCAGTTGGGTGGCTGGGCGAGTGGCTCCTTGGTCGGTGTAGGAATGTTCTCTTGGTCGGGAGGAGGAATGGCTGGGGTAGACGGATTGTCAGCACCCATTATGCCTAACTCAGGGTCAGCCAAAGAGATTTGTAAATGCTGAGCAAGATCGAAACGAATTCCCATAAACAACACCAAATGATGATACTTGAGTTGACGTCAGCTTGAATCTCAGAGATCGGGGTGATCTCGAAGGTTGGGTGAATCTGAGCTAATATGCACAAGAAGAAAATAATGGTTCGAACTCTTGTTTCCTGGCTCCAAAGATTAAGTCAGGTTGGACCGAACTAAAGAGGGGTTATTAATGATAGAAGGTTCAACAGTCTATTACTTGTAACAGGAGGGCTATTATAGAGGTTTTGAGCAAAACAAAAGCATGAGCTGACATATTTTGTTCTAGGCCTCTGGTAAAATAGGCTTTTTGGCTTAATGGGCCTGTTGGGATTTTGGGCTTATAATAAGGCCACTACAAAAATGTATTTGGGCAACCATGTATTTGTCCAAGATCAGCAAATGTATACTTTTCAGTGATTTCATCTTAACTGAATTCTATCAATTATTCAACAAATACCGATTACCAAATGTGTGCCTCCAAATACAACCTTAGTCCTTTTCTCTATTTATGTACAGGACTTCTGATGAGTCTTAAAGTTGGACTAGTCTCTAGTGGTAACAAAGAAAAAAAATAGGATCTGGATTGCTTGATTGAGGACAGCTTTCAGTGCTTTCATGTTTTTTTTTTTTTTCATAAATTAGACTCTTTATACGTTCATAGCTGATACAAGAATTTTTTTTTTTTTTTTGAAAATTCCCTTCTTTCTGTTGCAATACCAAAAAATGAATGCATCAGATGATAAACCCCTATAGAGGCTTCTGAATCTTGCTTCCTTTAGTTTTTATTCTTATAAGTCATTTAATAGTTCCTTTCCCAATCTTTGAATAAAGCAAAATTCCTCCTTGATAAACCCCTATAGAATCCAAGTTCCTAATCTCAAGTCTTTCATTTGAACATGGGTAATTAATAGGATTAAAACTTACAATAAGTTGCAAGTTAATAGACCACAAAAACCTTTTTCTCCTTATAATTAATTTGCATATTATGTGTGAATTGAGCTTTGAAACAGCTACCCATTTACTTGAATTGTTCAGCAGCCAATTGACCACTTCTATATGGAGTGGTTTGTAATTAATCTTTTGGTAAATACTGTGTGCTTCCTTTGAGTTTGGCATAGTGCTTATTGATTGGTTCCAAAGGATTTGGTAGCAGTAAGTAAGGTAAACAAGATGGGCCTGTTGCTTCTCATTTTCTCTTTAGCTTATTTCTCATTCTAGTTCTGAGTGGATTATAGTTCTACTTTATTTGTAATATTGACAGTTTCTATGTTTTAGGGGAGCTGCTTTTTGGACATGCTTTTATACAAAATGTGGGTGGAAAGGCAATAGAAAAGTTAGATATTTCTCGCTTTTGAAGTATCTCATGTTCCCTCGTAACACACTGGTTGATGTGTGAATCAACTAGCTTTTTCTCCTTTTATGTAGGCTTTTGTTGGTATCAATTTATCCTATGGAACACTGAGCCGAGCAACCAAAGTTAAGAAAATAAGATAAATTACAAAGGAGGACTTGCTGCAACCACTTTGTGATAAGGTTAAAGATTGCACAACGCAAAGTGTCAACTCCTTCTGCCACTATGAATGTAATTAAAAAACCTTAGCCTGTAAAAGATGAAACTTATTTGAAAGAAGATAATGAAGAAACTGAAAAGGATCGAACAATGTTGAGGATAGTTAGAGATATGCAGGAAACAATGAAGATGACGATGAATAAATAAAGTATGAAAAATGAAATTTAGTTATAGCATCATGTTCTTCTACAAAATTTATGTTTTATTTTTATTTAGTTAAGAGAAAGGTATGCTCTTGTTATATAGTATATATTTTGAACAGTTAGAAATAAACTTGGTGTAATTATTTGAGATTTAAACTTTTATACTCAAAACATTATTAACTTATAAGAATTATTTAATGAATTAAATATTTGTGTTATAGAAATTATTTAATACAAAAGATATTTGTAAACTGTATGTTTTGATTTTTAACAAATATTATTTAGGAATTTACAAAAAAAGAAAAACTTAAGAAAATTCCAATGAAAATTCCATTCCGTTAGAATTTCAAAAACCAAAAAATAATTTTCAATTTTTTTAAAAAATATTTTTAAAATATATTAAAATTTTGAACATAATTTTTCGTTAGAATTTCCGTTGGAATTTTTTAAAAAAAAACAAATTTTAACAGTAAAATTCCGTTTGAATTACTGTTCAGTTAGAATTTTGCAATTGTAATGGCCACTTTTCTAACAACCCAAATTTTGTTGGAATTTAAAATTTCAACGAAAAAAGTCAGTGAAATCCAAAAATTTTCTTGTAGTGGAAATAGAAGATTAATATACTCTTCCTCTAACATGGTTCCATTTCAAAGATAGCAATGGGTATTATCGTACCTAAGAGCGAACTCAAAAGTATATAACCAAAATTCTTCCATAAATACAAAAAAAGAAAAAGAAATACGGGACCAAGAAAGATATGTTTGAGAGAGAAAGTTCTTGCAATCTTTAATGGCTAATCACTCTTGAAGTTGTTGTTGAATGATATAAAACTTGTAGTGATAGCTAATCTGTCTTAAACTTGTAGTTTTTATAAATGTTGTGCTAATCTATGCTATTACCTAAAGCAGAGTATCAGCAATAAAATGTCTCTTCCACGAGTCAAGAATTGCAAGCAAATTTCCCTCCAAAACTTTCTTTTGCCTAGTTTATTGTCCAAGTACATTCAACGTTTTTACTTATATATTTTATTACTTTAAAAATTATTTAAATAAAAAGAAACTATAATATAAAAATTGCATAAAACCTATTTTCATTTTTCAACCACATGCAGAGTTGTTGTTTCTCAGCATCAGAACACACATAATCCTAATTGCAACGATTTTGGAACTGCCATTTATTTATTTTTGAGAAAGACCACTAAAATATCATTTAAATAAAAAAAAACTATAAATATAAAAAACATAAAACCTATTTTTTCTAACTACGTGCAACATGTTTTAGAACTTGCCTTTTTATTTATTCATAAGACCACTAAAATATCATTAAATAAAAAGAAAACTATAATATAAAAATCACATAAAACCTGTTCTTTTTTTTTTTTTTCAACTACGTGTAGCTTGTTCTTTCTCGGCATTAGAGTACACATAATCTTGGTTGCAACATGTTTTGAAACTTTCATTTATTTATTCATGAGAAAGACCACTAAAATATCATTTAAATAAAAAGAAACTATGATATAAAAACCATATAAAACCTTTTTTTTTCAATTNTTTTTCAATTGTGTGCAGCTTTTTGTTTCTCAGCATTAGAACACGCATAATCCTGATTGCAACGCATTTTGGAACTTGTATTTATTTATTCATAAGAAACACCACTCAAGTATCGGCTTTTTTACATCAATAATGCCTTTTTATAAAATAAATACGAAATTGGGTCACTTTTCAAAGTATTTACGCAAATGGGTCTATTTTTTTGGCCTAAAAAATGCATATGCTTTTGTATCATAAAACGGTGAAATGAAACTGTGTTTTTACCAATAAACGCTTTTTTAAAAATGTGTTTTATACAAAAAATGCTGAAATATTTTACTAAAAAAACGCTGAATTGAACTATCATTTCCTTTAAAGAAACGCGGATTTCAAGTACTCTCGAGGTGGTCAACCCTTGGTTTCCCAAGGTTCCCCTTCTTCCCCACACCCCCCCACCCCCCAAAAATAAACCACACACACACGTCCGGCCTCCTTCTTCCCCTTGCACCCGCCTCCCTTTAACCCCATTTTTGCCGCCCCTTGGAGCTTCTCCTCTTCCATTCTCTCCAATGAACCTTTCTTCAATTTTCCTCTGACAGTGATCTCATATCTTGACAGTATCAAATGGCTAGNGACAGTATCAAATGGCTAGTGACAGAGCAATTTCACCTAGACCAATGGACAACTCTGTGTTAACTTTACAAGCAGTTCATATTTCTATTGAAATATGGAATAATGAGAATGAAATTAGTCAATTTTAACTCAATCTTTTAGTATGAAGTTGTTAAATGTATGAGTTTAAAGTTTGACTTTAGATATTTTAATAGAGTAATTATTAAATTGATGGAGTAAAATGATTACTTTAGATTTTTGTATTAATTTGTGTTAGTGTTGATTAGAGTTAAAATTTTGTTATAATTTACAAGTTTAGATTTGTTAATAGTCTTTATTCAATTTGTATGATTGAATTGTTAGTTTAAATTTTTTTAAGTAGGGGATTTGTTTTGCTGTTAGGTCTTAATATTAGGTTTGAGTTTTTGAAAATATTTTCTTTGAATTATTTGAATAGTGGTATAAAATTAGTTTTTTTATTTTTTCTATTGCTATATAAAAATAAATTGTAATTTTGTGATGATGATTTTGTGTATTTGTGTGGAATTTTGAATTCCTGGAATATTCAAATTTTAAAGGAGACTCTGCCTAAATTTTTATTTATGGTTTAGGGGTAGTGTTTAGTGGTTATATTTATGGGTTTAGGATTAAAGGGTTTAGGGTTTAAAAGTTTGATGTTTAGAGTTTAAGGGTTATATTTAGTTTTGACTATTTAAAGGTTAAGGATTTAGGTTATAGGGGTGAGGATTTTAGGGGTTTGAGATGGGGTTTTAGGGTTAAGTCATTAAGGATTGAGTTATAAAATTTAGGGTTTGATATTTAGAAGTTTTAAGGTTACAATTTAGGGCTTAATATTTTAAGGTTTTAGAATTTAATTTTAGGGTTTAGGGTGTAATGTGTCTAAAGTTAGGATTTAGGGTTTAAGTCATGAATATTTAGGGGTTTAGGGTTAAGGGATTAGGATTTAGAGTTTGAATTTTAGGGATTAAATTTTAAGATTAGGGGTTTGGATTTTGGGTTTAAGGTTTAGGAATAGGAGTTTGGGGTTAAGGCTTTAAGTTTAGGGTTTAAGATTAGAATTATGAGATTTAGTTTAGGGATTTTGATGTCAGGTTTAAGGTTTACGATTAGTATTTGTGGTTTAGGGTATAATATCTAGGATTTAGGATTTCGTTATGGTTAAGGTTTGGGAGTTTGGTTTATGGTTAGGGTTTGGGTTTGTTTTTAGGGTTTCATATATATAATCAAGGGTTTTTGCATTAAGGAGTGTGATTAGGCTTTGGAGTTTGAAAAGGTTTAGGGTTTGAAGTTTCATATTTTAGGTTCACAATTTGGCATTAAGTGTATTTGAATAAGGTGTTATGATTTATCAAATTTTATTTCTGTCTGTTTATTAATGTAATAAATTTTATTTTGGTTTATGTTAGGAATTGAGACTCATTCGGCCTCGTTCTCATAAGGTAGAGCTCCAAGGCCTAGATCAGAGATTGATTTCATATCATGAGAGGGTGGGGTTCAGACATGTCTACCTTGTGAAACCCATACAGTTAGACTTACAGTATCTTTTTGCATTGGTGGAGCGGTGGCGTCCAGAGACTCACTCGTTCTACATGGCTTTCAGCGAGTGCACTGTGACCCTACAAGATGTGGAGGTCTTGTTAGGGCTTAGAGTTGATGGCATCACTCTTGGTGGGAGGCGCTACCATCCCTTATGGCATGATGAGGTAGTACGTCTATTAGGAGTAATGCCACCGATGAGTGCCATTTCAGGTTCTCGGATTCGGATGTCATGGTTAAAGCAGACATTCGGTCATTGTCCACCAATTGCTGAACCACACGTACTAGAGTATTATACGTGGGCATACATACTCCTGATGATTGGAGCGTGGCTAATCCCAGAAACCACTAGGAACTACATGCACTTGATGTACCTGCATATGTTAGAGGACTTTGACACTGTAGGCACACGCAGCTGGGGTTCAACTGTACTTGCTCAGCTCTACCGGGGTTTGTGGAACTTTACCCTTGACCGGAGCATGGATATCGGAGGATGCCTATTTCTCCTACAAGCTTGGGCGTTTGAGAGATTTCCTATGTTGTCTCCGTCGCCGTCCCCCGAAGATCTACCTCAGCCTCTTACTGTTCCAATGGCGTACAGGTTAGTGCAGGTCATACTATGTATTATGTTTAATTACAAAGTTATATGCTATGAGTGCTAATAATAAGTGTGAGTTATGTACTAGGTGGAGACATCCACTCAGTTATGTCCACATTAAATTAGGTGAGAAGAAACATGTGGAATATCGTTGTGCTTTTGATCGTCTTCTAGATCATGAGGTGAGAAAGTTATAAATATTAGTTATTAAATTGTTATAAAATAAATTAACATGTTATATGCCCCGACTGTGTAATGACTTATTTTAACTGTACAGGTGGTCTGGTAGCTGTATCGGAGCCTTCAGCTACCATTATTTTGCACTAGTGGCGCTCATATATGGATTGCTCGAGTTCCCCTTTGTTCGTTTAATGTGATAGAGGGATATTATCCCGAGCGAGTCCTTCGCCAGTTTGGTGCCCTGCAGACTATTCCAGCTAATCCCCCGGAGTACGACGATGAGTTAGAGAGTTGTAGCATCCGAGGGAAATACGATACTAATTGGATAGTTGAGCATTTTGTATGCTACATGATGTGGCATCAGCGGCGAGAGAGCTTAGCTAGGGTGGCCCGGGGCTTAGGCGCTGTACCTGATTATATGTCGTGGTCTCTTTGGATCACCCAGAGGTGGATGAGTCATACCGCTGCACAACGTGATCAGGTTAGTGTCATGTGTAATATTTTATCAAATGTAATATATTGTAAATTTATTATTAACTTTAAATTGATTGTTGCATTCAGGATGACGTAACTACAAGATAACAGTATACACCACATCGTACTCCAGGATAGCAGGATCCACCACATATATCTCCACTATATTAGCATCCACCGCAGTAGCAAGGTTCAGAGTTTCAGTCTACTGGGCCATTCCAGGGCCGATATGCATGATAGCTGTTGCAGGAGGAATGGTCTATTTTCCAGCGGGAGCTACAGATAGCCATGGCACTAGTGCTTACGCGAGGGGCATTATTCCCCCAGATGTTCTTGTTCAGCAGAGACAGGAGGTGCCACCCGTTCCTGTTCAACAGAGACATGAGGTGCCGCCCGTTCCCATTCAGCAGCGATAGGAAGTGCCTCCCCAGCGCCCTGTAAAGCCTTCGACCTCGGGATGGTCATCAGGGACCAGGTTGTCTCATCCTCGTTCGGGTGTGTTACACAAATTGAGGAGCTGTGTAGGTCCGTCCACTTCAACACCATATGAGCCGCTACAGTCACGCTTTGGGGGGCCACAGTATATTGTAGACATGATGGTCCATGACTACATGAGGGGACCATTGTCTCCTCTATGTAATGTATTTGGCAGTACTGTTGGTGTCCCACCATCGGCTGATAGTGTTTAGTTAGATCTTGGTCTCACAATTGGTCCAATTACGACATTTGTGGCAGATGGTTATATACCTGGCCCAGTATTCGAGACACCGTTACCACCTGCTTGTTCGTATCCCACAGAGCAGGACGCTCATAGGATTCAATTCAGTGATTACGTTGATCCGGACATGGTGGACACTATGATTCCAGATCAACAGGATCAGGACCGAGATCATCCTTTTTTTACTACATTTTTGTTTATTATTGTCTAAACTTGGACACTTTCGCTTTATCTTTATTGTTTGACAAATAGCAAATGTAAATGTCAAATTTTACTAAATAGTTTCTGTTGGGGTAAGGAAAGCAATTGGAACTCTGGATCTCGTATTGTAAATAAAAAATATCCACTGGGGACAACATTTGATTGATGTAACATTCGGTTGCATCATATTACTGTTGTCCATCCCCCAGTAGGTATTTTAATTTTCATCACCAGATTTAGAGTTACAATTGCTTTTCTTACCCCAATGAAACTTATTTAGTAAAATTAGACAGTTACAATTACTATTTGTCAATGATGCATCATTACATTTCCTTATTTACTATTGATTTCTCTAAGCAAAACGTGAATGATAAAATACATCCAACTATAAATAACATAGTAATTAGTTTAAAAATATAATTAACTTTAATCGTCATCAGTAGCGTAATCTGGACAAGTCATGATGGACTGAATTTCTGTGGGTGATAACTCACGATTCATCTGGACAGCTTGTTCCTTAGCAAGTTGTAACAAATAGTAGCGGCATCTTCGAACCAACATTTGATTGTTCTCCTTCTTAATTTGTGGAATTACGAGCTCATAGTTATTGCAATTTCTTCGAGACATTCTTGATGACCATCTATAAACAAGAGGAGCTCCAAGGAATTGTAATTGTTGAACCAAGTCTTCGGCTTCATCAATTCGGTATGCCCACTCCCGACGTAAACCAGCATAATATTCCCTTGGATCAAAATGTATTTCACTCTCATAATAATCATTAAACCTTAGTAGCAATCAAACATTATATGTGCGACGTCTTCTTTGTATAATGTCTCACCCTGTTCTCACATAAAAAAAAAAAAAAAAAAAAAAACCAATATAATGTAAAACAAACTTATATAACAAGTAAGAACATTTTAACCAGCAAAGATAATCAAATCAGTAATTTATGATTTAGCTCTATGAATCTTCATCGGACATGTCAATATCCGATAGACACTCTGGTTCATGGCATATACGAGTCCACATACGAGCACGTGCCATGTCACCCTCCCTCACTGCCTCTCTTGTACTGCGTTCATAATCACTTCGATGTAATCTTATTCGTATACGATTATTCTCTTCTCTTATGCAATACAAAGCAGATTGTAGGAAAAACTAATTTATTGCTACAAAGTGATGCCTTCGGCCTGAAAAACACTAGTGCAACCTACCAACGATTGGTTGACATGGTCATGCAAAATTGGGTCAGATGAAACATTAAAGTAGACGTTGATGACATGTTAGTCAAGTCACACTTCGATCTAGAGCATTTTGCGAACTTGGAAGAAACATTCACCGAGTTTCGAAAACACAACATAAGGTTGAACCCCTCCAAATGTGCATTTGGGGTGGAGGTCGGAAAATTCCATGGATTCATGCTAACTCACCGTGGCATTGAAGCTAACCCAAACAAGTGTCAGGCTATCATTAATATGGAACCACTAAGAACCGTAAGGGAAGTTTAGAGGTTAGCAGGGAGGATAATAGTCCTCTCTAGGTTCATGTCAAGGTCGGTAGACAAAGCTCTCCCTTTTTTCAAAACTCTAAAAAAGATCAACGATTTTCAATGGACCTCCGAATTCCAACAAGCCTTTGATCAGTTAAAGCAATATTTAACCTCACCCCCCATTCTCTCCAAGCCAAAGCTAGGTGAAACTTTGTTTATCTACCTGACCAGTAGCAACCAAGCTGTCAACTCGACCCTTACCTTGAAGAGAATAAACTTCAGTTCCTTGTATACTACACTAGGCACGCCCTTCTAGCCTTAAAACTTAAGTACCACAAAATAGAAAAGCTAGCCTACGCCCTTCTCCTTTTGGCCCGATGTATGCGACTGTACTTTTAGAACCATCCAATAACGGTCTGAATCGACCAACCCTTAAGGCAAGTCCTCCAAAAATCCAATTTAGCAGGGCACATGCTTGGTTGGTCTATAGAACTCTCCGAGCACACACTTTCCTACGAACCTAGGTGAGCAATTAAAGCCCAATCTCTTGCAGATTTTGTGGTCTAGCTTACCCGACAAGGAGGTCCCCGATCAGAAGAATACCTTAAATGGACTCTGTCTATTGATAGATCCTCTAATCTCAAGGGAGGTGGAGCAGGATAATTGTAGAAGGACCAAAAGGAATAATCATCGAGTAGTCTCTGCGATTCAAATTTTCAGTCTCCAATAACTAAGCAGAATATGAGGCTCTCATCGTTGGCCTACATTTAGCCTTGGAGCTAGGAATTGAAACCCTCCGGGTCCTAACAGATTCATAGCTGGTAACCAGTGATTGTAATTGTCACTATCCAATTAAATTATAACTGAATCCCTTAAACAGAGTGCAATATAGGGGTAATCTGGGTTGTCTCTCAGGGAAAGCAATGACTAATTAACAATTTCAAGATGTAAATTGGTGATTTTGTAACACAGAATATATTGCTAGATGTAAATTGCACATTCCACTTTCATTGTAGAAGTGACCAATTTTGATTATTTTTTTTTTTTTGGTTGTAACCATTTACTTTGCCATCAATTCTAGGAGCAAGTTCTATGAACTTGCATTTAAAGTCAAGAATGGTAAATGAGCCAAGCGAGGCTCACAAATGAATAATGAGAAATACAAGAGAACGTTGTCATTGGTCGGTGGTATGTCACAACAATGCACAATTTGCAATCATTTTCACATTACTTTATATGCAGTGTGCAAATTAGTATGCGAATGATTAATAATGGCATTACTCGCACCAAAATGACCTAAAATACTTGTGAATTACTTATACACATCTCTGAAAGAGCTCCCTTAAATTTTATAGAATCTTAGAGAAATTTAATTTGACAACTCAGACAACTAGACTTTCTCTACATTGATGCAGTTAGAAAGCCTGAAGATGGTACCGTGCATTGAGAAATTTTCCAGCATAATATTTCTATTAAGCTTCAAATATTATGCCGAAATTATCGGATTGGTTCCAAAACCAGTGTCTTCTCCAAGACTGTCATCTTCATCTGGGGTAATCTTTGATTACATTTCATCACTCAAATCTCAATAGAAACAAATAATTGTTGGTGTTGACAAACCTGTTTTCTTTTTTTTTCTTTTTTTTTCATTTTATGAATTTCAGGTTTAGTTCTAAGTAATAGTTTAGTGGAATATGCAATGGTGAATGTTTTGATTGAATACATGGGAGGGATGAGTCTAAGGAAGTTTGCCATGGTTGTGAATCTGATAGATGGTGGATCAGGTGTATTTGTTGTTATTGTTACTCATATCTCAGAAGCCTATACAAGTCGTTTCAATATGATTTGTCTTATGGACAGCAGCCTATGTTATGGTAAGCTAAATAAAAAGGTTCATCAGCAAAAATAACATCAAATCTGATATTGCTGACTGCAGGCAATGAAATTCCACTAAAATGTGCACGAATTTTTCTTTAAGGGATTATTGCTATTATGGGTTTCAGATTGGTCTCCCTCTGAATTCAATGCGTTCTATGTGGCTGTGGTGCTAATAACAATAGGCAAAGCAGGAAAGAATCCACCTTTACAATCCTTTCTTGAATTTCAGTTGAGCAAGAAGGTGGAACAAAGCACAGAAGCCCTGAATGGGGACAATGAGGAAGAGCAACAAAGAAATGATATTCGCACAAATATTTGGTGGCGAACAGCTTGGATTACTGGAACTGCCATAGCTATCTTTATCCTTGGGAATGCAACTTCGCTAAAGACTTTCAAGGTTTGTGCTTTGCTTATGGGAGGTAATTATCTATTATTCTAGTTTGGTTTCATCTGTTATCACTATGAAAAACCAACAGGGAGCCCCCTTGCTAGTATTTATAGTCTTCAAGTCAGCTATATCGAAATTGAACTTCCAGTACCCTGATTCAGCAGAAAAGTACTACTGGAAGGATTAGAAACCAAAATATTTTTACTCGACAAAAGCTTGTGAACTTCACTTATTGCCTAATGTTCCATTACTCTTTAGGTTCTTAGACAAGACTGCCATAATTAGGGAAGCATCCAATGTAAGTCCAGATAGGCAGGAGGAGAAAGGCAAGCTTTGTGCAGTTAAAGAAGTAAGAGAGGTTAAGCGCCTTATTCCGGTGGTATGCTTGGGATTGACCTTTCTTGCATACAGTTTGGTTGTGGCTTCAGGGAATACTTACTTTGTTAAACAAGCAACCAACTTGAATCGTCCACTCATTGACAGTTTCAAAATTCCTGTCTCCTTTTTATTTGTTCTCAAATCCATTGTACGCGATGTGGTTATATTCTCCTTTTGGTGGTTTGGATTAACACAACAGCGAATGACCACATGGAGGATTGGTGCCGGGTTGTTTTGTGCAGTACTCTGCTGCATTACAGCTTGGCAGGTGGAGCTTCATAGATTGTCTTTGATAAAAAGAGAAGGAGTCCTTCAAAACCCAGAGAAGATTCTATCCTTGAGTATTCTGGTGTTGATGCCGCAATACTCCCTTTTAGGACTAATGGAAGGACTTGCACAGAATGGGCTTGGAAAATTCTTCTATAATTATGTACCTAAATCACTGAGGAACTTTGAGCAACCTTTTAATGAAATGGTGTTAAGTATTGGGAAATTCCTCAGTATACCATTTGTGTTGAGTTTTGGAACCTGGTTCAAGGAAACGATAAACACTAGTCAACTGGATAAGTATTTTCTGGTGTTAGCAATACTAACCTTTGTGTTCTTTTGCATTTATTTGTACTATTCTTATAGATATAACTTTATGGAAGAATATCCAGAAGATGAAAACTTAGATCCAATGGAAGCCATTCATGATGCTGCCCAAGAAGAATTAGATTTAATGATCAAAGAGGGAATAGATGCAGTCAGGGGTTGACGACAATCATACAGGCAGGGGAACTCCACCAGAGAACATGAGATTCCAAATTATTTGTGTTTGCATGAGGTGTTTTGTCTTTTAGAGTGCGTTTGGTAGGAATGAAGAAACAAAAAATGCTAGGAGAAAAGGGGAAAGGGGCAATATGTTTATGCATATATTCATTGTCCATCTTTAACTCTCTACAAAGCATACTTCTTAAACCAAATGAATATTTTATCTTTGGTGGTAAGATTAGTATAAATATTTAATATTCGTTTGCCATACTCAAAATCCATATATGTCCATGGAAGATAGGAGATTAATTTAATAAAATATCATTAATAAGTTTACAGAATCACTGTCTGTGGGGCTCTCAAACATCCTTCTAATGCTACAACTGTCTATCCACTATCCCCACATCTTGTGGAGAGGCAAATAAGCAAACTACAAGCATACAATGAAATAATGGGGGAAGGATCATCTAGATTTTATGTTTTGCTCTGACATCTAAGATAGTCTGGATAATATTTTATGTTTTGCTCTTATATCTGAGTTTTCCAGATGAACTATTTTTTTTTTTTTTTTATGCTTTGATTTTGTACTTTGTGAAAACTACTTTCTGAACTGGTTGTAAAACTAGCTTCATAAGTAAGCATATTTCTAAGGGGAGATATTTTCAGGTATTTGTCATCATCAAAAAGAGGGAGATTGTTAGCCTCATGGTTCTCTAACCCTAATTTTGATGATAACAAATAGCCCTGTTTAATACTAACATGTTTGTTCAAATGGTTAATTTAGTAACATGTTAAGTAATGATACTTGGGTCAAAAGCATAACTAGTTTCCTAGTTACAAGAACCAGCTCCAGTGCTAGAACCAGTGAAGAACTCGTTTTACAGTAAAATGAAGATGCTGATGAGAAAGCCTCAAAGAGTAAATTCGTGGACCATCTAAGTCAAAAGCTCAATGGACTTTAGAGATGTTGGAAGGAGGCCCATAAGAGGAATTCAACTTCAAGAAAGGAAACCATTGCTATACAAGAAACTTTTTTTGGAATGGAAGAGAATATTTCTTCATCTGAGATATTATCTATGATTTGGTGATTAAGACCACAAATCAAGCAAGCAGAAGCCCAACCCATTTGCAACGGTCATTTTCTATCATTTGCTGCCATAAATACGAAGACCCAAGGTTTGGAAGAACAAGAAGAGAATCTATTGAATCGTCTAAAAAGAAAAAAGCTCTATCTAAAGCTAGTTGTATGTCTCTTACCAACTTTGTACTACTGGTGTAAATTTTTCTGTGAGAGTTATAAAATTATGGGTGCCATATCTTTCTAGGAATTTTGTAACAGATTTCATTGGGAAATATAGAGAGTGACTTCTGTCTTTGTTTGACAGAATGAGAGAGTTTCTAGTGAGCTCTTGAAAAGCTAGAGAGAGTTTTCTGGTTAAGCTCCTTGTAAACCTAGTGCTATAAGAGGCTTGGACAAATAACCTTGTTGATAATTGAACCCCAACCTTGAGAGAATAGATGTAGGCTTTGTTTTGGCAGAACCACCATAAAAAAAAAAAAGCAGGTTTTGTGCAATTTAATATTCTGCTGATTATCTGTTTTATATTCTAATATGTTATTAAATAATCAGCTTGGGTATTAAATGTTTCTGAAGCTCTTTGTGTTGTCTATCTCTTAAGTGTCTATCTTGCTCTTCATATGTGATAAATCGCTATCTTCATTATCTTATCAATTTCTCTTTGTTTCTATCTTGGTTATGATTTGAGTTTTTTGAAATAAGGTTTCAATTATAATCTCTAAGATTTTTCTATAACTGGCTTTAAATCAAGTTTTGAGTATAAACCAGTTCTTCCAAAAATTGCTTTAATCTATAATTCCGTGTTTTATTGCTTTTATTCCTATTCTTTTTTTTTTTTTCAACTACGTGTAGCTCGTCATTAGAGCACACATAATCTTGGTTGCAACTTGTTTTGGAACTTTCATTTATTTATTCATGAGAAAGACCACTAAAATATCATTTAAATAAAAAGAAACTATGATATAAAAACCACATAAAAGCTTTGTTTTTTTTTTTTTTTTCAATTGTGTGCAGCTTTTTGTTTCTCAGTATTAGAACACACATAATCCTAGTTGCAATGCGTTTTGGAACTTGTATTTATTTATTCATAAGAAACACCACTCAAATATCATTTAGATGAAAAGAAACTATAATATTTAAACTGCAGAAAACCTTTTTTTAAAAAAAAAATTGTGTGTAGCTTTTTGTTTTTCAGCATTCGAACACATATAATCCAGGTTGCAAGACATTTTGGAACTTGTCTTTATTTATTCATAAGAAACGCCACTCAAATATCATTTAGATGAAATAAAACTATAATATTTAAGTTGCACAAAACCTGCTTTTTTCTTTTTTTCAACTGCATGTAGCTTGTTGTTTCTCATCTTTAGAATACACATAATCCTAGTTGCAACATGTTTTGGAACTTGTATTAAATGAAAAGAAACTATAATATTAGAACTACATAAAACCTATTTTTTTTTTTTCCCTTTCAGTTGCGTGTATAGCTTGTTGTTTCTCAGCATTAGATCAACACACATAATCCTAGTTGCAACGCGTTTTGAAACTTGCATTTATTTATTTATTCATAAGAAAGACCACTAAAATATTATTTAAATGAAAAGAAACTATAATATAAAAACCACATGAAACCTGTAATTTTTTTTTTAACTGCGTGTAGCTTGTTGTTTTTGAGCATTAGAACACGCCTAATCCAGGTTGCAACATATTTTGGAACTTGTATTTATTTATTCATGAGAAAACTACTCAAATATCATTTAAATGAAAAAAAAAAAACTATAATATGAAAACTGAATACAACCTGTTCTTTGTTTTTCAACTGTGTGTAGCTTGTTGTTTCTCAGCATTAGAACACACATCATCCAAGTTGCAATGCATATTGCAACTTGCATTTATTTATTCATGACAAAGATCACTATAATATAAAAACTGCATGAAACCTGTTCTTTAATTCAAGCACAAGACAAAGAGTCGTTGTTGAATAATAGAAATGCAGGGATTCCCATACCTATCATTTTGCTTCATTACGATATATATATATATATATATATGTGTGTGTGTGTGTGTGTGTGTGTAAGTTGTAACATCTTTTTACATTTCATGGCTACAGGTGATGTTAGCATTAGTCAATGACTTAAATCTTATAATAAATGAGTCCAAGTCACATGAAAAATCTTGAAATTAAATCATTGACTTTGAGCTTTTAGCTCTTAAAACAAAACAAGAGGGCAGGTAAATGTAAATGTATTATAACCTTCATGGATTATATCTTGATTTTCCTATTAAAATTTGAAAGAAGCATTAATCTCAAGTATCAATTTCCTCAATTCCCGTGGCTCCCTTTGACAGAAAAGTTCGTAAACCAAGAGTCCCTTCAAACACAAAGATGATGAAGGCATGGCTCTCAAAGAGATACGAAGCAAGACCAGATTGGATCCGTAACCACATCATTTTCACTAAGCCTCTACTCATCATTTGGGGTAATGTATCTTTATTGAAACTTTAGACTCAATTCTATTCTTCGAAATCCACCTTCAAAATGCTACAGTTTATTGGAACAAACCAGTTCATTAATCCCTCTGCGTTTTCTCTTTCATCCCTTCATTAATGAACTTCAGGTTTAGTTCTAAGCCACAGCATAGTGGAGTATGCAATTGTTTGTATCTTAATGCTTTACCTGGTAAATGTTATGGGGCAAAGTCTGTTGGTAGCTGCGATCGTAATAAATGTCTTAGACACCGTGACAGGCGTGTTAGTTTTTCTTGTGGCTTACTTTGCAGAGGCCTACACAGACCGTTTTAATGTAATTGTCTTCTCTACTGGTTCCTACACAATGGTGAGGATATTTTGCTATGGATTTCTTTGCTTACTGAGAATGATGTTTCTTGCTAGGTTTCTGTTGTTTGAGAAAATAAACAATCTAACAATTCTGCAGGGATTAATTCTGCTCTGGATTACTGTCATGTCCAGCACAGAATTTAGTATGTTCTATGTGGCAATAATACTAATAGCAATTGGAAAATCTGGGCGAGGTTCAATTTTGCAATCTTTTCTTGGAATTCAGCTGAGAGAGAGGAAAGATGCTATGGAGATCATCAATGAGCCAGAAAACGAAGTAAACATAGGAGAGCAAAGGCAGAGGGAGGTTGGCCTCAAGATTTGGTGGCATAGTGCCTGGATTTCTGGATATGTAATAGCCCTTTTTGCCTTTGGAAATGCTACTTGGCTGGCTAGATTTAAGATTTCAGCACTGGTCATGGGAGGAACATGTTTGACTTTTTACTCTGGCTTCTTCTGCTATTATTATGAAAAGCCCACCAGAAAATCTCTAGATAATATTTTAAGAGTCTTCAAAGCAGCCACATCCAACAAATTCCTTTTTTGGGCAGCCTTCTTCCCTTACAGTTTGGTGTGGTCAACTGCCAATACTCTGTTTATTGCACAAACTGCCTACACAAATATGCATATTGGCAACCGTTCATTGGTTCCGGGAACATTTTTCTTTGTACTAAAGTCCATAATATCTGACATAGTAGTATTACTCTTTTGGTTGAGAAGAACCAATCAGAAAGGGATTCCATTGGTGAGAATTGGTGCTGGAATTATTTTTGCTGTGTTTTCCTGCGTCGTGGCAAGGCAGGTGGAGCTTCATAGACTGCATTCAATCAGTTCCATTAGTATACTTCGGTTAGTTCCTCAGTATTTCCTTTTAGGACTCATGGAAGGATTTGCTGGAGTTGGCCTGGAGACATTCTTCTATGCTCATGTGCCTGAATCAATGAAGAGCTTTGCTGAGCCTTTCAGTGAGTTGGTTTTGTGCGTTGGTAAATTTTCCAGTATAATTTTTTTTTTAATCTTCAGTGCCTGGTTTGACCATGACATCAACTACAGCCACTTGGATAGATATTTTCTGATGCTGGCTATAATATGCTCTCTGTTCTTTTGCTTCTACTTGCCATGCTCGTTGGGTTACCCCAATTGGGAAACCAGTTCAGAAACTGAGGAATCAGATGCCATGGAAGCAGGAATTGAAACTGGTCGAGAGGCCCAAGTGGTAATGCATGGTGATCAAGCAGAAGAGGAAGCTGTACCAGAAAATATGGAAATTGTGCCTGAATTTGTGCAGACAGAGTTGGAGGAATTAAAAGAAGAAGAAGATGAGGAAACATTATTAGAAGATGGAAAAAAGTGATCTATCATATTGTTACCAAATAGTTAGGCTATGAGGTGAATCCAAGTCATAGATTTGAATCCACTCATATGACTCATATTGTAAAAAATTATTGATGTGAAAAAAAGAAAAAATAAAAATAGAATAGAAAATGAGCTTATTAATAATGTATACAAATATTTATCTATAAAAAGTAATGTATGCAAATATCAAAATTAGCTCATCTATAAAAAATGTTTGTGGAAATATTACTATTAGCTAGGAGTTTGATATACTCTAATTTTTTATTCCTCTATTAACTTGGATTGTTAGTATAAAATATAAGAGAATCAGGTCAAAAGATATTTAGGTTTCTCTTATTTGGTATGACAATTACGAGTGATTATATATATAGTACAGAATCTATATTTAATTTACTTCTATATTCCTTTATTATGATTATAAGTATCTCACTCTAAAATTTGAGATTGTTAACTTTTGTAGGAGTTGGAATCGAACCCTTGAGTGATACTCAATCACAAGGTGTATCTCACTCTCGAATTTGATATTGTAGAGTGAAAATTACAGTATACCTCTTGATATTTTATTTTGAATTGGCTAAATAAAAACAGTTGCGGCAATAAAAACGTAGCCAAAATTGGAACCAAATCAATGTCCCACGTTATGACCATCACACAAGGAGGAGAACCTACTTTTAGCTATGCGTTACTCAAACCTTGACAATGAAGGTGACAATGTTTAAGAGGATGTGAATTTAGAGGAGATTGTAAAAATTAAGAACAAGATACTTCAGGAATTGAAGCCCTCGTGAGAGTGAAATTTTTATCTACTTTTGTATATTTATGAGAGTAATACTCTCTAAGTACGCAAGTATTTCTCGCTCAGAAAGCGTTATTATAAGAGGTCATACCATTATATTTAAGGTGAGCTTGTTAGAAGTTCATAACTAAATATTTGTAGCCGTGAGTTTGGTTGTTGTCCTACCTATGATAATGATGAACCTTCCAACCATGAATTTTTTTTTTCCCCAAACCACTTGGGAGTATGTCACTACAATTTTATCACTGAGTCATGGTTAAATTATTTTCTTTTTACGCTAGTACAACTATGAGAATTAATGGTGTAGAGATGTTGAGAATCTTAACACAGTATAGTAAATTAGGTGGGGTTACTATGGGTACAATTAAAATTTAAATGAGTTCAATTAAATTCAAATGCTACTATATGTATAGGTGTAGAAATAATGTGTAGTTAGAGAACAAAACGTAAACTATATTGAACTATATATCTACATTTGGGCATAACCTAACAATTAAGGGAGTACCCATCTATAATTAATTGTTGGCAAATCAGTGCCGATCGAGATTCCAATTTTCTAGGGTAAAGCAATTCGGAATTAAAATAATTTGCATTTCTGTAAGGTGGGAAAACGCAGTACCTGGTCATGACAGGCTTGGAATCTGAAGGAGATAAAAATAATAAGGCTTAAGGTTTTTCATGCTCTTCACTTGTGTGAGAATAGTGTGTTTTGTACCTTTTTTATTACTCCCTCACTTCTGATTTCTTGTGACCATTGGAGGAAAAAGAAGTGATAAATTTTGAATTCCAAGTTGAAGGCGCTTGAAAAAATAACTCAAATTTAAAAAAAAAAAATTAACAAAATTTTCCAAACCAAACAGCTCCAAAAAATATTTAAGAATTAGAACAATGACAGCATATTATAAATTCAAAGAATTCTCATTCTACAGTTGACTATACATACCCCAAAAAGAAAACAAGCAAGTCGATTTCAATAGATAGTTTTATTCATGGGCTAAGAACTATGAATTAAATTAGAGGAAAGTGACAAAATAAGAGGCTTAACTAATTACTGTATTATATATCGAAGACTTAGACATTTAAGGAGTATTTAATATTTGTTGAAGCGTAAGAGAAGCAATAATTGGCACTGACACCATATAAAATTGTTAAAACTCTCAAACAAGTTTGTGATTATAATATTTTGTTCGAAGGAGACAAAAATGATAGGGCTTAAGGTTTTTTATGCTTTTTACTTATGCGAAAATAGTGTGTTTTGTACCTTTTTCATTACTCCCTCACTTCTGATTTCTTGTGACCTTTAGAAAACCAAGAAGTGATAGATTTTAAATTCCAAGTTGTAGGTGCTCGAAAAATAAACTCAAATTGAAAAGAAAGAGTTAAAAAAATTAGAAAATTTTTCCAAACCAAACAGCTCCAAAAAATATTTAAGAATTAGGACAATGACAACATATTATAAATTCAAAGGATTCTCATTCTACAGTTCACAACACATACCCCAAAAAGAAAACAAGCAAGTCGATTTCAATAGATAGTTTTATTCATGGGTTAAGAATTATCAATTAAATTAGAGGAAAGTGACACAAGAAGAGGGTTAACTAATTACTGTATTATATATCGAAGACTTAGACATTTAAACAGTATTTTATACTTGTTGGTCAGAGTAGATACGGGATTAGATCTGTTAAAAATTAAGCTCTTGATCTGCCTCTAAGTTAAGATCTTGGTCAACTAACTGTGAAGAGAAAGAAAATTTTAGAGTTCAGATACTGTTGTACTTTCTGCTAAAACAACATCGTAGGAATTTTTTTTAATTATTAATCAAGTCAATGAAAAAAAAAATGATAGTTGTTAGACTTTTTGGATGAAGGAACACAACGACGATAATGGTTAACAGAACTTGTGAGGGAGCAAATGTTGACGAGAAGTATCTCTGCATTTGATTATGGAGAAAGAAAAATTGTTAGCATTAAAATATGTATGAAACTGATCATCTGTAAACCCATCATTATGCATAACCAATGGCGGATCTACATTATAGGTTGTGGAGGCAATTGCCCCCACTACTCAAAATTTCTTTTCTAAGTATTATAAAATTACATCTTTCCCCATAATAGTTGTTGATGAGACTAAAAAAATAAAAATAAAAAACAATATAATACTTGTCGCAGCATAATACAAGCAATAACAAGGACTTACACCATATAAAATTGTTCAAACTCTCAATGAAGTTTGTTTTTTAAATTTTTTTTCTTCAATCCAGAGTGTTCCCTTTTCTTCTTCTTTGTCTTCTTTTTTTTTTTTTAAAAAAAAAAAATGCAGATCTTTATATATGGAGGCAATCACATTGTTGACAAGGTGGATTAGGCAAAGAATTGAAGACAATCCTAAGAAGCAGTCTCCTTTTGGAATTAGATCAACTTCTACTGACATGTTTCTATTTCCCAAAATTTAACGGATTTTTTTTTAAAGACTGCCATTCTAGTGCAGAAACGTATTATACAAAGAGATCTTTATCAGCAAGAAAGATGATTATGCAGAAATTATCGGATTGGTTCCGAAACCATTTTGTCTTCTCCAAGACTGTCATCTTCATCTGGGGTAATCTCTGATTAAATTTCATCACTCAAATCTCAATAGAAACAAATAATTGTTGGAGCTAACCCACCTTTTTTTTTGTTGTTATTCTCATTCGATGAATTTCAGGTTTAGTTCTAAGTCATAGTTTAGTGGAATATGCAGTGGTGAATGTTTTGATTGACTACCTGGGATGGCTGAGTCTTAGGAAATCTGCTATGGTTGTGAATCTGATAGATGGCGGATCAGCTGTATTTGTTGTTATTGTTACTCACATCTCTGAAGCCTATACAGGTTGTTTCAATATGATTGTCTTATGCACAGCAGCCTATGTTATGGTAAGATAAATACAAAGCTTCATCAACAAAAATAACATCAAATCTGATATTGCAGACTGCAGGCAATGAAATTCTACTAAAATGTGCATGAATTTTTCTTTCAGGGATTATTGCTATTATGGGTTTCATATTGGTCTCCCTCTGAATTCAAAGTGTTCTATGTGGCTGTGGTGCTAATAGCATTAGGCAAAGCAGGAAAGGATCCACCTTTACAATCCTTTCTTGAATTTCAGTTGAGCGAGAAGGTGAAACAAAGCACAGAAGCCCTGAACGGGGACAATGAGGATGAGGTACAAAGAAATGATATTCGCGCAAATATATGGTGGCGAACAGCTTGGATTACTGGAGCTGCCATAGCTATCTTTGTCCTTGGTAATGCAACTTGGCTAAAGACTTTCAAGGTTTGTGCTTTGCTTATGGGAGGTAATTATCTATTATTCTACTTCGGTTTCACCTGCTATCACTTTGAAAAACCAACAGGGAGCCCCCTTGCTCGTATTTATAGAGTCTTCAAAGCTGCTCTATCGAAATTGAACTTCAAGTACCCTGATTCAGCAGAAAAGTACTACTGGAAGGATCAGAAACCAAAATATTTTTACTCGAAAAAGGCTTGTCAAGTTCACTTGTTGCCTCATGTTCCATTACTCTTTAGGTTCTTAGACAAGGCTGCTATAATTGGGGAAGCATCCAATGTAAGTCTAGAAAGGCAGGAGGAGAAAGGCAAGCTTTGTGCAGTTAAACAAGTAAGAGAGGTTAAGCTCCTTATTCCGATGGCATACTTGGGATTTTCTTTTATTGCATACAGTTTGGTTGCGGCTTCAGGGAATACTTACTTTGTTGAACAAGCAAGCAACTTGAATCTTCCACACATTGGCAGTTTCAAAATTCCTGTCTCCTTTTTATTTGTTCTCAAATCCATTGTACGCGACGTGGTTATATTCTCCTTTTGGCGGTTTGGATTAACACAACAGCGAATGACCACTTGGAGGATTGGTGCCGGGTTGTTTTGTGCAGTACTCTGCTGCATTACAGCTTGGCAGGTTGAGCTTCATAGATTGTCTTTGATCAAAAGAGAAGGAGTCCTTCAGAACCCAGATAAGATTCTATCCTTGAGCATTCTGGTGTTGATCCCGCAATACTTCTTTTTAGGACTAATGGAAGGACTTGCAGAGAATGGGCTTGGAAAATTCTTCTATAATTATGTACCTAAATCATTGAGGAACTTTGAGCAACCTTTTAGTGAAATGGCGTTAAGTATTGGGAAATTCTTCAGCATACCATGTGTGTTGATTTTTGGTAGCTGGTTCAAGGAAACGATAAACACTAGTCAACTGGATAAGTATTTTCTGATGTTAGCAATACTAAGCTTTGTGTTCTTTTGCATTTATTTGTACTATTCTTCTAGATATAACTTCATGGAAGAATATCCAGAAGATGAAAAATTGGATCCAATGGAGCAAACTTTGAAAGCCATTCATGATGCTGCCCAAGAAGAACTAGATTCATTGCAGGTATCCTCAATGATTGAAGAGGAAATAGATACACTGCAGGGGTTGACGACAATCATGCAGGCAGGGCAACTCCACCAGAGAACTTGAGATTCCAAATTATATGTTTGCGCACCGTGCAGGAGGTGTTCTGTCCTTTAGAGTACGTTTGGTAGGAAGGAAGAAACAAGGAATGCTAGGAGAAAAGGGGAAAAGGGCAATATGTTTATACATATATTCATTGTCCATCTTTAACTCTCTACAAAGCATGCTTTCTAAACCAAATGAGTATTTTTTCTTTGGTGGTAAAAATAGTATAAATATTTGATGTTCGTTTGCCATACTCAAAATCCGTATGTCCGTGGAAGATAGGAGATCAATCTAANAAAAGGGGAAAAGGGCAATATGTTTATACATATATTCATTGTCCATCTTTAACTCTCTACAAAGCATGCTTTCTAAACCAAATGAGTATTTTTTCTTTGGTGGTAAAAATAGTATAAATATTTGATGTTCGTTTGCCATACTCAAAATCCGTATGTCCATGGAAGATAGGAGATCAATCTACTAAAATATCATTAAAAAGTTTACAGAATCACTGTCTGCGGGGCTCTCAAACATCCTTCTAACCTTACAACTGTCTCTCCACTACCCCCACATCTCGTGGAGAGGCAGATAAGCTAACTATAAGCAGACAATGAATAAAATAGAAATATTATTTTCACGTACATTACAATGGAAAACAACTCAGAATTAAACATAGTTCAGCTCCTCTAACTTACATCCATGATCCTTGGAAAGGATGTGAAAAACTCTACTAATAAATAATAATTCCATATTTTGAACGGCTCTAGTTGCAAACCCTTGCATTGAACACACCACGCCATAAAACCCAAGTTACACCCTCTTACAAGTATCTAGTCTACCTTCCTCTTGGGTGAAGATTAGTATCGTAATTAATAAAGGCTCTATTCATAGATGAAACCCTATTTTTGGTTTCTGTATCTCAATTGATGTGGGACTTGAATTTGAATAAATTTCACAACTCATCTTGAGTAGCACCATATGGTCTACTCAATCTTAGCCCTAATAGAGTTTCTCACAATATCCCTCCTCTCATTAGTTAAACCCTTTCTCAATACAAATATATTTAAATGAAGGAAACCTTTCTATTTGGCTTTCTCTTTCTCAAACTACGGAATTTCTGAACATGTTTGTATACATTTCCACCCGTTTTGCAGTGCCCCCAACTTATTATATAAAGTCCTTTAGGCGAATGGCCAAGACATCAATTCAATAAAAATTTAATTCTCTCAATTTCTTTGATTGTCCTTAAGATTTTTATGTTCTTCACTTATGTGAGAAAAGTGTGTTTTGTACCTTTCTCATTACTCGCTCACTTCTGATTTCGTGTGACCTAGAGGAATAGGAAGTGATAAGTTTAATATTTCAAGTAATTAAATACCATTTGAAAGTATTTGAAAAAAAATACTCAAATTTCAAAGAGAAAGTGAAAATAAAAATTAGAAAAATTCTCCAAACCAAACAGCTGCAATTTAGGAATTAAAAAAATGACAGCATATTATAAATTCAAGGAATTCTCGTTCTCCAGTTGACTACACATAAACCAAGAAGAAAACACGGAACAAATTCAGTGATTTTAAGGATAGTTTTATTCATGGGCTAAAGAATTACGAATTAAAGTAGAGGAAAGTGACAAAAGAAGAGGCTTAACTAATTCACTATTGTATTATATATTGAAGACTTAGACTTTTAAGTAGTATTTTAAAATCTGGATCAGTAAGCAAATCATTTTAAAGGATGAGTACCGGTTGAACCAATCCGACTGGATGACATCATAAATATAAATTTTATAGAAAGGCAATATTCAATTTACCTATTGTATGACCTAAGTTATTATACATATATTTTTATGCGAACTTGGTGATAAAATTAAAGTTGGCTTTGAATCCTCTTATGACCTATTATACAATTTAAATGAGAATAAGTAGATTATAATACAAATTTATTAACAAAAGAAGCATTAGTTGGTGCTACATGCCTCTTATCCTCTAAAGGAAAGGGGTTTGAATCTTTTGGGTTGCTAAAGTTTTCAGATTTTGATCCCAAACAATGAAGTTTTTGAAAAAAAAAAAAATGAAAAAAAAGTTCAAACGAGGAGCCGAGTTGGACTAGTTGAACCGTCTGGTCTAGTTTTTAAAACACAACTTTTAAGTAATTAACTAATTATTGTATTATATATGACGATGATGCTAATCATCTCTACACCATCAATTCTCATATTGTACTAGGACAAAAAGAAAGTAGTTTAATTGTGGGGTGATACTATACTATACCAACATGTCTTGTCCTACCTTTTTTTATATTGTTTAAGTTTTACGTTGTATCATACTGGTATAGTTAACATGATTTAATTTTTACCGGGTTTACTTGAATTTTTTGAATATAGGCCAGACATTAATTCAGTAAAAATTAAATTATGTTAACTACACCAATATGATATAGCAATAAACAAAAACAATGTAAAATAGGGTGAGATAAACATACATAGTGTCTGAATTTTTTTTCTTTTTAGTGCTTGATTTTCTAGATCTCAATAATAAATTAAGAATATAAACATGACATCTAAATTTTTTTGAAAGATTCTTAAATTAATTGAGTTGTGTGCCTACTTAGATAAAATGTGAATTTGCGCTATCACTCTTGTTGTGCTAATCTTCTATCTATCATTCTAATTTTATTGAGATGTGACGTGGATTGGGTTGTAGGAGATTTCATGGATCAGACAGAGCATAATTAGGCCCAAAAGAAAAAAAAGGTCCTAATTGACATGTTTTAGTAATAAAGGTGTAACTTTCAGCTCGGGTGGAGTTACGAGGCCCATGACCCGCCGTTTCAAAGCTTGTTCAAAGGCCCACATCATGGAAATCAGGGTTTACCCGGTTGAGGCAGATTTCGGGCCCAAAATCCCTTAGAAACATCAGTTTTAGGCTATTTTCTAGTTTGCTGATTTCTTTTGTAATGTTTTAGGGTTTCCTTTTAGTATTTAAGCTTTATGTTTTATTGTAACCATATTCAGAATATTATTCACTTTCTTTGAGAATTATATAATTTGTGTTTGAGGTTCCTTTGACTGTGTTTGAGGTTCCTTTCTTTGCTTTCTCGTTGGGTCAAGATGCTCCGGAGAGAGCCTTTGGAATTGATGGAGGCTATGAAATGGAGTATTATTTACCTTGCAAAAACTTCATTAAGTATATGAAAAATGAAACAAACTGACAAAGAGAGCAGACTCAAAACAAGGAGGAACCACTGTGATTCTATGAAAAACCCAGTTCCATCCCTTAAAACCTCAAGAGTCGATGCTGCATTCGCGTGCTCTAACAAATTATAGTCATTGTATGAAGGGGTAGAGACGTAGGCCATTGGCCCTTTTTGTCCACAAACCCAAAAACAAAATACTACTAAGTCTAATTAGATCAAGACCAATAGCAAAAAAGGAAAAGAAAGAGAGAGAGAGAGAGAGAGAGAGAGAGATATCATCACCAAGAAAAAAGAAAGGGAGAAAAAAGAAGGCTCGATTGAGATTGTTGTAGTAAAAGTAAGCTTTCACCAAAAACTATAAAGGTTCAGGGAAACTTAGCCGTTTGTGTGTCCTCCCAAAGAATCCTTGAGACCTACTTATAGGCCTTTGGTGTTCAAGTTTACTTTTCATATGATATATGATGTATCTATACTTTGGTGTTCAAGTTTACTTTTCTTAAAAAACTTGTATCTTCATATTTATCTATAAATAAAGGGCTTTGCTATCTTACCTAAGACAAACTGGTACCTTAGCCATAAATTGCAAATTGTTTGTGTTTGTGCACCGAGTAGGAGGTATGCATAGACCAGTTAGAAAGTTAACTTTCAATCCTCTAGCTTTATTAGGAATATTACCTGTATGAAGTATTCTATATTTGCTTTCAGACAACTAATTTTGATAATAGACAAGAGGAAAATTTTTGAAGCTACATTGACCTAATATTCACTGTCCTTTTAAAATTTTATGCCCATTAGTCATTCCAAAATCCAAAGGCTGCTTTATATTTCATGTAAATATATAGACAAACCTTGGCCTGCATGAATTATATATTATAGAAACTAGTTGCCACAAAAATTTGCTCTAGCTAAAACCTATAAAAATATTTTGTTCTATTTATTACCAAAAATAAAAAGAAATAGTTGCTGTCTGTTATCTCATTCAATCTCAGAACAATTAAAATTAAGGTGGTTCCATTTTTCCCTAATCAAGTTAGTTTAACGCAAGTGCCAAACAAGACCAGATCAAGTACTTCAAGTCCGTGCCTAGTTATTTCTCATGCTCATTATATTGATTTCCCTTGCGAACATAGAAGATACCGTTATGCTCTATCTTCTATATTAATTTCGATCTTAAGGAGAATTTGCAATAATATTACATATTTGATCTGTACTCTTCAAGAGTGAGAGTATCTGATGCAGCGTATGTGATGAACTAGAACAATATTCAACAATTCGTTGATTCCTAAGAATACCGAAAGGCCGAATTCAAGAATTGAGAGAAATCTCAACTGTTATTCAATCAAAAATTGTCCTTCAAAAGGTTTTACAAACACTTATGAAGGAAACCCTAAAATGAAATAACAAAATTACGAAAAGGCCCAAACATAACAAAAATTACAAAAGTTCCCCAGAAATGATAAAATGAGGTTTTGACCCCCTAAACGATGGAATTTAGCTAAAATCACATGACGCGCAAGTCAATAGCTTGCGTTTTGCTCAAAAGGCCGTTTCCATATGAAAAAGTGGGGTCTTTTGTCAAAAATGGACCTGGTTGACTTTCTTGGTCAACTTTGGATGCTCCATTTGTGCCATGAATTCCAAATCCTTTTGTACTACATCATCCTCTCCGGGCTGGAGACGATTCACCCTCGAATCAAATGCCATCTCATCCTCAGAAGAAGTATCACCAGAATAGGGAATGAGGTGTTTGACGTTGAAAACATCGGAAGTGCGAATATGGCTAGGAAGCTGCAGGCGGTAAGCATTTAGGTTGATCTTCTCAGTAATCTCCAGTGGACCAATTTTGCGAACAGCCAGCTTCCTATACTCGTGGGCAGGAAGACAATCTTTGGTTAATATTGCCCAGACATAATTACCAACATTGAGATCAATAGATTGACGCTTCTGATCAGCCTGCAATTTGTATTTTTCAGTGGAAGCAATTAAGTGAGAATGGGTCTTTTGGTGGACCTGGCAAAGCTGTTCAATTAACTCCTTAGCTGTAGCATGTGGGCGCACTTTACTAGGAAGTGTTAATAAATCGAGAGGACTGCGAGGGACCAAGCCATACACAACTTGGAAAGGACTGTAACTAGTGCTATGATTAACTGCATGATTGTGAGCAAACACAGCTTGGCATAACTTAGCATCCCAGGATTTGAGATTGTTGCCCACCAAACTGCGTAATAAATTACCAAGGGAGCGATTCACCACTTCGGTTTAGCCATCAGTCTGGGGATGGTAAGCACTACTGAAATTGAGAGTAGTATTAGCCAATCGCCATAGACTCTGCCAGAAATGACTGAGGAACCGAGCATCACGATCAGAGACAATGGAGGTAGGCAGACCATGTAAGCGATAAATCTCTTGAAAGAAAAGCTGAGCAACATTAACAGCATCGGTGGTACGCTTGCATGGGATGAAGTGGGCCATTTTGGAGAAATGATCAACGACAACAAAGATGGAATCGCTGCCACGCTGAGTACACGGGAGACCAAGCACAAAATCCATACTAATGTCCGCCCAAGGTTGAGTGGGAATAGGAAGGGGCATATATAGCCCGACATTGGTGGAGGTACCTTTTGCCAATTGACAAACACGGCAGCGGGCAACAAATCGATCCACCTCCTTACGCATGAATGGCCAGTAATAAGAACTAGAGATAAGATGCAAGGTACGATCACGACCCACATGTCCTTCATTGTGCAGTTCCTGGATGATTTTCACACGCAGGCTACTATCAGGGATGCAAAGTTGCAGTCCTCAGAAAAGAAACCCATCCTATAAGACAAAATCAGTCCGCTCACCCTGCTGGATGGTTAACAACACTGCAGCAAAGAAAGGATCAGTAGTATATAAATCCAGAAAAGAATTAAAATCGGGAACTATGATGCACATCTCAGAAAGCAGATTATGACGGCGACTTAAAGCATCAGCCACCCGATTAGAAACACCAGCCTTGTGCTTAATCACAAATGTAAATTGTTCCAAATAGGCATGCCAAGAAGTGTGGCGTTCTGATAGCTTAGCCTGACTACCAAGATATTTAAGAGCATCATGGTCAGTAAATAGGACAAATTCCCGCTGAAAGAGATAATGATGCCAATGTTTCACTACCTGAAAGACTGCATAGAATTCCACATCATAGGTGCTATAACGACTTTTAGAGCCAGAAAGTTTCTCACTGAAGTAGGAAACTGGGTGACCAGATTGGCTTAGAACAGCACCAATACCCGTTTTGGAAGCATCACAATGTAACTCAAATGGGAGGGAAAAATCAGGAAGTACCAGAAGTGGTGCGGTGGTCAACTTGTGCTTGATGTCAAGGAAGGTAGCCTCAGCATCGGAAGTCCAAGAGAATTTAGCACCCTTCATACAATCAGTAATATGTGCCATGATGCTGCTAAAGTGTGGAATAAAACGACGGTAGAAGGAAGCAAGACCATGAAAGCTACGCACATCAGAAATAGATTTAGGTTGTGGCCATTGTTCAATAACTAACACTTTGGCGTTATCCACTGCAAGTCCATCCTTTGACACCACATACCCAAAAAAATGAACAACATCTGTCAGAAAAGCACACTTATTAAGAGCAGCATAGAACTTATCCCTGCGTAGAACCAACAAAACTTCCCGCAAGTCTTGGAGATGCACTTCGGGGTTAGCACTGTAAATAAGTATATCATCAAAGTAAACGACAACATATTTACCAATGAAAGGACGCAGTGCTTGATTCATAACACGCATAAAGGTGCTTGGGGCATTGGAAAGTCCAAATGGCATGACTAGCCACTCGTACAAACCCTCACGTGTCTTGAATGCAGTCTTCCATTCATCACCCTGCCGGATCCGAATCTGGTGGTAGCCACTTTTCAAATCCAGTTTGCTAAACACTATTGCACCGACCAACTGATCAAGTAAGTCATCTAATCGAGGTATAGGGAAACGATAACGGACCGTTATTTTGTTTATGGAATGGCTATCGACACACATGCGCCAAGTACCATCCTTCTTAGGGGTGAGGAGAGCAGGTACCGCACATAGACTAAGGCTTTCCCTAATGTGACCTCTGGCAAGTAATTCTTCCACCTGACGACGCAATTCTTCATGTTCCTTTGGACTCATCCTGTAATGAGGGCGATTAGGTAACGAGGCTCCCGGAACAAAATCAAGCTGGTGTTGGATATCACGTAGGGGAGGCAATTCATTAGGCAGTGACTCAGGAAAGAGATCAGTGAATTCTGTTAACAGTGGATGGAGTGCAGGATGAACAGTAAGAGATGTGCTGGAAGCGGTGTCCACAGGTTTGGCAAGGAGCACATAAACAAGTCCCGTCTTTGTCATGGCATGTTGGAAAGGAGCTCAGGATAAGAGAGTGATACTGTCCCCAGTAGTGTGAGCCTTACTGGCTAGTAACATAATTTTTTTGCCACGGAACAAGAATGAATAAGTATTATCACGACCATCATGCATGGTAGTGCGGTCAAATTGCCATGGACGGCCAAGCAGAAGATGACAAGCATCCATAGGAACCACATCACAAAATATCTCATCAGAATAGGTGGAGCCAATGGAGAAAGAAACCAGCACACGGTGGGAAACAGTGACACCAGTACTCTTATTTAACCATACAAGTTTGTAAGGTTTCAGATGTTTTTCAGCAGTGAGACCTAATTTCTGCAATGCAGACTCAAACAAGACATTTTCACAACTGCCAGAATCAATAATAAAACGGCAAACCTTACCTGCAATGGTACAGGTCGATGTAAAAAGGGTAGTACGACGCCATTCTTCATTCGGAGCACGAGGACTGAGAAAGGTGCGGCGTAGCATCAACAACGGACCCACATCACCCTGTACAAATTCTTCCTCAGCATCCGCAGGAACATCAACCTCAGTATCAAAAATAGGGCCAGTCNCGACCATCATGCATGGTAGTGCGGTCAAATTGCCATGGACGGCCAAGCAGAAGATGACAAGCATCCATAGGAACCACATCACAAAATATCTCATCAGAATAGGTGGAGCCAATGGAGAAAGAAACCAGCACACGGTGGGAAACAGTGACACCAGTACTCTTATTTAACCATACAAGTTTGTAAGGTTTCAGATGTTTTTCAGCAGTGAGACCTAATTTCTGCAATGCGGACTCAAACAAGACATTTTCACAACTGCCAGAATCAATAATAAAATGGCAAACCTTACCTGCAATGGTACAGGTCGATGTAAAAAGGGTAGTACGACACCATTCTTCATTCGGAGCATGAGGACTGAGAAAGGTGCAGCGTAGCATCAACAACGGACCCACATCACCCTGTACAAATTCTTCCTCAGCATTCGCAGGAACATCAACCTCAGTATCAAAAATAGGGCCAGTCTCATCATCCAAATCAGTAGCTAACAGCCCCTGACTGGCAGAATTCGCTTTGGGACAGTCTGCTAGACGATGACCCACTTCTCCACACTTAAAAGAGTGAAGAGGGCCAGTAAAGCAATTCGGGATAGGCACAGGGGGACGGTAGTTAGGGCGAACCGGTGGAGGGGTAGAGTTGCCAGAAGGATTAGACCCCGGTTTCAATCCACTAGTCAAGCGGCGTGCGAGCTGTTTCTCAGCCTGTAAGGCTCATTGGTGTGCTTCGGAAACGGTGAGAGGGTCAAACATGTTAAGAACATCTTGAAGTTGATAACGCAGACCTCCAATAAATCGAGAAACCAACTGAATAGGTGACTCCGCAATATCGGTTCGGGCAAGCAACTCATAGAATTCAGTAGTATAGGCATTAACAGATTGGGTACCCTGACGAAGGAGTTGGAGATGCTGATATAACTCACGTTCGTAATTATATGGGAGGAAGGCTTGACGTAGATGTGTCTTGAATTTTTCCCACGAAGTAATTTTAGCCTTACCAGAACGTGCACGACTGTTCTTCGTCTGCTACCACCATGCCTGTGCACGGCCTCGCAGCCTCATGGTGACCAAAGGAACACGATGGTTGTCTAGAACGTCTTTAAATTCCAGAATCTCCTCCATTATATGTAGCCTGTCTAGAAATTCATCCGCTTGGAGACTACCGCTAAATTCAGGAATATCGACTTTGAAACCGACTTCCCAAAGTCGATCGGCTTGTGGCTTGGCAGGAGGGGCAGCAAAGGGATTCCCGTCAAGGTCAGAATCATCATCGCCCAAATCCAGATTAACACGTTGCCGCGGTTGTCGCAGAGCAGCCAACTGTTGCTTTAACTGATCCACCTGATGGCGCAATCGTGCCATCTCGTCCTGTTGAATCACGTCCTCCATCTGGGCATCAACAGCACGTCTCCTTGGCGGCATGGTGCAAGAACGTACAGTCTCTAATACCAATCTGATGTAGCGTACGTGATGAACTAGAACAATATTCAACAATTCATTGATTCCTAAGAATACCGAAAGGCCGAATTCAAGAATTGAGAGAAATCTCAACTGTTATTCAATCAAAAATTTTCCTTTGAAAGGTTTTACAAACACTTATAAAGGAAACCCTAAAATGAAATAACAAAATTATGAAAAGGCCCAAACATAACAAAAATTACAAAAGTTCCCCCAGAAATGATAAAATGAGGTTTTGACCCCCTAAATGATGGAATTTGGCTAAAATCACGCGATGCGCGAGGCAGTGGTCTCGTGTTTTGCTCAGAAGGCCGTTTCCATATGAAAAAGTGGGGTCTTTCGTCAAAAACGGACATGGTTGACTTTCTTGGTCAACTCTGGATGCTCCATTTGTGCCATGAACTCCAAATCCTTTTGTACTACATCAGTATCCTCAAGCCAATTTTTATGGAGAGTAAATCACACCCTATGTGATCTTAAAGGCAAATATTGGTTTTTATGATTTAGTCTTCGCTGCAAACTATTTATTGGCTAATTTCTCATATTAATTTGCATGTAATTAGTCATGTATACATGTTTATGGTCCTATTATTATTATTATTATTATTATTGGAATTCAAATTAGTGACAATGTTGATGACGCCAAGGAAGATTCATATCATTGAGAGCAGCTGGATTTAGAGAGCTATGTTGGAAGGACGCACGTTGTAATTGGGTATGCAGAAATCGGGAGCACGCACTAAGTGGTGCATGCGGAAAGATCTTCTTTGTCAATTTCTTCAGATGCTATATTGCTACCATGAATTATATACAAATTAACATGGAATTTGATGAAATATGAGAAGTGAAGCTCTCTTCCTCTGTAAGTGAGAGGTTTATAACATTTAAGCAGCATACCTTTCCCTAATAAAAATATTAAATTGCTTTATTTTCCATTTTTGGCTTTGATAGCACCCTCATAAGGCTCATCTCTGGTGTAAACCCCTTGGCACATTCATGTAACATAAGACCTACATGATCTTTATGGGTGTTTGTTGAGTGTTGACTTTTCAACATGATATTAATATATAATTTGGAATTTACTTGATCTTCACACCGTAATATCATACACATATATTTAGATGGAGTATGTAAAGAGATCAATCAATATTGACATTATTAAAGAATGAGTGCATTACCATTTCTCAAAATGGCTTCGAAAGCATCAAAGTATAGTCTATAAGATTATCTCTTACGGAGAATAAATTCTCTATTTATTGTCTCATACAACATCGTAAACACTTTGTTATTGTCTGAAACAATGCAATCTATGTTAGTTCCACAAATCCCAATCTCAGTTTTGATGATAACAAATGATCCTACTAAGATAGTAACCCTAACTCATTTATGGAGTGTTTATTGAAGTGATAACTATAAGAATAATAAAAGGAAAAAAAAATCTGAGATCAAACTTGCTCCTCCTCTTATCCCCCAAAAAAGTTGGTATTTCCATAGTTGTTTGCTTAAAGAAAAGGGCACTAAAGATGAGCATTAGTGCAACTACAAATGTAAGGGTTATGTACAGTTCTTCTAAGTCTTTCTGTTAATATAATTGTGTTTCTCATATTTCTCTTAACCTTTCATCTTCTCCTTGTTTTCTTAAGAGACATGAGCTTGGCACTAAGATTACTATTTCGTATGTTTGTGTGTTCACGCTTACGCGTAATGCCAATTTTGTTTTAGTACTTTTAGCTACGAATTTGAATACAAAATTCATAAACCTTGAAGACGACCTCAGAACCACTTGACAACCAATTTCTATATATAAAGATAGAATAGTATTAGACAAAAGCGTTGACTAGATCAATAAAGATTAAAGTATCTTTTATCTCTATCTTTTTTGGTATGCTAACTATTTAAGTAGATCCCTAAACTTTTAATTGATTCAGCTGGGGTCATGAAATTGTAATGATATAATCTAAACTCCCTAACATAGCATAAAGGTACACTTCATAAGGAGGTAATGAGGGTAAATGTTATGGGGTAAAATTTTTCCACATACAAAAAAGGTCTTTTGATATATATATAAAAAAAAAAGAAAAATCTCTAGAATTAACTTAATGTGCCTTTAGGCTTTCTAGAATTCTTGTAGGTTGATCGTAGATAGTTTTGACAAAACAGAAGGGTACATCTTGCTTCTTTGATTCCTATGACATTCTCATGTTGCTGTCTCCTACAGTTGTGGATGATGGGGTTTTCTGCATCAAATTAGTTTCCAATCTCTCCACTGTGCTGCCCTTGACTCTGCAATCCTACCATGCATATATTGTGCTATTTTTGTTCATTTTAGTTGTCAATAGTGTTGATACCAAAATTATGTAATAAGAAATAAAGGAAATAAAAAAAAATCAAAAATCATAATAATAATAAAATACAAAAAATATTATTATTAATAATAATAAATTAAAAAAAAAGCAAATTGATATATCTGCATTTCTAACTTCTGGGCGGCAATCTACTATCGGCGAAGTGCCATTCTCCAGTCCGGCACTGCCCATCCTACAGTCCCCATTTGCAGCTTAAAAACAGGAAAGCTCATCAATGAAGTAAGGCAACTTGCACACAATTTTGGCTATAAAAGGCCTAATAAAACAGAGAACCAACCACCAAATAATACGATACACAAAAGAAGAGTGAACAAAAAGGGGAGAAAGGACCAGATAATACACAGACACGAGTGAATAGAAAGAAGAAAGCAAAATACAGAGACACAAGAGCAATACTCTAAGAAAAATAGATAGGATATACAGACAAGAGGAGAGAAAATCTGAAGCAAAAATAGAGAGAAACAAATAGAGTAAAATTTCGGAAGCAAAGAAATAGGGAACAAAACAACAACAAGGGGGAGAACAAAGTAGAAATTCCAAAATCTCTATAATCGCAGGTAACTATATTTGTTTCATGATTCATTTTTTCTTCCTTAAACTTTATTTTTGTTGCACTACTCACACCCGCACAAAGTATATCCAATATATATATATATATATATATATATATATATATATATTCCAACTCAAACAGAACACCACCTAGAGAGAAAGCAGAGACCCACCTAAAATGAAGTAATGAAAGAAAGAAATTTAGAAGGAAATAAAGAGTTAAAGAAAAGTTGATTTACCTTAAGATATGCAAATCCTCAAATTTTTAGAGAGAGAAACCTTTCCTTGAGAGAGAAAATTCAAAATTTTAGAGAGGCACAGAAGTCTTGAGAGGGATTTGAGGGAGAAAGAAAGAAATTTCTTACCTATTGCTATGGTTCAAAAGGATATTTCTGCACATGCACCTTTTCTCTCTGCCCTATTTCCTCTCTTTCTTTCCCCTGCTTTTTTCCCCTTCCTCTGCGTCTCTCCTTTCTTTCTCTTTGCTTTCTTCGTATCTTTCTTTTAGGTTGCTGATTCCTATTTAGTTTTATTTGTAATTTCCTTTAGTGCATGTGGTTTTGTTTAGGGCCTTCTCATTTGTCTAGGCTTTACATTGTTTCTGTTTTTGTTAAATTCGTTTTGTTTAGTTCTGATTTTCCTTTGAATGGCCCATTTCATTTTGGGCATTTCATTTACTAGTCTGGGCCGGATCTATTAGGTTGGGCCATGTTTGTCTTTTATTTCTTTTTTGCTTGGGCCGAATTCCATGGATTTGGTTCATGCCTTTCTTTTATTTTTTCTTGGGCTAGATCTTTTTGGATTGATCAATTCTTTTACTTAGTCTTACTTGCAATTTTGGGGTTTTATGACCAATTGGATGAGGCCCACGAATTTGTGATCATTTGGGCTTTTAACATTGTTGTTTTAGTTTCTTTAGGTTTAGTTATAGTGTGTTTGTTTTATTTTTGTTATGGAATTATTATTGGGCTTTGTTTAGTTAACATTTGTGGGGGTTTTAACACTAATTGGGTGGGGCCCACGAATTTATGATCATTTGGGCTTTTAACATTGTTGTTTTAGTTTCTTTAGGTTTAGTTATGGTGTGTTTGTTTTATTTTTGTTATGGAATTAGTATTGGGCTTTGTTTAGTTAACATTTGTGGGGGTTTTAACACTAATTGGATTGGGCCCACAAATTTATGATCATTTGGGCTTTTAAAATTATTATTATTTTTTAATGCTTCATGTATTTTGTATTATTCTTAATCATTTTCGTAAGTAAAATAAAACTCGACGACGGATTAAGTTAGGAAAAATTGTGTTGACGATTTTTTTCTAATATTCCTGAGGTGAGAGATAATTTTTTTAGTTATGCCAGAGGTACTGGTGTGGCCAATAAAATTCTTAATATCGCTTTTATCTTTTTAATCGCTATATTTATAGCATTTATGTGCTACATTATAAATTCATCTCATTACATTTTAACATTATTTTTAATTATGCCAGAAAAAGATTACTGACGAGGGATTAATAGAAATTAGTCATGATAATGACGAGGTTTCGATATTCCGGAGGTAAAGGGATGTCTCTAGTTCGGCTAGAGGTATTGGCAGGGCATAAGGTCAATCCTCGATAAAAGTCTTTGTCAGTGCATAATTTCCAAACGAACATTTTTTAAATATAATATTTTAGTTTTAATTACCTTAATGTGAGTTAAAAGGTACTGACGAAGGAATAGTTAAGGATAGCTGTAATGACAGCGATTCCTTGACACTCCGGAGGTGAGGAGTGTCACTTTAGTCTTTTCAGATGGACTGGTGGACTTAAAGAAGTACCTCCAATAAAAATCTTTATCACGAATCTTTAACATTTCATAAATGCATATAAATTGTCTTTCATGTATCTAGATATCATTTAGTTAGTGAGATTGCTAAATATTGCTTATGATAGAATAGATTGGGGAAGGATTGTAATGACAATCACAAACTCCACCTAATAGTCTTGAAGCATCCTTTAGGTTTTTTCCGGAAGTGCTGGTAGAGCCTAACAAAATTTTAATCTATTTTATAATGTTAGGACTAACTTAATTCATTTAAAAAGATAACTAGAGAATAAATGGGTACCTGTTCTAAGAACGGACGTCTTAGGGTGCTAATACCTTCCTTACATGTAATCAACCCCCGAATCCAAGCTCTGAACGTAGACCAAATTATTTAGGTGTCCAATTGCACCATTCCATTTGCTAAAAATGGAATAAAATGATTGGTGGCTACTCCATTCTTTTCTTGCATATTATTGCATATTGTTAACTTTTTATTTCTTTCCGCGTGGGGGATTTTGCCGCTCCACATCGCCCTCCCGAAAGGGATGTTGCGACAAATAGAATAGTACAGTCAACCCAGTTGCACTCCACGCCAAGTATATATGTTAACTTTTCTGAAATAATAGATAGGCAAGTATTCACTTTGTGGTAGAATAGCAAAGTCAACTCTCTTGCACCCCACGCCAAATATGTCGACTATCTACAAAAAAAAAGGTAAATAATCTAGAGCAATTAGAAAATGTTGTTAGATAATATAGAATGTAACACTTTTGAGTAACTATAAGAATAATAAAAGGATAAAAAAAATTCTGAGATCAAAATTGCTCTTCCTCATAAACCCCCCAAAAACATTATTATCTCCATTGTTGTTCGCTTAAATGTAAGGGTTATGTACACTTCTTCTAAGTCTTTNAAGTTTCCTGCAGGAGAGAAGTTGTCACCATCAAATCTAGATATACCAAAAAACAAGTCACAATTTAATAATAATGACTGGAAGTTGATTATAAGAGGAGATCAAACAACTACTATAGACTACCTTTCAGTTATGAGGTTTTGTTGATGATAGAAAGATGTGCTTGAATCAATAGCAGTAGAATCAAACAATTCTGACTTGTTTAGTTCTTGTTCACCCTTTCCCTGTAAAAAGGTTCATATCAAATTATCCGTTGCTGATGTCACATAATATATTAAATGGTAATATGCCTAATAGTAGAAACTTATAGCAGAATTATCTTCCATCCATCCAGGAACTTTTATCTGAAAGAAGGGTAATATACTGCTCCATAGCAACCTCTGGATTCATGTTCCCCAGCTTTTGCCAAGCATTCATTGCACAACATAATCAGTACTGTCGATCACTAACACAAAGCAACTCTCAACCCTGTTGTTGTAACTAGCAATCAAACTATACCATGTAACTTTGTTCAGCATGCCCGTGTGTGTTGTTTACATTTATTTATGAAGTTTATTCCCCTTTTCTCTTCAAAGCAATCTAATGTCTATCAATATTAGAAGGATACAGTCAGTCTTGGAGTTTACTTTATAGATTCATTTATTCATTTATTGGAGTTTCCCAATTACATTTAACATAACGAAAACAAAACCATTTAAGAGTAAAGGGTATGACAATGTAGGCTAGGCAATTCAACAAGCACATTGTTAACAAAAATGAAGAAAAGGGTAGACAAGTTTGATACCACTTGGCACGAGCAGAGAGCATAAGAGGCATTGGCTCAGGGTCACAGCAAGGCCCTTCAGTGGCAAGCTTGTGAAGGCCATACAACTCCACCTGCTCATCGTTCCCAATACTTGCCAACCTCTTATCCTTATTCCCAGCAACAACAAATTCCATTACCGCCATGAACACCTTTTCAAGCTCACTCCTCTCAACCCCCTCCCAATCATCATCCTCCTCCTCAAATTCCAACTTCACTTCCCTCTCTTCTTCATCTCTTTCCTTCAGAACAGCAATTTCCTCTTTCTCAAGTTCAGCAGTAGTCTCCCTATTCCCGTGTTCTTCTATCTTTTTCTTTTCCTCTATTGTCTCCTCCCTTATTTCAACAACCTTGGATATAAATACTTCCTCTGACACTATATCCTCCTCGGATGACTTCACCGTCAATACGATGTCATCGGATTCTGGGTGTTGTTCGATTTCCACATTTTCCACACTAGCTACAACATTAATTTCAGTAAATTCGTCAACCTCTTTCACTGATTTCGGAGCAAGAACTTGGACCTTCCTCTTTCTTTGATGGGTTTGAACTCTTAGTGATGATTCTGCCATGGAAATCACATCATCAGCCTTTGGGGTTAGCAATGACCCATTCTGAACAACCAAGAATGCATTTCAAATGCCAAAAATTGTTCACTAGGTGTGCTATTCCATTATTTATCACAAGTAGCGAAAGAATCATAGCAGAAACCATGGACGGGTCTCAAAACAAAGTGCAGCAAAAGCAACAAATGGAGATGGAGAAACAGAGCAGAAAAGACGGGTATGAAAGAAAAAATGCAGAAGAAAAAAAATAAAAAGAGCAGAAACGAATATGAAAGTAAAAGCAAATGAAACAAAAATCTGCAAAAAGACATACCTGCTAGGTGCGGCAGAAGCGACAAATGGAGATAGAGAAGTTATGGATGTGTCTCAACGTGATGGAAGAACCTGGGAGATACAGAGAAGGTCGCTGGTACAAGGGAGATACGAAGACCAAAGAAGGTGGGGATATAATTGTCCCATAAATTTGCAAATCAGCTTCCCGGTCATACTCAAATTGGCTTTCGCACAAGGCTTTTTCAAGAAGCCTAAAAAAATAGCTTCATAAAATAAGCTAAAAATAGCTTTTAGGAGGTTAATAAGTTACTTATATAAACTTATCCAAACACTATTTTTTTTACATAAAAGCACTTATACTAATAGAAAAGCTCTAATAAGCTGTAAGTCATGCTATCCAAACGGGGCCTAAGTCTTTCAGTTAATGTAATTGTGTCTCTCATTTTTTCTCTTTAGCTTTTATCCTCTCCCTACTTTCTTAATAGACGTGAGCTTGGCACTAAGATTATTCTTTTATGTGTCTTTGTTGGCACTCCTGTGTGTATATATATATATATTTGTATGATAAGATACAATATTATCAAACAAAACCGTTGATTAGATCAATAAATATTGAAGTATGTTCTAGTCTCTATCTTTTTCGGTATGTTAAACATTTAAGTAAATCCCTAAAACTTTTAATTGATTCAATCCGGCTCATGACATTTTAATTACATATAATCCATATCCAAAACCAAGTTGTTAGAATGGACTATCTGAGGATTAACAGGGCAAGATGGTAATTTTGTGAAATGATTTTTTAGGGTGTCATCTTGAATAAGGAAACCAGTTGGTGGGACAAAAACTTAACTAGCAAAGGAGGGGGAATGATAATTCTGGATGTTAATAGTGTTGAAATAGTTAGTAAATATGCTTATAAAACCAAGTCCCACATTGGTTAAATTAGAGTATGTAAAAGGCTTTATAAAGACAAACTAAAGTTATAGAATAACTTTAGATAAATGGGCACAAGCCCATTTGGCAAGCCCAAATAGCCTAGTAAGTCAAACCCCATTAATGGTCTTTGATTAGCACTTGGGGCATCTTGGGCTTTGATCGATTTGACAAATATTTTAACATTTAGTTTTAATGTCTGGACCGGACCGGACTGGGTCGGGTCGGTTTGACCCGATTCAAATGGTGGTTAATTAAGTTAACCGATTCGGATGAGTAAATCCGAATAGACAATTGTGTCTGTTTCAAATAGACTATTGTGTCTATTCCGAACAGACAATTGTGACTATTCCGAATAGACAATTATGTCTATTAATTATTGACCAATTATATTTGTTCATTAGTGTCTTTTCAACTCTATAAAAGGGAACTCCTTAATGCATTAAAGATTCACTTTTCCGTTGAGAGTTTTTTAGGGCTTTGTTGTATCCTGGAGTAACTTACTTTTTATAAAGAAGCAATATTATACTCAAGATAGTGTAATTATTCACTCCTCAAAGACATTCTATTTTAGTCTCCATTAGTGTTTTCCTAACAATTTGAGTGTAATATTCTCATAATGGAGGTTGTTACTTCTTCTACTGTCAAGTTGTAAGATTATGTAAAACTCAACCAATTTGATGGAGCAAATTTCACAAGATGGAAAGATAAGATGAAGTTCTTACTCACAACCTTGAAGATGTTTTATATGCTGGACCAGAATCTGCCACCTATTGCGGCACCAACTGCTGAAGATTCAAATCAAGTAAAAAACTAGAGGCAGAAACGTGAGAAAGATGAATTGGTGTGTCGTGGTCACATTTTGAATACCCTTACGGATCGTCTCTATGATCTCTACTCAAATTTGACTTCACCAAAAGACATGGAATGCATTGGAAGTCAAGTATCAAAGCGAAAAGAGAGGTACTAACAATTTCTTGCTTTGAATTACTTTAATTTCAAAATGTTTGATAACATGACAATCATGGATCAAGTCCATGAACTACAAATTTTAGTTTCCAGATTAAGAGATTTGGAGATCTCAATACCTGATACTTTTCAGATAGGAGCAATTTTGTCCAAATTGCCTCCTTCTTGGAATGAGTACAGAAAGAAAGTGTTGCATTCACCTGATAATTTCACTCTTGAATACTTTCAAACTCATTTACAGATTGAGTGTGAAACTCATGTTAGAGATGAAAAGTTTATGAAAATAAATATGAATCCAAAAGAGAATTCGCAGTAAGTGAATGCAATAATCAGTAATTCTGGAAACAACAAATCTGGAAATAAGTATGGAGGGAAGAATCAGGACAAACTTAAAGTCTAAAAAATTGGTGGATTCAAGAAAAACAAAAAGAACAAGGTCTTATTTCACTGTGGAAAGAAAGGACAGTACATCAAGGAATGTAGATTCAAGAATTATGAAAAGAAGAAAGAAAATGCTTCTGAGAAAGCCAAACTAGCCAACTTGTTGGAAGATGAAGTAAAAGAACTTGTTGCAATGTTTTCCAACATTCAGATTGGAATGGTGACTGAGTTGAACATGGTTGTTGCATCAAATAGTATGGATTGGTTCCTTGATTCGAGTGCAACAATACATGTTCGCAACAACAAGGCTTGCTTCAAAACTTACCATAAGTTGGAGGAACAAGATGAAATACTAATGGAGAATCACCAACATGTCAAGATGCATGGCAAAGGGTCTGTTGTATTGAATTTCACTTCTGGGCAAAAACTTACCCTTGTCAATGTTCATCATGTTCCTGATGTTAAAAGAAATTTAGTTTCTACAAGTTTGCTTTGTAAGAAGGGTTTTAAGATTGTCCTAGTGTCAGATAAAATTGTAATGTCCAAGAGTGGACTGTTTGTAGGAAAAGGATACTCCCTTGATGGCATGTTTAAGTTAAGTGTGAATGAAATAAACGTTGTTTCTGCTTACATTGATTCTTCTACTTTATGGTATACTAGACTAGTTCATTTAAATTATCCTATGATAAAATATATGTCAACACATGACTATATTGATTGCAAGCATGTTCATAAAGATAAATGTGAAATTTGTGTTGAAGCAAAAAATAACAAGAAAACCTTTTCCTAAAGTAGAGCATGATACACAAATTTTAGATTTGATTCATTCTGATATTTGTGAATTAAATGGTAAATTAATCAGAGGAGGAAAAAGATATTTCATTACATTTATTGATGTTTGTTCTCAATTTTTATATGTATATCTATTGAGAACAAAAGATGAGGCCTTTGAAACATTTAAGGAATTTAAATGTGGTAGAGAATCAAAATGAAAGAAAAAATAAAATAATTCGAAGTGATAGAGGTGGAGAATATTTCTCTATAGAGTTTGATAAATTCTGTGAAGAAAATAGAATAATCTATCAAAAAACCTCCCTTTTTACACCCCAGCAGAGTGGACTAGCATAAAGAAAAAATAGAACCCTAGTTGATATGGTAAATGCTATGCTTTTAAATGCTAAGTTACCATATAACTTGTGGGGTGAAGCTTTACTTACTGTGTGCCACATTCATAACAAAGTTCCTTCCAAGAAAACACATATTTCACCATATGAAATTTGGAATGGAAGGAAACAAAATATGAATTATTTTAAAGTGTGGGGGTGTGTTGCATTCTATAGACTTCCTGATTCTCAAAGAACCAAATTAGGGCCAAGAGGAATTAAAAGTGTTTTTGTTGGTTATGCACAAAATTCCAAAGCATATAGACTTCTAAATTTAGAGTCTAATGTTATTGTGGAATCTATTCATGTTGAATTTTTTGAAGTGATATACATGAGCCAGAAAGTGGTATGCATGAACCACAAAATTCATAGGATCAAAATAGTTCTGATATTCTTAATTCTCTTGCTAAGGGTAAGAGAAAACTTGTAAATGAACCATTTGAACCAAAAAGAAGTCAAAGGCCAAGAAAAGAAAAAAAACCTTGATCCTGATTTTATTACTTTCTTGGTAGAAGGTAGTAGAAATCGGATTTGTAAAAAGGTGAAGATATTATTAAACATTGAAAGTTAGCCCAAAACTTTTGAAGAAGCAATTACTTCAAGAGATGCAACTTTCTGGAAAGAAGCTGTCAATGATGAAATTGACTCAATAATGTCTAATAATACTTAGGTCTTAGTTGACTTACCACCTAGCTCAAAGCCCATTGGTAACAAATGGGTTTTCAGGAGGAAATATAATTCTGATGGTACATTGCAAACCTTTAAAGCAAGACTAGTTGCAAAAGGTTTTACTCAAAAGAAAGATATAGATTATTTTGATATCTATGCTCCAGTTGCTAGAATAACATCCATTAAAGTTCCTTTTGCTTTGGCATCTATATATAAATTGCATGTACATCAAATGGATGTTAAAACAGAATTTTTAAATGGTGATTTAAAGGAACAAGTTTACATGCAACAACCTGAAGGATTTGTTTTTCCTGGAAAGGAACACAAGGTGTGCAAGGTTGTAAATTTTTTTTATGGTCTTAAGCAAGCTCCTAAACAATTGCATGAAAAATTTGATTCAACAATTTTGTCTTTTGGGTTTAGACATAATTCTGCTGACAAATGTATTTATTCCAAGTTTACTAAAGATTATGGAGTTATAGTTAGCCTCTATGTAGATGATATGCTTATTTTTGGTATTAACATGCATGGTATAAGTGAAACAAAAAAGTTTCTGACCTCAAAATTTAAGATGAAAGATCTTAATGAGGTTGATACAATATTGGGTATCAAAGTTACTAAGCATGATCATGAGTTTATTTTAAGTCAAACTCATTATGTAGAGAAAATTTTGAGCAACTTTGGTCATCTTAAAATTAGAGAATATAGTACTCCATATGATACTAGTGTAAAACTTGTGAAAAATATTGGTAGACCTATAGAACAATTGAAATATGCTAGTGCTATAGGAAGCTTGATGTATGCAATGCATTGTACAAGACCAAATATTGCTTTTGCTATTTGCAAATTGTCAAGATTTACAAATAGTCCTAGTACAGAACATTGGGAAGCAGTTGGAAGGGTATTTGGATACCCAAAAAAGTATTGCAAACCTGAAGTTATCTTATACAGATCTTCCTGTTGTACTAGAAGGTTATTCAGTTGCAAGCTAAATAATAAGAGCTGATAAAAGTATCGCAACTACAGGTTAGATATTTATACCAGCTGGAGGTGCCATATGTTGGGCATCTAAGAAACAAACATGTCATTCCCATTCTACCATGGAGGCAGAGTTTATTGCTTTGGCTGTTGTGGGTAAGAAAGCTGAGCAGTTAAGAAACATGTTGTTTGAAATTGAGTTGTGGCCACAACCATTGCCACTTGTTTCCATACATTGTGATAGTGAGGCTACAATGTCTTGTGCTTTCAGTAACATATATAATGGAAAGTTAAGACATATTAGTCTAAGGCATGATTATATTAGAGAATTGATATCAACTGGTACCATTTCATTTCTTTAAGTGAAATTTGCAAATAATTTAGCTAATCCTTTACCAAATCTTTACCAAGAGATATGGTATGGAGGACAACATGTAGTATGAGACTAAATTGAACCCTCAAGACGCCGATTATGGTAACCCAACTTTGAATTACAAATTAGTAATTACTAAAGTTTAATGGGTAATAACAAGCCATTGATAATTGTCTGATTTAGCACTAATTATGAGGAGTTTCATACAAAACATGAGGTTAGTGCTTACTGTTATGTTGAGAGGATGAGCTTAGCTCTTAATGGAATTGTTTAGAAAATTGTCTAAAGTAACAGGGACAATGGAATGAACTCCACCTATGTGAATATGAAGTGGTGCCGCTTCAACAAAGGTTTAATGGGTTTTACCTTTTTGAAAATATTCACAGAAAATAGGATTCCTTAGCACATGGCCATTTAAATAGTGCTAGGGCTGTTAAAACCTCCTTGGAAAATTGTATAAATATAATGTGTATGATATCTTCAATCCTAATAGCAAGGAGTCTTGGTTTAATCTTCGGACACCAAGTACTACATTAGCATCCTTAGATGTTTATACTAATTTTAAGGTTTAAACCTGTAAGGTACCTTCTTATATGCATCATTTTTATAGTGAATGACTTAGTTTACAAACTAGTAAGGGAATGTTGAAATAGTTTGTAAATGTGCGTATAAAACCAAGTCCCACATTGGTTAAATTAGAGTATGTAAAAGGCTTTATAAAAGCAAACTAAGTTATAGAGTAACTTTAGATAAATGGGCACAAGCCCATTTGACAAGCCCAAATAGCCTAGCAAGTCAAAGCCCATTAATGGTCTTTGATTGGCACTTGGGGCATCTTGGGCCTTGATCAATTTGACAAATATTTTAACATTTGGTTGTAATATCTGGACCGGACCGAGTCGGGTTGGTTTGACCCGATTCGAATGGTGGTTAATTAAGTTAACCGGTTCGGATGAGTAAATTCAAATAGAGAATTGTGTTTGTTTCGAACAAACTGTTGTGTCTATTCTAAATAGACAATTGTGACTATTCCGAATAGACAATTATGTATGTTAATTATTGGCCAATTATATTTGTTCATTAGTGTCTTTTTAACTCTATTAAAGGGAACTCCTTAATGCATTAAAGATTCACTTTTCCATTGAGAGTTTTTTAGGGCTTTGTTGTATTCTAAGGTAACTTGCTTTTTATAAAGAATCAATATTACACTCAAGACAATGTAATTATTCACACCTCAAAGCCATTATGTTTTAGTCTCCATTAGCGTTTTCCTAACATATAGTACACAGCGGAAAGAGGCATATGTAAGAGTTTTATTAAGGAAGGGGAAATATAGGATGCAAGAATCAAGACACATTCTGCTATTGTTGATTTAGAGCTTATTAGGTGCTACAACATATTATAACATAGAGTCAATTACTCTAATTTCTCTTGCATTTTCTTATATTTGCAGGGGCCTCCCCTTATTTTTAAAATCTACACTTATGCTCACTTAAGTCACAAACTTCAGAAACATTCCCATTTTTAGTACCATGAATTATAATGCCACGACACTCCTCTTTTTCGTCAAACTTCAGGCTTCTAAACTCACAATTACAAGCAAATAATTGCTTTGCAAATGTCTTTATAATACATTGGACTTGACCCTCTTCAAATACTTAAAACAATTAACTTAAGAAATTTCAAATTAATAACAATTCCAACATTTACTTTTAATCTGAGTATATGCAATACACTTAGTCTATATTATGGAAATGCCTATCAAAAACATCAAACCAATCTCATGGTTCAAGTTTTCATCATAGTTTCTTTGCCTTTGTGGCTCTTGTAAAGCATGCCTTGGCCTCATCATCACATGGCCTCTGCTTTGATGTGTTGGCTGTTAGATTTGTACTTACATTTTTATGAGCACCTTGGAAAAATAGCATTGTTATCTTCTTATGACGAACACTGCCTATTCCCCATCAATTCACCATATACCAAATAGATTGTCTTGTTCTTCACAATGAATCTATCTCCAAACATCATAATAATCATCACTTCATCACCAGGTTCTATATTTGATATTATGCGTTGTCATTCTTCTTTTTCAAAAGTAGTTACTGCATATCTCTTATGAAGCTGAATGATACCTTTTGTCTGATTGATAATCAACATATGTGGAACACATTCAGATGCCAAGTTGTCCACTCAATTAGAGGAATAGAGAATGTAGAGGGTCATGCCTTTCAAGGCGTAATCAGTAACTTCAGGGACTTTAAACAATATTGAGGGTCTTTCAACCTTGTAAGTAAGCCAATGAGGATATTTGTCACTAGGAAGACAAGGGGGTACCTGTCAAACACAAGCACCAAACATCTATTTAATTATTACTTGTTTTTTAAACAAATTATTGAGTAAATCAATAATAACTTAAAAAAAAAAAAAGGAAATGCAAGAGGACAGTTTGAAGTTCCTCTGCTCCGAGTGATTTCTAGAGCAGGATCTTCTTGCTTTTCCCTTTAATACAGAAAGGATTTCTTTTCCATTAATTTTCCAATGCTAACTCTCATTTTTTCAACAAAAAAGGGAATAATTTTTTTAAAAAAAATTACAAAAAGAAGAAGAACCTGTAAGATGTACTCTCTAAGAGTATCAGTGACTTGGTTGCATACTCCTATTTGAATCAGAAGAGAACTCAATGAATTTCTTGACCTTGAAATGTGAACTTGATCGTGACTATCAATTAAAGCATAAGTTTCCGCATGTGCAATTTGTGATGCTTTTGGTGTTGTCTCCATTTCCATACAATTTGGGGCATAGAAGGCTTCAAAAATTCTTGTTACATCTTGAATAAGATTTTGTGAGCAACATTCTACCCAAAGACTTCTATGGTTTGGTTAGTCATTGAGGATAGAAGACAGAATGTGAAAACTATTATTCTCTAAACCTATAGAAACTAGGGAAGACATGGTCCCAAATGTTTCAAGGAATTGGGGGTAATTCATTGGAGACATCCAAGACCACATGAGAGAAGGAAATATTTTGACAACCCTTCATGGCCACACAGTGATATATATCCAATACTTTTTTACGTTACTATTGAAAAGGGAACTTGCGTTACGGCAGTGTTATCTGCCATTACAATTGCTAAGGATTCCATATGTTCAAAGTCCTCTTCCAACTTGGCAATCTTTGAACAACCAAAAAGGATGAGAGTTTTCAGACACCATAACTTATAGATACTTCTTGGGAGGTTGACAAGGCTTGTGCAGTCCTTCAAATTTACCAAATGAAGATCATTGAGATCTCCAATGGTATGTATTAAGTCTTGGAGCAGAGAAGATGAACCGAGCACAAAGAGTGAATTGAAGAATATTGCAGAATGAAATTGAATTGAATGAATGAGTTTACATGCATATACAAGTGTATATATAGCAATACATATTTGATGTGTATACATAATTAACCAATCAGATCAATACTAATCTAACAAACTAATTGCATGGCTAACTGACTAACTAACCAATATTGGTTTGCTGTAATATCAACACAGGCATGTCTAATACTCCCCCTCAAGGTGGGAGATAAATGTCTAATACTCTCATATTGGATAATAGATATTTGAATTGAGTTGCAGGGACTACCTTAGTTAAGATATCAGCTAGCTGATGTTAAGATTTTACATGAACAAGCTTGATGAAGCCAGAGCTGACATGTTCCCGAATGAAGTGACAGTCAATGTCTACATGCTTGGACCTATCATGAGACATGGGATTTAATGCTAGATGAATGGCAGATTGGTTATCACAGCAAACCATTACAGAAGTAACTGGTAACTCAAAACTTCTGCAGAGTTGTTTCAGCCATAGTAATTCACTTGTGACACTGGCCAAGGCTCGATATTCAACCTCTGCAGAAGATCTAGAAATTGTTGGCTGCCTTTTTTATTTCCAAGTGATAGGAGAGTTTCCAATGAACACACAGTAGCTAGTGGTTACCCGTCTGGTATTAAGACAACTTCCCCAATCTGCATCAGCAAAAGCTGTTATTTTAAGTGATGAAGTTGAAGGTCCAGGGCTTCATTTAAGATATTGCAGTAAATGATGGAGAACAGTCAGGTGCGGAGTTCGAAGACTAGACATAAACTGACTCAACTTGTTAACAATGTAAGCAATGTCTAGTCTTGAAATAGCTAGATACATTAGTCTCCCAATCAATCTTCTATACAGGAAAGCATCTAGTAATAAATCCTTATCTATTTTGGTAAGTTTCAAGTTAGGTTCCATTGGGACTGGTATGGGCTTTCAGGCTGAAAACCAGTATTTCTAGCAACTGTAAAATTTATTTCCTTTGTGAAAGGTAAATGCCTTTGGCTGAATGAGCAATCTCCAGACCAAGAAAGTATTGCAAATCGCCATGAACTTTGAGCTTGAATAACTTTTGGAGTTGTTGAACTTCATGCAGAATCTTGGCATTTGAACCTGCAATTATAATGTAATCTACATAAACAAGTAGAATGACCAATGTTGAACCTTTTCCAATGGTAAACAACGAGTAATCACTGTGAGACTAAATGAAACCATGGTTAAGAGTTCCCTAGGCCTATAAACTCTTATGCAAGTAAATGATATTACTCATAATAAAATAAAATAAAATAATAATAATAATAACCCGTTAGATTGAAAACCGAAAGGGAGGTCTAGGAAAAAATTAGGGCATTAAAAAAAAAAAAAAAGCCTGCTAGATTGAAAACTAGAAAAGGCAATCTAGGAAAAAATTAGGGCATTGAAAAGCTTACTAAGCTGAAAACCCGAGAGGGCAGTCAAAGCAAGGAAGGATACACAAAATAATGCAAGAATGCAAAGATGAAGCTTGATGACACATAAAATTCATAAAGAAAGTGAGAGTTGCAGGAAATACTTCTAGAGGGGGGATGAATAGGAGTTGTTAAAAATTGCTCATAAAAAACGAATTCAAATGACATATTTGTTTAAGAACTAGTTCTTACAAACTAGTTCTTAAAAGCTAGTTCTACGCCAAATACCAGATTTGAATATAGTAGAATAACTTAGCACATCATAAAGAACAACAACAGAAAATTATCTAGAGAAATCAGAGATGAAGAAAGAGAAGATTCACAAGTGTAAATAGCTCAAAATTAAAGAAATGAAAGGAGAAAAGATTTGAAACAAGAGTTTATAGTGGTTCGGCCAAATTGCCTACATCCACCCTCTTAATTTCTTGAGGTTCCAGTAGAATCCGAGTTTAGTTGTCCAAGCTTTTCCTCAAGTTTATTTTTCCAAGCTTCTCCAAGCTTTACAACAAGTTTATTTTTCCAGGCTTCTCCAAGCTTAACCATGGTTTTGTTTCTCAAGTTCACCATAAACTCTCTCTCTCTCTCTCTAATACTCTAAATATCATTCTCATGGATTTCTCCCATAGAAATCCAAGATACAAAAAAACCAAGTGTTTTGGTTCAGCCCCAAAGAAGAACTCTCTCACAGAGTAGATAAGTTACAATGAAAATCTTGAAGCATGAAGGAATGACCGAGAAGAAGAAGAAGAAGAGCAAAGCTCTCAACAATGGCTTTCTTCTCTCTCTAAAAATATTTTCTTCTCACTTTACTTCATGCCTAACTGAAGCCTTGCACTACCTCTTGATATCAGCTCTTTCTTGTGCACGTGAGTTCCTTTGCAAGAGGCTAAAGAGAAGGTCTTCCACTTGTTGACACAAGACCCATTATGCATCATGGCTTTTTGTCCTTTTGTGAAAAAGAGACTTGTCCTTGTGTAAGAGAAAGTAGATGGAGTGTTGCTTTCATAAAGGAAACTTTATATCAGTCACTTCAAGAAGACTTTCCAATCTCACTCTCACATAGTCTTAGAGAGACTAAAGTCTTCAGCAAGTTTGTCCACGTTAGCAAAATAGAAGCACTCATTAATCAGAGGCAAGAACTAGTTCTATAATGCTTCTTGTGCACATGATGGGCTTTGAGAAAAGCTGAGCAAAGACCTTCTTTTCAAACCTGTTCTAAATGAAAACTTAGAGAAAATAACACAGGTTAGAAGTAACAATACATTATTGTTATCATCAAAACAGGATCAGAGACTTGTGGGGGTAAAAATCTCCCCCTTTTTGATGATGACAATATTGTGTTTGAGAAAAGCTCCCCCTTAATATGTGCCAACTGGAACTAAAGCACTAGTTTCTTAAAACTAGATAGCTGAGATAACAAAAGAGAGTTTTTGCAATAGACCTGTTCAATATCAAGAAATTATACCAGCACAGTTCAAACAGACTAGTTCATACATAATTTCTCCCCGTTTGGCATTATCAAAAAGGTAGGGGTAATAACATATCATTATAACCAAATCAAAGCAGTAAAGGTATCAGAGCATTATAATCAACCAAAAAAGATCAGTAGCAGAACAAAGCAATTCACATAAAATATCTCATATTTCTCCCCCTTTGGCATTATAAAAAAGACAAGGGATAAGAACAATCAGCAAATAGAATACCAACTATTCCAGAATTCAAATTAGATATCAAATAGCAAAACCAAAATAGATACCATTATAAATTCAAGATATTCTCCATGAACAAAAGTCAAGTAGATTATGAACTTATGCATAATGCATGATATGCAAAATAAAGAACAACATAAGAATGCTGGAGAACACTCAAGTTAACTGTATACATAACTGAAGATTTAACAATGAAAGTTAGAAATGAAATCCGAGAGGTTGATGGTTTTGAAATCTTCAAGGTTGCCAACTATTTCTTTGTGAGGGCCAATTCTTTCTCAACCATAACAAGTAGTTTAGCAGAGCAAACAAACACTATAGTCCGAAAATAGTTGAGGTGCTTTCCAATTTGATTAGCTAAGTCTGCAAGCTTGACAATTGCTATCTATTCCATATGATTAACTAATTGATAGGAAGGAATCGGTTGTGGTTGATTTGTCTGCTTCTCTGTGGATTTGAAAGAACTTGGTGCAGTAGGTGCATGCCTCTTTGAAGAGCTGGTAGGAGTAACTGGTTCATCATATGGCTTCCAATTCTAGGCAAAAGTTGGGTAATAACTCGTTTTTCCAGTGTTTTGGTTATGGGGTCAAAGCAATGTATGGAAGGAGGTCTTCCTTGGCCTCTAAACTCATGAAAATCACAAAGAGATGTCATTGTATCATCATAAACAAGTAAATCAGAGAGCCAAACCTTCTGTATAGACTTGAAGTCCCCAATCATAGGCAATTTAAGCATATTAGCTAGTACTCAGTCAACAGAATTTTCACTTCAGCCACAAAACTTTTTAAATAGATCATGCCAGAATTAGAACCTTGTAAAAGCGTTGCCAACAGAGTTTCATCTAGCTTCAACATTTTAGATCAGCCCATCTTAGCAAACATCTTCTCAACTACTTTGGTGGAAGAATTCTTGGATTCCCAAGATAATAAGTAGCTTTACTTTCAAACAGAGAGATAGAAGCACTTGTAACCCTTACAATAAATGCAATCTTTATGGCTTTTCATCTTGAATTTTCTACTCTTTTTAGAGGGAATTGGTTGAGGTTCTTTCTCATGAGCAAGCTCAAGAATCAATTTTGGTTCTTCTTCTTGATTGAGTCAGTTTCAGTTTCAAAGGAAGAAGCAGATTTTGGAACAAATATGGGTTCAAATAATTCTGAAATGGATATTGGTTTTGCATGGGAAGAGCAAGCACTTGTTTTGCCTTTACACTTAGCCATCAATCTTTAGTATATTTTTCTATTCAAAAACTTAAGTAGTTAGTTGCCTTGCTACACAATGCGGAAGTCAAACAAAAAAGTGGCAAACACAAGAACAAGGAAAGGATGTACAAGGTGAACAAAATATGCATATAAAACACGTTTGGACAAGATTCAAATGAGGAAGAAGATAGCAAAATGAATGACAATGGTGCATTTGCAAATGGCGGTTTAAAGATGTATGCATTTTGGCCAAAGGCCAGAAAACGCAGGCCAAAAAATCTAGCCTAGAACAATTTAATGACAAACTAGCCTAAGAGAAATGAAAGAAATCTTTTAAAGAAAGAATCCAACATATCAGCCTAAGAAAGATAACTAGATCCTTTTGAAATAAAAGGCCTAGTAAGATTACAATCCTTTAAAAATTTGGCAGCCCAAAAATGAAATATTTCATAGGTTCAAAACTGGTTTTGGGCAGAAATAAATTTGTCTAAATATTCCATATATCTTTGTCAAATTTCCAAAAGTATATTGAGAGAAATTGAATATTAACTAGCATTTTCTTAACAAATAGAGAAAGACAAAGAACATGAAATGATATGCATATGTACAAACAAAATGTAAGCAGCCATATCTCATCAAGACAAGTTTATCATGCCTAGCTCATGTCTAATAAAATAGAATTTATTTTCAGCTAAATGCTTAGTAAAGATGTCAGAAATTTGATCATTAATACTAACAGAAAATAATTCTATATCACCCTTAATGGCATGATCCCTAAGAAAATGATGCTTGGTACTAGAATGATGAAATAGATTTCTTGCAATATTGATACCACAAACATGATCACACAACAAAGAAATTTTATCTAGAACAATACCATAGTCAGCTAATTGTTGTTTCATCCAAAGCATTTATGAACAACAAAGTCCAGCCACCATGTATTCAGCCTCAACTGTAGATTGAGCTGCTACATTTTGTTTATTATATTGCCAGGAAACCAATATTCCTCCAAGAAACTAACAATCTCCACTTGTGCTCTTTCGATCAATGTAACAACTAGGATAATCAGAATCTGTATACAAAACTAGTTCGAAAGAACTAGTTCTACTGACCATAAACCAACACTCACAAAACTGATTAAATAACGAAAAGTTCTTTTTACAGCAGTTAAATGAGATTCCTTTGGAATAACTTGAAATTTGGTACAAGCACAAACTGAGAAAATAATATCTGGACTGCTAGCAGTCAAATACAACAAGGATTCAATCATATCTCTATACTTTTTCTCACACACAGATTTACCCTTTTTATCTAGAACCAATTTTGTAACAGGACTCATAGGAGTTGAAATGCCTTTTGCATTGCCCATGCCAAAACGCTTAAGTAGCTCTCTTGTGTACTTGGACTGATTGATGAAAGTTCCATTTCTGAGTTGCTTAACCTCAGGCTGATTAAAGCCTTAAGCTACCAATCTTGCTTTGCTTCTCACAATCTTACCTTCCTCATCAAGCTTGTTTATGAAACCCACCTTATACCAATGATTGTGTGACCTTTTGGTTCAGGTACAAGAGTCCAAACTTAATTCCTTGAGAACTGATTTAGCTCTTCTTGCATTGCCATGATCCATACCTCATCTTGTAGTGCTTCACCAATTTTGGTAGGCTCGGATAGAGACAAGAGAGCCAAGTTTACATGCTTGTCCCAAAGAGATGCTCTTGTACTGATTCCTCTTTCTAAGTCACCAATTACTTTCTCAATTGGGTGATCTTTTAAGATTCTAGTTTCTTTTGGCAATGACTCTTTTACATTTTTCTGTGGGGCTTCTTCCTAAATTGGTTCTAAAAGGTCCAGCTCTATGTGAATTGAATCATATGGTTCTAAAGAAATTGTTTTCTTAGAAGCCTTAAGCTTCTTTTCCAACTTCATAAATTCATCATACAATTCATCAAAGACAGATTGCAACTCATCATCATCAAGTTTAGAGTTAGAATCATTTACTCTATGTTGTCAATAGCCATGAATGTTAGATGAGCCTCTTCTTCATCCGAGTTGCTAGAGGAATCATCATCACTTCCCCAAACAGCTACATGAGCCTTGGCCATCTTCCTCTTGTCTTTGAATCTATGCCTATCTTTTTCTCTTCTTCTTTGGAATAGAGGGCAATCTATCTTGATATGCCCAGGTTGTTGACATTCAAAGCAAGTGGATTGATCTTTAAAGTTCTCATCTTTGATAAAGTTCCTTTTTAGAGGGGGGGCTACCTCTTTGCTTGTTCAATTTTACAAATTTTGAAAATTTCCTTGCAACAAGTGCTAAGTCCTCCATCTTCATTTCTAGATCATTATCTTTAGCTTCATGATTTAATGTAGATGCTCGAAAGACAATTGATTTCTTCTTTTTCTTCAATTGATCATTGCTCAATTTTGGATTCATAGGCTTTAAGGTTTCATATGAGTTGGGTTAGTGTTCTAGATTCCAACCTATTTTCTTCAATTGCATCCGCCTTTCTTCTCCAATCCTTTGGAAGGGATCTCAGAATTTTTTCTAAGTAATCCGTTTGAGGAAATTTTTTGCCAAGAGAAGCAAGCTCATTAATAATGGATTTAAATCTTGTTTCCATTTCACTTACCATCTCATTGTTCTTCATTTTGAAGGTCTCATATTTTTTAAGAAGCTGATCCTTGTGGCTTTGACTTGGTTAGTTCCTTCATGAGTTTCTTCCAGCACTTCCCATATTTTCTTTGCACTTTCGCCTTGACATACTCAAGTATATTCTCTGATGTTTAAAGCACTAGCAGGAAAATATTTAGCTTTAGCATTTATTTCCATTTTCTTTACATCATCATCATTCCATTCATCTCTAACTTTCACAAAATCAATACCATTTACAACTTTTATGGGAGTATAATGACATTTTTCAATAACATCCCAAAGTTTAATATCATGTCCTTCAATAAAAAAGTTGCATTTTTGTTTTCCAGTAAGAATAATTTGTTCCATCAAAACCAAGACGTCGATTAACTGACATCCCCTCAAGTAAAGTGTTAAACACACTGTTTGCCATATTACTCTTGAGATCTTTAGATCCTTTAAACAAGAGCTAAGCTCTGATACAACTCGTTAGACAGTGCAAGCACCCAAGAGGGGGTTGAATTGGGAGATAAAAAACTTCTGGAAATAAACAAAAGATGCATAGATCTAGATCTAGAAATAACAAAACAATTCATGCACTTCCAAGCCTCTACAAAGTGAGTGATCACACACTCCTTTTTTAAGAGGATACCACCTCTTTATCTAGACTCACAAGGGATCATCTCCCTTTCTTGAATCAGATCTCACACCTAGGGAGCCACTTCCTTATTAGAAGAACCCTTGTATATGGAGCAAAATAGAAAACCCATATCTCTCTCAAAAGAGTTGATTACAAAGATGAAGCTCTATGGAGAATAATCTCATGATAAGGACAAAGAAAACTTAGAATAGCTATGCATGATACTAGTCTCTTCTCTTGTGTCTTAGAGTGCCTTGAGAACTCCTATTTATAACCGTAAATCAGTTCTAGCCATTGGAGAGAATTAATTGCTCAAACCCTAGTGCAAACAGATGCCTAAGGCCAAGTATTCGACTCCCATATGAGTAGCAGTCAATTCTTTCCTTCCAAATTAGATTTCTCAACTTATTTCATCATCATTCAAACTTGAAATCATTTTAGCTCAAGTACAATTTATGAATTTGTTTATTCATCTTCAATACAACACACTAAGGCCAACATATGGTATTTTTGTATGCCAAAAGAAGTATGTTGCTGAGATCTTGAAGAAGTTCAATATGTCTGATTGTAATCCTAACAAAAATTCAGTTGAAGTTGGGATAAAGTTATCTAGAAGAGGTGATGATGAAGCAGTAGATCCCACTCATTTCAAAAGAATAGTTGGAAGTTTGAGGTATCTCTTTTGCACTAGGCCAGACATACCATATGGAGTTGGTTTGGTTAGTAGGTACATGGAGACACCTAGAGAGTCTCACGTACAAGCTGTAAACAGAATCCTACGCTACTTGAAAGGTACCTCTAATCATGGTTTGTTTTATTCCTCCAAGAAGAAATATGAGCTTGTAGGGTACTCTGATTGTAATTGGGGAGATAACCAAGATGATAGAAAGAGCACATTTGGCTAAGTGTTTATGCATGGTTCAACATCTTTTTCATGATCCTCGAAAAAAACAATCCATTGTTGCTTTGTCAACTTGTGAAGCTAAATTTGTAGCAGCATTCTCAAGTGCGTGTCAAGCAATTTGGAGCCAAATTCATGTTTCAATTGAAGGGCCTATGAAAATCTTTGTGCATTGATTTAGCAAAGAATCCAATTATTCATGGAAGAAGCAAGCACATTGACACCCATTTTCATTCTTTAAGAGATCAAGTTAATAGTAATTTGATTGAGCTTATCTATTGCAAGTCAGGTAATCAAGTGGCAAACATTTTCACAAAGCCCTTGAAGTTTGAAGTGTTTCTAAAGCTGTAGAAGATGTTGGGCATGACAGTTCTCACATTATCTAGATTAAGGGAGGATGTTGATGTTAATCCAGATTAGATGTTAATTAGAGATTGAGTTAGATTAGGACTTTATCTTTATTATATTTTATCTAGTTTTATCTAGATAAATAATTTATCATTATTAGGAGTAGAGTTAATCATGAGTTTATCTTATCATTTTGTCAAGTTTTATCTTTATCATTAAATATTTTATTCTTATCATTGCTGTAATTGTAGTAGTATAAATAAGTAGATTGTGAAGCATTATTCATTCAATAAAGTTTTATTTCTTTTTTATTATTCTACTTTCATTATTTCTTTAATCTTTTTGTGATTTGCTCCAACACCCAATAGCTTTGGGCCATAAAATTTAATAAAGTCCAATAATCAAAGACAGCTTGGTATTCCATGTAGCAAGGATAATTATGGAGAAACTTGAAAGGCTTTAATAAATGAATCGAAATAAATAATTAAATTAAAACATGAAAATAATTATAAGAAAAACTAGTATAACAAGTCTCTTTGCCCACCTACGCATAAGGTTAGGTGAAGGCATTAGTTTTCTTTGATATTATAAGTCATTTTTAACCAACATTTAAAATCCAAATGCACTGACCGTACACCTGGCTTATAAGTAGCTATATTAATAGCAAGTCAATCGAAAGAGATATGATATGCTCTTCTGACAACTCGAAAGCACATGGAGATGCTCTGTTTCTTTCTGGCTCCATGCCTTTGAGTTGCAGTTTTTATATTGCTGTGGTTTATCTGAAATTTATATCTTTAAAGGAAATTGATATTTAGCTAGGATGAATTTTCTAAATTTATATTTGGGGATGACATAAATAATTTATATTATTAGATGAATAAATAGTATTCATAATAATTTTTTACTCAACAATTATATTTTAAATTTTAACAAAACATTGTCAAAGTTTTTCTAACGCAATAACTGTCCTATATTTGAAGGAGGTTTCTTAGATACGTTTAGTATTTATGTAGTATGTCATACTACATAGGAATAACCAATAAATGAATGACATGTGTACAAATTAACTATTTTTAAGTTTATTTAAAACATTAAATAAATTATATTTTATATATAATAAAATATGAAAATTATGTATGCTTGCCACATCAGTGTAGTATGACATACTTACGTAGTATCATAGAATCCCCGATATTTGAAATAGTGAATTTTTGAAAGAAAATGAAAGACAGTTATTACAAGAAATATATTGAGAAGCTTTTTAAATGCCAAACAGCTTGTGACTGAATGATATTAAAATTATTTTTAATGTTTATGAAGGCTGCGTCTAGGGTGCAAAGTGCCCAAAATGGGTACCGGTGCAAATGGGACTCAATGGCCAAGATGAAGCCAAGTGTAGAGTNATAACCAGGTAGCTGGTCAACTCATCAAAGCCATTGATAAGGCTAAGTGGATGATCCAATGGCCATTGAGTCCCATTTGTACCGGTACCCATTTTGGTCACTTTGCACCGTAGACGGAGCCGTTTATGAATTATGTGTTTAAACCTAAAATTGTAACCAAAATATCAAAAAATAAAATAAAAATTCAAACACAATTTTTAACCATGCTCGTAGGTGTTCCTAAAGGACTTTTTCGGTTGAGATGTCCCCTTGGAGACTTCCTCATCTATTTGTTGTCATTATAGAGAGGTATACTGCTATTGGAGCTTTGTCCCATTGATTGTCTGCGTGAGTGGTGAGTGTTTGTGTGTGTGTTCGAGGACGTGTGTGTGCATTTATGCCTTCAGTCTCCTAATGTACCCAAAAAACAAAAAAAAGAATTATAGAGAAGTACACAATGCATATCCCCAGCCCTGAGTTTAGCGAAGGTGAATTGTAATTTATATTCCTTGTAGATGTTGTACAACAAGATGTTTTTCTTGTAGATAGTTTGAAACATAATTTATGAAGCATTAGTATAAAATCTTTCGAGTTGTGTTCTAGAACTCTATGGCAAAGAAAATACTGTTCAATCATAAATACGTCTTCATTCTACTAGCTAGCATTTATTTCTGTTCTTTTATTTTCTTGTGCCAACAGTAAGTTTCCAACTTGTAGGCTATGACATATAAAACCTGTGTGCAATATCATAGAGCAACATAGCACAGTCAGACTTGAATTAATTATCAGTCTTCACGCTCGAGGAATGTGAACAGAACCCATGTGAATCAAGATTCAAGAGCACTTCCTGAGGAGACAAAGCTTCATTGTATCAGTTGTTCCCTTTAGTCATGTACGACCATGTGCATTAGTCATGAGAAGAGAGATGCTAAGCACAGTCACTTGGACTTTTGAGCACAACTAAAACATGACACAATATTTTCTCTTTCAAACAATTGAAATGGTTACTTGGGATTATAAATTTTGCACATGGATGTACAAATAATAGTAAATAACATTTTATTAAAATTAAAACAAGGATGAAACTCCTAAGAGCTAGCATGATGCATTGAGAAAGAAAAAGCAAGTACATAAAGGGAATAAAACTCTTAATGTTATACACTCTAGTTAAAAGTCATTAGTCTTAGGCTTTCCTTTCTGCTATAGCTCACGTGTAGTTATGAAAAAATAGACAAAGGATTTTTATCATTCCCACTCTAAAAAGAAAAGGAAAATATCTTTTAAATGCTATTTATTTTCATATTTTTTTCAAGGCAGTTGAGATCACCGTGTGGCAAAAAATAATTGGTTGGACTAGTCGGACTGCCGGCGAACCAGTTGAATTGAAGCTTTTTCTAAAATTAAATATTCACAAAAAATAAAACATTGACGATGAAGCACAAATCATCAAACTTAACTCATAAATAAAAGTCTCAAACTTAAAGATTCAAATAACTATAAATCAAAAGATATAAAAATCTAATCTATATATATCTAATTTAAAATGGTGCCCTATAACAAAATTAGATTGTTTTAACAACCAACATATCTTACAAGTTCACATACTCTCAAGATAATCAAGTTTACAATTTCTAAAATAGAAAAATTAGATAATTTTTATAAATAAATAATCATATAATCATAACAAGAAAAAAAAAAAAAGAAGAGAGATGAAGCCTATAGTATCAGCTAAAATAATAAATAAATAACTAAGAAACCAATTAAATCGAGCATAATAGACCAAGATAAAAAAAAAAAAAAAATATGCAAGAACATGTGGTGTTAGAGCTACATAGTTGCATATAATTTTTTTTCCTCTTAATGGAGTTAGTGACATACATGCATTAAATAATAACAAAAAATGTGGAAAAAAAAAAAGAGAAGATGAGGATAATAATAAAGCAATGGGTTAATGACGAAAGCTATAAAAAATTAGTAAAAAGTCTTTAAGTTAAAATCTGTATACTATGTGATTATATATTATAATTTTTACATATTTAAATATGTAATATTAAATAAATCTACTAAATAATTGATAAATGATTTTTGTGTAACAATAAATGTAGATCTCGAGTTGTCCTAGTGATTTGGACTGTGAATATTTTTACCTAAGGAGTAGTAGATTCAAACTCATTAAATATGGTTAATATTAATTTCTTAACTATTGTATTAATATTTATATGCAATAATAAACTCAAAAATGGAGATGTCCTAGTGGCAAAAGAATAAATTTGCAGCTACAGGTACTGGGTGCAAATCTATGGAAGGTGATTTTGGCTTCATTTCTAATAATTTTCCAAGCCTCCCCAACTCATCAACTGCTAATAGCCTAAGTAAACCAGTAGGAGGAGCAGAAAGATGCTGCTGCACTCCCAGCTCCAGCTCCAAACTATAGTTTGCCATCCAGTCTGCACACGCGTTACCACTCTGAAACATATGCTGCACCTTCACCCTCCAATCTTTCTTTAACAAAGCCTACAGTGCAAATGTCTTCCACCCACGTTTTCCAGCTGCAGCAAGCCATTAACCACGCTCAAGGAGTCACATTCCAAAACAACTAACTTGTACCCAAACCTCCATTGCCAACATAATCTTTACAAGAAAAGTAAATTGATCTAAACCGAGAACAAAGACCTCGGATATCATCAAGCATAATACCTAAGCTCTGAAAGATTGACACTATTGTTAAACAGAAATCAGAAGCATATGATGCAGGTTAGGCAAAGATGCTTGCATGCCACGTCAGAAGTGACACATCAGCAGTATAGCCAAAGTAGTTAGTATTAGTCAGAGTTAGTTTCACAGCTGTCAGAGTTAGTTACACAGCTGTATAATTATGTAATGGCTTCTATGAGAAGCTGAGCAGTTAGTTAACTTCAGAATCCCTATATATACGATAGCTAATGTAATATTCAGATTCAAGATAGAAATTATAATTCAGATGATGAATTCATTTGCTCTTTAGTTTCTCTTCATAGCTTTCTGCAGTTATAGTTTCTATCTGCTATATTTTGTTTTCTGGTTTTTCCTCTGTCAAGACACTCTGGAAGATCATTGATCTGCTCCATCAGAGATTGAATCCTTCAATGATCATCTCAGTTCAAAGTGTTTCAAGATCTTCATCACTTTAACATGGTATCAGAGCTCCTCTAATGGCAGACAGCACTTCAACCTCTGCGTCGTCATTACAAGAATCTGGGAACTCTTATGCTTTTCCAATGCTTAGTCAATTATTGATAATCAAGTTGGATCGAGGTAATTACTTGATCTGGAGAAATCAACTTCTGAATTTCGTCATTGCAAATGGTTTTGAAGAGATTTTGGAAGGATCGAGGCTATGTCCATCAAAATTTCTCCAAGATTCCACTGCTGCCACAAGAAGTCTAACCTTGAATCCTGATTACACAATCTGGCAGAGACAAAATCGTCTCGTTATGAGCTGGATTTATGCATCCTTGACTGAGCAAATCATGGCTCTGATCATGTCTTACAACACTGCATTTGAGATTTGGAGATCTCTTGCCGATAGCCTTGCATGCTCTTCAGGATCAAGAGTCATGGAGTTAAAGCTGAAATTGCAAACTACCAGGAAAGGAAATCTTGGAGTTTGAGAATTTATCCTGAAAATTCAAAACCTATGTGATAATCTGCGTGCCAAGGAGAAAGTATTTCACAAGAAGATCAGGTTATGTTCATTCTCAGTGGATTAGGACCTGAGTTCAATCCAGTTGTTGCTTCCCTCAGTTTTGAGACCATTTCGGTTGAAACCTTGCAAAGTCACTTGCTCACCTTTGAAGGCAGACTTGAGAGGCAAAGGTCTGTGGATGAGCAAGTCCTTATGCAAGCCAATGCAGCTTTGTTCAACCAATCAGCAGGAAGAAGAAGGTTTAATCAGAATGGAAACCATGGAAATCAAGGCTATGGCTCACATTCTGGAAATGGAAGTACATCAGCTTGAGGTTTCTCTGTAAACCAAGGTAATCAATTCAGGAAGAATAAGTCCTAGACTGGTACAAATAACAAACCACAATACCAAATTTGTCACAAACTTGGCCATGTTGCCTCTGATTGCTGGCACAGGTTTGACAATGATTTTCAACCAAAATCAGTCACTACCAATCCTACACAACCCGAAAACCCACAAGCTTTGTTGGCCACATCAAAAACTCTGGATGATTCTACACCATGGTTTCTTGACACAGGTGCTACTCATCATGTAACACCCAATCTTGGTAACTTGGCCCTGCACAACCCCTTCCATGGCGAGGATACAATTACTGTGGGTAATGGTAAAGGACTGGTTGTGCACAACACATGTATGACATCCATTCCATCAAATAGCAGGACTTTATTATTAAAGCATGTCTTGCATGTACCTAAAATAACTGCAAATATGGTTAGTGTGCAAAAGTTATGTAAGGATAATGAATCTTATGTAGAGTTCTATCCTTCTGTCTTTCTTGTGAAGGACCAGAGAACCAAGGAGGTGCTACTCCAAGGAAAACTTGATCAAGGCATGTACAAGATCATGACCAAAATTGTTGGGGACAACAAGATGTTTTCCAATTTTGCTAAAGCTTTTCAACAGTTTAGTTTGAATTCTAGCCCATCTAGTTCAGATTTACAACTATGGCATAATAGATTAGGTCATCCAGCTCATGATATAGTCAATAGGGTTATGACTCAATGCCATTTACCTCGTTTTGCATTCAATAAAACTCATATTTGTAGTTCATGTCAGTTGGCTAAAAGCCACAAGCTACCTTTTGTAAATTCTACAACTCGAGCAATAAAAGCTTTTGATTTGATTCATGCTGATCTCTGGGGATCACCCTCTTGTTCTTCTATTAATGGAGCATGCTATTTTCTGCTATTAATTGATGACTTTAGTAGATTTTCATGGTTGTATCTTCTGAAATCTAAGGATGAAGTCTTAGAAATGTTTAAGAGATTTCAACTTATGGTAGAAAGGAAGTTCAAATGCAAAATAAAGGTCTTACAATCTGATTTTGGTGGAGAGTTTGTGGCCTTTGATCAGTTAGTAAAAACCTTGGGTATGGAACACATATTTTTGTGTCCTTACACACTAGAACAGAATTACATTGTTGAGAGAAAAAATAGGCATGTTGTGGAAACTAGTCTCTTATTGCTTACCACTGCAGGAGTATCTACTACGTATTGGCCTTTTGCTTTCCAAACTGCTATTTATCTCATAAATAGGTTACCTACAGCAGTACTTAAACACTAGTCACCATATGAGTTGCTATATCATAAATTTCCTGATTTTTCTCAAGTTAGAATCTTTGGCTGTCTATGCTTTCCCTACTTAAGACCTTATCGTTCTTATAAGCTTGAAAACAAGTATGCTCCTTCATGCTTTCTGGGTTATAGCAATAAACATAAAGGCTTTCTCTGTCTTGACACGGATTCCAAGAGGATTTACATTTCCAGGCATGTAGATTTTGTTGAGACTGTCTTACTTTTCATTCCTCACCTCTCTCAATTTCTCCTACTGCCCCAGTGTCTACTAATGCTTCAAGTTGCTTAATTCCTCTTGTTGTACCTTCTTCCCTGGCTCAATCACCAGTCATTTCTATAGTGCCACATACCATATTTGGTTTTTCTAATGTCCATACAAATTCTGGTTTGGATGCAGGATCTTCTTCAAGCATCTCACCTTCACCAATGTCTAATTCTTCCTCTGGTTTTGTTGATACTGATGAATTACCTGCATTCCCATCCTCAGATGTGCCTCCCACTCACATGACCACAAGAAGTCAAAATGGTATTTTCATACCCAAGGTTTACACTTTTGCATATACTCTTAGCCCAACAGAACCTTCCACTTACAAGTAAGCCATTCATTCTCCTCACTGGATTGATGCTATGGTTGCCGAGTACAAAGCCTTGCAAACTAATCATACATGGGATCTTGTTGAGTGTCCTACTGGCAAGAATATTGTGGGTTGCAAATGGGTGTACAAGTTAAAATCTAAGTAAGATGGTTCAGTTGAGAGGCATAAAGCCAGATTGGTTGCTCAAGGTTTCACTCAAATATATGGCATTGATTACTTTGATACCTTTAGTCCAATGGTTAAACCAGCAACTATTCGCACTGTTCTCACCATTGCTTTATCCAGATATTGGCCCATTCAACAGCTAGATGTCAACAATGCATTTCTCAATGGAGATTTGCATGAAGAGATGTATATGTGACAGCCTCAAGGCTTTGAAAGCTCAAATTTTCCTCATCATGTCTGCAGACTTCGCAAGGCCTTGTATGGTTTGAAACAAGCTCCACGTGCATGGTTCACCAAGCTCAAAGTCACCTTGCTGCAATGGGGTTTTACTTGCACTGTGTCTGATAACTCTTTGTTTGTATTTCATTCTCCTGCAGCGGTGCTTTTTCTTCTGGTATATGTGGATGATATCATCCTTACAGGTTCTAGTATGATGCTTATCAAGAATCTCACTATGGCTCTTAATTCCACTTTCTCTCTTAAGGACTTAGGCCCCTTGCATTATTTTCTAGGGATTGAGACAATTCGAAAACCTCATCAGCTCCATCTGTCACAAACTAAGTATATTACTGACTTGCTGCATAAAGCAGGTCTGGAACATTGTAAACCAACTCCCACTCCTATGATCAGCTCTCAGTCCTTATCCATTACTGATGGTCAAAAGATTGGGGATCCATTGCCTTATAGAAGCTTGGTGGGGGCCTTGCAATATTGTACCATTACTCGTCTTGATATTTCTTTTTTAGTTAATAAACTCTGTCAATTTCTCAGTACTCCTACTGATGTTCACATGGTTGCTGCTAAGCGGGTGCTTAAATATCTTAAAGGGACACTCTCTCATGCTCTTACTCTTTGTTCCTCTGCCTCCTTATCTTTACTGGCTTACACTGATTTGGACTGGGCTAGCTGTCTTGATGGCAGACGTAGCACCAGTGGCCATGCAGTGTTCCTTGCTCCCTACCTTGTATCCTGGTCTTCTGGCAAGCAGAAGGTAGTGGCTAGGTACAGTACAGAGGCTGAATACAGGATATTGGCTAATGCTACTTCTGAGCTTCTCTGGCTGCAGTCCTTGCTTCATGAACTCAAATTTCCTTTGCCTTATACTCCTCTCTTACTTTGTGACAATCTCAGTGCCACTTATCTTACTGCTAACCCTGTGCTTCATGCTAGAACTAAGCACATTGAGATTGATTGTCATTTTGTTAGGGAAAAGCTCCTGAACAAATCCTTGTGTCTGGGTCATGTCCCTTCTATGGATCAAATAGCATATACACTAACCAAACCCTTGTCCATCAAGCTTTTTCTGTCCAATAGAGCCAATCTTATTGTCCTTCCCCGCACCTTGAGTTTGAGGGCGAATGTTAAACAGAAATCAGAAGCATATGATGCAGGTTAGGCAAGGATGCTTGCATGCCACGTCAGAAGTGACACATCAGCAGTATAGTCAAAGTAGTTAGTATTAGTCAGAGTTAGTTTCACAGCTGTCAGAGTTAGTTACACAACTGTATAATTATGTAATGGCTTCTATGAGAAGCTGAGCAGTTAGTTAACTTCAGAATCCCTATATATACGATAGCTAATGTAATACTCAGATTCAAGATATAAATTATAATTCAGATGATGAATTCATTTGCTCTTTAGTTTCTCTTCATAGCTTTCTGCAGTTACAGTTTCTTTCTGCTATATTTTGTTTTCTGGTTTTTCCTCTGTCACAAGACACTCTGGAAGATCATTGATCTGCTTCATCAGAGATTGGATCCTTCAGTGATCATCTCAGTTCAAAGTGTTTCAAGATCTTCATCACTTTAACAACTATTCTCCATCAAACTATGCCATAATTGAAATAAAAAATTTATTATAACTACAAATATAACAGGTCCATATGCGTATGGTTTGGTGAAGGCATTATTTTCTTGGAATTTTTTAATGAACGTCCAAAATCGAAATACATGGACCTTACACGAGGCCTATATTATATTGCGTCTAACTAACTTATCCACCTCTTAAATCTTTTATAACAAAAAAAATAAGACTATAAATGTAGGGATATATATGGTGTTATTCTCTTTTCAACACCTCTGACAACTCTCGACAGGGGATGCAGATCCTATCCCTCTATCCCTTTCTGGATCCATGTTGTTAAAGTTTCATATGGCTCTGGTTGACCTGAAGTTTGTATCTTTAAAGTATTTGAAATATACAAGATCTTCAAAAGAAAATCAAAATAGTCATTTGAAATTAGCAAACAAAAATATAAGTCAGGAGCTCTCAAAATCATTTATTGGCACTACATGGTAAAACATCTTTATGTTAGATCTACTTAATAATTAATTATAAATTCATCCAAATTGGTCTTCTATTAGGCTTAATAATTTGAAGGATAGATATTATCAGAATAATGACAGAAAGAATGGAATATATATATATATATATATATATATATATATATATGTAAGTTCAACCCGTTAAGAGGACTAGGGAATTGTTTAAAGGGATTTGGAATGTCTCAGAAGTCAGACTGCACTTAGCAAATGTTCAAGCAATTATTCTGCCTATGCATTAAGGTCCCATTTGGATAAGCTTGCTAGTAGTTTATTTGGGCTTATCTCTTGGTAGAAGTGCTTTTGAGACATTCTTTTGAGTGTTTATTTTGTCTTACTTTCATAGCTTATGAAACCGCTATAATCCAATGTGANTTGTCTTACTTTCATAGCTTATGAAACAGCTATAATCCAATTTGAACATATTTTCACAAGTTCTTCAATGAAGATTATGAAAATAAGCACCCGTGAAAGCTAATTTTGGCCCCTAAACAGCTTAAATAATCTCTTATATAATAATTGTTTATTGTATAAGCTCTAGTAAATAAAAACTTCTTGTAAAATAAGTTATTTTGTGTTTGTATATATGATTCAAAATTTACTTTTATATCTAATGATAAATGTTTAGATCCATAATCAGATAAGTGCTTTTAGGTGTAAAAATAACTAGAAAAGGCATTCATAATAGTGGATAAAAGGGAAGGAAAAACATAAAGAGAATAGAACTCATGAAGTCAAACACTCTAATTTTTAAAGACAAAGGAGGTACTGTTCAATCCACATTTCAATTGGAGCATCACTCTATTATTACAGCACTTAATTGGACTGTTCAAGTCATACTCCAAATGCAAATAATTCTAAGCCAGCCTTGAATGATCGTCCAATTCACACTAATTTTGTCTATTCCTTCGAACAGTTGAGACTAATGAATCAAAATTTGAAAACCCATCAAAATGAAAATGGTATTCACATCCATCTAATAAATGAAAACTCATCAATCTCACGATACAGCTGCGAATGATGGATGATTGCTTGCTACTCCCTTGGGCGAATACTAGTTGCCATCGATGACAAAGCAACAGTAATGGCAGAGAACCCTTCACTGTTAGAAGATGAAGGGCAAGGCTTTGAATTTTGATTTTTCATCAGGAGCAATTTTGGCCGAAAATATCATCAATTAAATGGAAAATATTAGTTATACCTACAAAAGGACAAACTATTTACAGGAAACGATATTTTTCCTTTTTATATGTGAAAAATGACTTAGTGATTTATTATATATTGTCTTTGTTGCCAACAAGGGTTGGTTTAGTTAGTAAGAATCGAAGTATTTTTCGCAAGGCCTAAGTTCGAATTTGACTATTGACAGTTTCTTTTTGGTAAGCAATCTATAAATACTTCTCATTGAAGCGTGCCATTGCTTTAGAATTGGGTAGCCTTCCTTCACTCTAAAATTTATATTATATTATATTATATATATATATATATATATATTGTCTTTGCTCTACTATCAACTATTTGGTCGATAGCATCAACAATTCAATTAGATATATACGATTGGTCGGTTCATGAACAACCCCTCAAAGATCTTTATCTTATTTTGTTGGTAGATAAAATGGCTGTAGTTTTCTCTAGAGTGTAGTTTTTTTTTTTTCTTTACATTTGTTACTAAAAAGAAAAAGATATATCACCTCAGCAATCAGGAAGAATTATTTAGAAAAATGCTCATTATGTTCACTAGTTAATCCTTACATCCTCTTATATTAGTGAGTTGGTGATACCAAAAAATGTCTTGGCCTACTGAGTTAAATTTTAATTATGTTAAATGTACTATAATATCATTGCTCATATTATTTTCAAGGTGTGCTATTAAGACATCTATCCTTATTGAAAACAAAATTATCTGAGTAACTACCACTAGTGATATGTATACAATTTCTTTTCCACAATATCTCACAAATTGTACAATGTAATTTTTTTTTTTATATAACTCAAAAATTTAGAAATTGGTTAGGTTACACAAGAACCAAACAATGTAGTAAATTTTATTTGAACTAGTTTAATTTTTTTTTTTTTAATTTAAATCAAGATTTTCCATATCAGGATTCGTGTATAATTATATACACAAAGTTTATTAATTTATTATCATATTAATAAAAGTATTAATTTATCATTTCTCGAGTAACCACAAGCCAAGGGTTTTAAAATTTTTGTTTATCCTACTTAGATTATATCACAAAATTAAACTTGGCAATTTTTGTGACACAATACTTTTTGATATATCATATCATTACTTTGACGGGAACATTACCTCCTGCAATCCTAAGTTACAAATAGCCACTTTTTTTGTTTTTTTGGTTGCCTATAAGTAAAGGAGCTAACACTTCATGCTACAAAGGATCAGAGGAGGAAACCTCGGGCTCGAATCCAGGAAGTGAGGGGCCAGCAAGCATTGGAGGGGGTGTTCTATTGAGTTTAGAGGTGGTAAAATAGGTCCGGTTTGATGGGCCAGCCTGTTTAGCCTAAGGTTAGGGCTGGGTTGGGCTGGAAAAATATAGGCCCAAAAATCAAGCCAATTTTCGCCTTGCCCGGCTCTCAAGCCAAGCCCAGCACAAAGTGCCCAAGTGCCAATCAAATATCATTAATGGGCTTTGACTTGTTAGGCTATTTTGAGCTTGTCAAATAGGATTGTGCCTATTTATTTAAAGTTACTTTATAACTTTAATTAGTCTTTATAAAATCTTTTACATACTCTAATTTAACCAATGTGGGACTTGGTTTTATAAACACATTTACAAACTATTTCAACAACAGCTTGTGGAGAAGAAAAACTGTAGAGTTTTCCCTTGAGTGCATGAGAATTTCATTGTATGTGTTTTAGCGATTAGGGGGAAATTTGAATTCTGATTTGTGAGGAAAATTGTTCTCTAAGGTCTTATATTGGAATTTTTCTATTACTTCTTCCAAGGACATAGGCATATTGCTGAATCGCGAAAATTCTTCTGTGATTTATTTTTTTATTGTGCTAATTTTCCCAACAGAATATCACATCCCAAGTGTATTAAAAGAATATAATTGATTACTCAAGAGGAAAATAACCCAAGATTCGAATTCAGCCTCAAAATTTGTGGTTTCTCAAAAAATAGTAACAAGAACAATGACAACTATTAAAAAACAGGGTTTTATTACCAAATCATCAAAAATTATAAAACTAGAAGACTAATATTCCTTATATATAGGAGAATCTAATAACCCTAATTCTATTAGAACTATTAAGTATTATTGTAGAATGTGGTTGTTTGTGTTGCCAAGCTATATATAAGGTATAGTCTTCTAGTTTTATTATTTTTTATGCATGATTTAATAATAAGATCCCATTGTGTGTATTGTGATTGTTCGGGTTATAATTTCTTGAGAAACTATGGATTTCAGCTGAACTTTGAGGCTAAATCCAAATCTCGTGTTATTTTCTTCCTCCTGGTTCAACATTGAAAATATTATATCATAATATGTATTATTTTAAATAAATAAAATATTAATATACTTGTCGCAACGTCCCATTCGGGAGCGCGATGCGAAGCGGCGAAATCCCCCACGCGGAAAGAAATAAAAAGTTAACAATATGCAATAATATGTAAGAAAAGAATGGAGTCGCCACCAATCGTTTTATTCCATTTTTAGCAAATGGAATGATGCGATTGGACACCTAAATAATTTGGTCTACGTTCAGAGCTTGGATTCGGGGGTTGATTACGTGTAAGGAAGGTATTAGCACCCTACGACGTCCGTTCTTAGAACGGTTACCCATTTAATCTCGAGTTATCTTTTTAAATGAATTAAGTTAGTTCTAACATTATAAAATAGATTAAAATTTCGTTAGGCTCTACCAGCACTTCTGGAAAAAACCTAAAGGATGTTTCAAGACTATTAGGTAGAGTTTGTGATTGTCATTACAATCCTCCCCCAATCTATTCTATCATGAGCAATATTTAACAATCTCACTAACTAAGTGATATCTAGATACATGAAAGACAATATATATACGTGTTTATGAAATGTTTTCAAATTCTGCAACAAAATTGACCATTATAAATTATTCCCATCGCATTGAAGAAATGGAAAAAGGAAGTACCTTGGTCGGAAAAAGTGTCTTGCACAGCAGCCCATGAATTTAGAGCTTTTCTCTTTACGCTGGGCGCTACTAGTGAAGCTAAAATTAAGGTCCCTGAACTTCTCAATCGCTACATAGAACATTCTCTATTCGAGACCCAGTTGCGTGGATCCAACAAGGTTCACAGAGTTAAAGCAAATGACGAAGGTTCGGGGAGGGAAAAGGCTTGAACCTTTTTATTTCTCCGTCTTTCAAAATCGAAGCTTTCCATTAAAATTTCATAATCCATTCGTGATAAAGATTTTTATTGGAGGTATTTCTTTAAGTCCACTAATCCACTTGGAAAGACTAAAGTGACACTCCTCACCTCCGGAGTGTCAAGGAATCGTTGTCATTACAACTATCTTTAACTATTCCTTCGTCAGTACCTTTTAACTCACATTAAGATAATTAAAGCTAAAATATTATATTTAGAAAATGTTCGTTTGAAAATTATGCCCCGACAAAGATTTTTATCAGGGATTGACCTCATGCCCTACCAGCACCTCTGGCCAAACTAGAGACATCCCTTTACCTCCGGAATATCGAAACTTCGTCATTATCATAACTAATTTCAATTATTCCCTCGTCAGTAATCTTTTTCTAGCATAATTAAAAATAATGTTAAGATGTAATGAGATGAATTTATAATGTAGCACATAAATGCTATAAATATAACGATTAAAAAGATAAAAGTGATATTGAGAATTTTATTGGCCACACCAGTACCTCTGGCATAACTAAAAAAATTATCTCTCACCTTAGGAACATTAGAAAAAATCATCAACACAATTTTTCCTAACTTAATCTGTCGTCGGGCTTTAATTTTATTTCATTTACAAAGTAAAAATGAAAAAAAAATCATGACAACAATATCACATAGGAATAAAAATAATAATCAAAAAATAATAATCAAAAGCATACTTATATATATATATAAAAGAATAGTAATTATACTTAATCACTAAATAATAACTAATCTACATATTAATAATGGGCTCTTCATCAAAAGAATTTAAAAAAAAAAAAAAAACTTAACATTAATACTAGGCCCAATCTAAATAACATTTAGAACAAAAGCTGAAAAAAAAACGTTGGGCTATTAGCCCAATTCATGGGCTTGGTCCAATAGCAACAAAAAATTAGAAACAAAAGGCCCATTTCGTACTAAGCCTAAGCAAATAATAAAAGGAAAACTGATGGGCTGGTCCACTTCATACTAAGCCCAATCAGACTAAGCTAAAATAAAAACTAAGACTAATGGACTTCTCTGATGTGGCCCACGAAAATTCAATTCCAGCCTAAATAAGTAACTTAAGCCCAAACACAAATCAGAAACCAAAACCCAAAACAAAACAAAGACAAAATAACAACAACCCAATTAAATAAAAAAAAAGAGCCCATACGTACATATTAACAGAAATTGCAAATAGAAAAAGAAACAAAAGCTTCAGCAACCCAAAGGATGAAGATACGCACAGGGAGAAAAAGACAGAAGAGAAGGATGGAGAGGAAAGGGGATCTCGCAAGGGGGGAAGAAAGAGAGAGACAACAGGGCAAAGAGAGGAACCCAAGTTGAGAGAGATCCTTCTAAGCCATGGTAAAGGTAAGAAATTTTTCCTTCTCCCTCAAATTTCTCTCAAGAATTACCTCTCTCTCTAAAAAGGGGCATTTTCTTTTTAACTTAATTTTTCCTTTCAATTCGGTTTCTCCCTTTTAATTTAGCTTCCATTGTTTCTTTTCTAACTTTATGCATGCACCTAAAAATTTATGAGTTCTTAAAAAAAATGGTGGATTTTGGAACGGGAATGTTTGACTGAGCTATGGGTGATGCATGTAGGTTCAAAAAATGAAAATTTAACACACGAAAAAGGAAAGGAACATAAAAAAGGATAGTATTGGTACCTGGATTTGGTTGCTGTTATTCAAATTTTCAAAGTTCTTCTCTGCCTCTGTATCCCTCTGTTCTGTGTATCTGCTCATTGTGTGTGTGTTTTAGAGTTTCAATTCGTTCTCTGTTCTCTTCTGTATTAGACTATCCTTTTTCTCTATTTTGTGAGGCTTTTTATAGCCAAAATTTTGCACAAGTTCCTTGGCTCATTGATGAGCTTTCCTGGTTTTAAGCTGCAAGGGCACTGTAGGGTGGGTGGTGCCGGACTGGTGAATGACACTTTGCCGAAAACAGATTGCCGCCCAGGAGGTCAGAAATGCAGAGATATCAAATTTGCTTTTTTTTTTTTCTAATTTATTGTTATTAATAATAATATTTTTTTTTTGTATTTTATTATTATTATGATTTTTGATTTTTTTTTTATTTCCTTTATTTCTTATTGCATAATTTTGGTATCAACAATACTCTCCCTCTGACATGGTTCCATTTTGAAGATAGCAATGCGTATTATCGTGTACCTAAGGGCAAACTCAAAAGTATATAACCAAATTCTCCCATAAATACAAAAAAAGAAAAAGAAATATGGGACCCAAAAAGATATGTTTGAGGGAGAAATTGATACGGTGGGCCCAAGGGTTAGCACTAGGATCAAAAAACCCAACCCACGATACACTTAAAAAGCATGGATATGCATGGACGTGGGTGTACGCACCAAGGACTCTAGTTCTACTGCTATATGCATTATTTATATTCTGTAGTAGTTATCTTATTATTTCTTTTACTGTTATCAACAGTAGTCTTAGTTATCTTATTATTTCTTTTACTATTATCAATAGCAGCATTAGTTATCTTATTTATTCCTTTACTGTTATCAACATTAGCCTTAGTAGAGAGTCCGTAGCTTGTGTACTTGTAAGGCACCTATAAAAGTAGCACGTCAGTTCAGTGCTAGATATTAATAAACAATAGTTTCAGTTCCCTTGTTGCATCATTTGGTATCAGAGCGAAACGGCAACCCAAAAAGAAAGGCTTGAGCGTTCGGAAGGAGAGGTTGCAGGATTAACATACAAGGTCTAGGGGATAGAAGTGGGAATGCAAGGGATGGAAGTTTCCATTAACAACCAGTTCAAGGAAGTAAACAACCAATTTAAGGAGGTGAAAGAGGCATTGGCCAAAATCATAGGCCAACCACAGGGAGGGAGACTGGAGGAAGAACCAGTCAAGACAGTCACCAGGCACAAGATGGAAGAAGACAACAACCACGCACTACCCCGGTACATCAAGATGGATTTTCCCCGCTATGCGGGTACGGATCCCTCCGAATGGCTACACCGGGTACGCCAATTTTTCCAATACCAAGGAACTCCGGATGAGCAACGAGTTCCCTTGGCTTCCTTTCACATGGAGGGTGAAGCCAACCAATGGTTGCAGGGGTTACAACACACCTACATGATTAAGGGAATGGTTGTGACTTGGGAGATGTTCGAACGAGAGTTGATCACAAAGTTTGGTCCGGTTGAGTTTGAAGATTTTGATGAAGCACTCATATAGATTAAGCAGACAGGGCCACTACGCAACTACTTACGAGAGTTCAAGCGTCTAGCTAACAGAGTAAAAGACTGGCCTCAAAAGAAATAATAAGATAACTAAGACTAATGTTGATAACAGTAAAAGAAATAATAAGATAACTAAGACTACTGTTGATAACAGTAAAAGAAATAATAAGATAACTAAGACTACTGTTGATAACAGTAAAAGAAATAATAAGATAACTAAGACTACTATTGATAACAGTAAAAGAAATAATAAGATAACTACTACAGAATATAAATAATGCAGATAGCAGTAGAACTAGAGTCCTTGGTGCGTACACCCACGTCCATGCATATCCATGCATTTTAAGTGTATCGTGGGTTGGGTCTTTTGATCCTAGTGCTGACCCTTGGGCCCACCGTATCATTCCCTTTCCCTTTGAGTAACTCCTTGTCCTCAATGACCAAATCTAGGTACTTGGCTTGGACCTCTTGGACTGGTTCCCATGTGGCCTCAGTTCTTGGTAATCCCACCCATTGCACCAAAGCTTCTTTAAAATGCTTTCGGCCTCGTGTCACCCAACGCGTCTGTAATATCTTATCCGGAATCACCTCAATTTCTCCATGGTCATCAACTGGTGGTATTACAACCACAGCAACTGGGGCATCCCTAATCTTTCTTCGCAACAATGAGATGTGGAAGACATGATGAATACAAGCCTCAGGCGGTAGTGCCAATCTATACGCAACCTTCTCGGCTCGTGCTAGTATTTGATAAGGACCATAAAACTTGCTTGCTGACTTCCTATAAGCCCTCTTGAACACCGAAGATTGCCAAAAGGGGTGCAACCACAGATAAACCCATTCCCTTTCCTGAAACACCACATCACGGCGCTTTTTGTTGGCACTGAGCACCATGCGTTGCTGCGCTATCATGAGTTGCTCCCTTAATTTAGACAAGACCATGTCCCTATCTTGTAGTGCTTACTCCATTTCATCCAAGCCCGTACTCCCTTGCTTATACCTGATGACTTTAGGTGGCAGTCGCCCATATACTACCTCAAAGGGTGTGCATTTTGTGGCCTCATGGAAGTTAGTATTATACCAATATTCAGCCCATGCTAGGTACCTCCCCCATTGCTTTGGGTGCTGAGGTGAGAAAAACCTGAAATATTGTTCAAGCCAGCGGTTCACCACTTCGGTTTGGCCATCCGTTTGAGGGTGGTAGGCAGTGCTAGTGTGTAGTTGCGTTCCTTGTAGGTGAAAGAATTCCTTCCAGAATTTAGATAGGAAGATGGGGTCATGATCACTGACAATGGTCCGTGGCATGCCATGTAACTTGGGCACGAATTGACGAACATCTCCACTACTAACTTAGCCGTGTAAGGGTGTGCTAAGGCAAGGAAATAGGCATACTTGCTGAGTCTATCTACGACCACCATAATAACATTTTTACTTGCAGACATAGGAAGTCCCTTTATAAAGTCCATTGAGATATCATCCCATACTCGATTTGGAATGGCCAAGGGTTGTAGCAATCCTGCGAGGCTTTGTGACAGGTGCTTGTTACGTTGGCAAACATCATATGCAGACATCCAGCGTTTGACGAATGTACGTAGCCCTTGCCAATAGAAGTCTCGTTCACTGTTTGATAAGTTTTCTACTCCTCTGCGTGACCTCCTATGGCTGAGCCATGGTACTCTTCTAAGACCTTTGGTATAAATTCACTGGATGGGGGTAAGACCAGTCGGTCATGGTAGAGCAATAGCCCATTTTTTTGTCGAGAACTCAACTTCGTTGCCACTATTATTACTGAGTTGTTGGTGCAGTCTTATCAAGTATGGGTCATGAATATTGGCATCCTGCAACTCTTGTAAGATTACAAACTGTGGGTATGATATGGCCAGCACACTTGGCGATTTAGGGTGGTGAGACAATGCATCTATGGCATCATTTTCCTTCCCCAGTCTATACTGAACTTTGTAATCGTAACCCAATAGCTTGGCTACCCATTTCTGCTGTTCCGGTGTTGTTATCTTTTGTTCTAGCATATATTGGAGCCTTCATTGATCCATAAGTACAATGAAATGCTGCCCAAACAAGTAAGGCCGCCACACATGAATTGCTTCCAATATTGCCATCATTTCTTTGATGTACGTGGACTTGGCTCTAGATACGGCCCCTAGTGCCTTACTGAGAAATGCCACCGATCTACCTTCTTGTGATAGTACTGCCCCTATTCCATGGTCACTGGCATATGTTTCAACAATGAATACTTTGGTGAAGTCTGGCATCGCTAATACTAGTGCGCTGCACATCAGCTCCTTGAGATGCAAGAAAGCTTTATGGGCTTCCTCTCCCCACATGAATCCACCTTTCTTAAGTAGTTGTGTTAGTGGGGCTGCTACCCAACCATAGTGCCGAATGAACTTCCGATAATACCCGGTGAGACCTAAGAACCCCTACAACTCCATGACTAACCGAGGGCATGGCCAAGCTTGAATGGCTGTTATCTTTTTTGGGTCGACCATGACACCATTATGTCTAATTATATGGCCTAAGTAGTCCACTTCTTTGTGTCCAAACCTACACTTAGAAAGTTTAGCATAGAAATGATGTTGTGCTAGTGTCTGTAAAACAAGCTCAAGGTGGCCAATGTGAGTTTAAGTGGTGCTATAAACCAATATGTCATAAAAAAAAACAAGAACAAACTTGTGTAAATTATGAGCAAATATGGAGTTCATGGCAGATTGGAATGTAGCAGGCGCGTTGCACAAACCGAAAGGCGTGACTAAGTATTCATAGTGCCTATGGTGTGTTCGAAATGCTGTATTGTGCTCATCTCCAGCCCGCACCCTGATTTGATGGTACTCAGATCGTAAATCAAGCTTGGAGAAGTATTATGCCCCATGTAGCTCATCCAACATATCTTCTACGGTGGGAATAGGGAAGCGGTCTTTAATAGTGACCTCATTAAGGGCTCTGTAGTCATTGCAAAAGCGCTAGCTTCCATTTTTTTTCCAAAGTAGAAGCATCGGAGATGAGTATGGGCTGGTGCTGGGTTGTACGATGCTGTTGGTGATCATTTTTGCAACTTGCTTTTCAATCTCATTTTTCTGGTGATAAGAATAACGGTATGGCCGAACATTTACTGGTGGTGTCCCTTCTTGAAATGGTATGTGATAATCAAAACTACGTGAAGGCGGCAACTGTTTGGGTTCTTAAAATACCACCACATACCGTTGAAGCAACTCCCCTATTTCTAGTGCAAGTTCTTCGTCGTTAGGCATCATCATAGCTGAGATAACTGGTTGCACCTAGAGTGCAAAGAGAGCACTGATATGTGCTTGCTGCTTGATAATTCCTGTAATGGTTTCTGTTTTGATTGGGCATTTGTTTTGTCCTTCTACGCGGTGTCTCTGCCCTTGGCTTTCAAATTCCATGGTAAGCTTTCCCCAGACACACATGGTGGTTCCGAGTGTCTCAAGCCATTGAATTCCCAAAACAACATCCATACCTGCCAATGGTAACACATATGGACTAGTAGTAAATGAATAGCCTTGAATCTGAATGTGCACCTTGTCACATTTGCCATCGCATTTTACCAAGGTTCCGTTTGCTACTGACACGTTGAAGGTGGTTGGGGTGGTCAATGGTAGTTCTAAAGTTTTTGCCTTGCTGTGACTAATAAAGTTATGTGTTGAGCCACTATCTATTAAGACGGATAGTGGTTGTCCCTGGATGTAACCAGTGACCTTGAGGGTTTGTGGGTTGTTCCAACCGGAGAGAGCATGAAAGAAAATTTCTATCTCTTCATTTACCTCTGCTTTGTCTTCCTTTTCGTACACCTCATTGGCAACTACCATGAGAAGTTGTGGTTTCTGACATTTGTGGCCCACTGTGAATCGTTCATCACAGTTAAAACACAATCCTTTCTCTCGCCGCTGTTGCATCTCCGCCCACAACAACTTCTTCACCCTGGGTGGTATTTTTCTCTCGATCATGGTACTAGGTGCCTCATTGGTGCGTTCAGTTGATCGTTTGCTGGTGTGCATCGGCCTTGGTCGTCGAGCATGTAGATCATCACGCATCCTTGCATAGTCAACTGCCTCCTGCAGTGTTTTAGGTCTCTGAATGCGTACCTCACCAGCAAGCTCGTCTTTTAAGCCACCCACAAAGGCGCTAATCAATGCCTTCTGAGGCCAGCACTAGGATCAAAAGACCCAACTCACGATACACTTAAAATGCATGGATATGCATGGACGTGGGTGTACGCACCAAGGACTCTAGTTCTACTGCTATCTACATTATTTATATTTTGTAGTAGTTATCTTATTATTTCTTTTACTGTTATCAACAATAGTGTTAGTTATCTTATTATTTCTTTTATTGTTATCAACAATAGTGTTAGTTATCTTATTATTTCTTTTATTGTTATCAATAGTAGCATTAGTTACCTTATTTATTCTTTTACTGTTCTCAACATTAGCCTCAGTAGAGAGTCCATAGCTTGTGTACTTATAAGGCACCTATAAATGCAGCACGTCAGTTCAGTGCTAGATATCAATAAACAATAGTTTCAGTTCCCTTGTTGCATCAAAAACCTCTTTCAATCTTTAATAGCTAATCACTCTTGAAGTTGTTGTTGAGTGGTATAAAACTTGTAGTTATAGCTAATCACTCTTAAATTTGTAGTTTTTATAAATGTTGTGCTAATATATACTATTACCTAAAGCAGAGTATCTGCAATAAAATTTGTCTCTTCCACGTGTTAAGAATTGCAAGCCAAATTTCCCTCCAAAACTTGCATCTGCTTAGTTTATTGTCCATGTACATTCAACATTTTTACTTATATGTTTTATTACTTTAAAAATTATTTTAGTAATTAACCCCCCTATTTGTTTCTACTTTCCCTCCCTGGACTCCATCAGCAATCATATACTGGACTCTGTCAATTTTTTTACTTTGAAAACCTCTTTGAAAATTAATGAAACTATTTCTCACAAAAATTATTGACAAGCTTATCTACTCTCTGCCAAATTATTTTTTATTGTTATTCACACAGAGTGCTAGAATAACTAAAAAAAAGTATTTTGATTAAGGTATTTTTGAAATATAATATTCTTCCAACATGTGATTCCAGACAATTCAGGTTGCTCCAAAAATTCCAACTGAGCTTATAATTGATAAGATTCATGACTGAACTTAGTCATTGGTGATACAATTAGAGATGAAGCTTTTGTATAGAAGTTAGCTCCCTATTCAACAAAAGATTATATAGTTTTAGAATCAACATTATCTGAAATTTGAGTCTTAGAAATAGATCATGTTTAGTGAGGGAAACGAAAATATAATTTTTTCCCTTTTTCAATAGAAGTATCAATCCTTATATTGGTGAGGTATGCCATATAACTTCTATTCTTCCTTCAAGTTGATTCACTTGGAGGATTTGTGATAGTTTGGTAATTTGGCATTTAATTTGGATATAAACCACACTAAAAATTTATTCTCATTGTTTCTTTGCTTTGTTTTCTTTAATTTATTTAATTTATTCTCATTATTTTCCTTTTTTTTCCGAGACATTTACCAATGAATTAAATTATATAATTTGATGGTTCCAAATACTATTGAGTGCATGTTTGGAAACACGTGGAAACTGCATATAACTTGTTATTTCTTAGCATTAGAACATACATAATATTAGCAGTTGTATGATTGTATAAATATTAGTTGTATAGTTGTATAGCCTTAGTAGTATTACTAGTTGTTATTTATCTTGGGCCCTGATGAGTTAATGGGCCGCAAGCCCATATCTATTCCTGTAATTAGTTTTGGTTAGTTAGCTTAGTCGGTTAGCTTCGTTAGTCAGTTTAGTTTCTATATATGTATTTTTCTTGCTCTCTTTTCTGTAATAACAGATTTCATTCCTTCTCATTCTTTTTCTTTCTCTCTCGCTATCAAGCTTCTCTCTCTCTTTGCTTCTCTGCTGAACTCTGATTTCACATAATCCTGATTGTAACACGTTTCGGAACTTGCTTTAATTTATTCATCCACTAAAATATCATTTAAATAAAAAGAAACTATAATATAAAAACTGCATAAAACCTGTTTTCAATTTTCAACTGCGTGTAACTTGTTGTTTCTCAGGATTACAACACACATAATCTTAGTTACAAATTTTTTGGAACTTGCATTTATTTATTCATGAGAAAGACCACTAAAATATCATTTAAATTAAAAAAACTATAATATAAAAACAACATAAAACCTGTGTTTTTTTTTCCACTGCATGTAACTTGTTCTTTCTTAGGATTAGAACACACATAATCCTAGTTGCAACACGTTTTGGATCTTTTTATTATTATTATTCATAAGACCACTAAAATATCATTAAATAAAAAGAATTATAATATAAAAACCACATAAAACCTGTTTTGTTTTTTTCCAACTACGTGTAGCTTCTTCTTGCTCAGTATTAGAGCACACATAATCTTGGTTGCAACTTGTTTTGAAACTTTCATTTATTTATTCATGATAAAGACCACTAAAAGATCATTTAAATAAAAAGAAACTATGATATAAAAACCACATAAAAGCTGTAATTTTTTTTCAACTGCGTGTAGCATGTTCTCAACAGTAGAACACACGTAATCCTAGTTGCAACATGCTTTGGAACTTGCATTTATTTATTCGTGAGAAAGATCACTCAAATATCAATTAAATGGAAAAAAAAAAAACTATAATATGAAAACTTAATACAACCTATTCTTTGTTTTTCAACTGTGTGTAGCTAGTTGTTTCTCAGCATTAGAACACACATCATCCAAGTTGCAATGCGCATTGGAACTTGCATTTATTTATTCATGAGAAAGACAACTAAAATATCCTTTAAATAAAAAAACTATAATATGAAAACTGAATACAACATATTCTTTGTTTTTCAACCATGTGTAGCTAGTTGTTTCTCAGCATTAGAACACATATCATCCAAGTTGCAATGCGCATTGCAACTTGCATTTATTTATTCATGATAAAGACAACTAAAATATCATTTAAATAAAAAGAAACTATAATATAAGAACTTCATCAAACCTGCTTTGTAATGCAAGTACAAGACAAAGAGTCGTTGGTGAAGAATAGAAATGCAGGGATTCTTCTGCTATTATTACTCATGTTGTGAAAAAATGTTGATGTGAAAAAATAAAGGAAAATGTTTGATGAAGTTATTAATAATGTATAGCCATAAATCTTGTAAACGAAGTTATTAATAATGTATACAAATATTTCTATCTAAAAAAAAAATGTATGCAAATATCAAAATTCGCTCATCTATAAAAAAAAAATGTTTGTGTAAATATTATTATTACCATGGAGCTTCATATACTCTAACTTTTGATTCCTCTATTAACTTGGATTATTAGTATAAAATATAAGAGAATGAGGTCAAAAGATATTTAGGTTTCTCTTATTTGGTATGACAATTGAGAGTGATTATATATATTAAACGTATGCTTAATTTACGTCTATATTCCTTTTTATGATTATATGTATCTCACTCTCAAATTTGAGATTCTTAATTTTTGTAGGAGTTGGAATCGAACCCTTGGGTGATACTCAATCACAAGGTGTATCTCACTCTCTAATTTGATATTGTAGAGTGAAAATTACTGTATACCTTTTGATATTTATTTTGTATTGGCAAAATAAAAACAGTTGCGGCTATAAAAAAACGTAGCCAAAATTCGAACCAAATCAATGTCCCACGTTATGACCATTACACAAGGAGGAGAACCTACTTTTAACTATGTGTTACTCAAACCTTGACTATGAAGGTGACAATGTTTAAGAGGATGTGAATTTAGAGGAGATAGAAAAAATTAAGAACAAGATACTTCAAGAATTGAAGCCCTCGTGAGGGTGAAATTTTTATCTACTTTTTTATATTTATGAGAGTAATACTCTCTAAGTATGCAAGTATTTCTCACTCAAAGAGCGTTATTATAAGAGGTCCTACCATTCTATTTAAGGTGAGCTTGTTAGAAGTTCATAACTAAGTATTTATAGCCGTGAGTCTGAATATTGAGACTAGTTATGCAGAATTAGTTATTAAGACTAGTTATGCAGAACTAGTTACAATTGTTAGTTAGGCCTGTATAGGATAGTTATGCGTTAGTTTGTTTTTCCTGTAATATAACTTGACACACAGCTGTGATGACAGCTAGCATCATGCATGCCACGTGGTCAAGCTCATAACAAACTTGTAACCGCCTCTCATCTCATCCAAGTTATATAAGGATGAGGTAGCAGTAGTTCAGCAATACATCAAATAATCAATTCTATTCTTTTACAATTCGCATTATGGTATCAGAGCAAGCATTTTTCTGTAGAGTCTAATCATCATTCAATCATGCCAAAAGCTCCCGCTGCCAACCATGGTGCAGCCAACCGTGGTGGATCACCATCTCAAGCAGCACCAATCATTCCACCCAGAGTTGAAGAAGATCCTGCGAGCCCCTTCTTCATCCATGGAAACGAAAATCCAACACTGATGTTGGTACCAGAAATTCTTCAAGGAGGCAACTATCACAGTTGGGCAAGATCAATGAAGTTAGCCCTGCTTGCAAAGAACAAATTGCAATTTGTTGATGGTTCAATCCATCCACCTACTCCAAATGATGTTTTCTATCGTGCTTGGGAAAGATGCAATACGATGGTGCTGTCATGGTTGATCAAGTCTGTACATCCTACCATTGCCAAGAGCATTTTATGGTTTGATCTTGCACAACATGTGTGGAGTGACCTGAAAGACAGATTCTCTCAAGGGGATCCCTTCAGAATCATGGAGCTCCAAGAAGAAATCTTTCACCTAAGTCAGGGTGTGTCTTCTGTCACAGAGTACTACACAAAATTGAAAATACTATGGGATGAGTTATCCAATCTGAGACCAATACCACCATGTACATGCATAGCAGGAGGTTGCAGATGCTTCACCACAGCATACACTTACCACATTCAAGATCAAACGATTAGATTCTTGAGAGGGCTCAATGATGCCTATGCCACTGTCAAATCTCAGCTTATGCTAATGGAACCACTGCCTCCAATTAACAAAGTGTTTTCACTTGTCTTACAACACGAAAGACAGTTTATAACTCCCATTATGGAAACTGATTCTCAGCAAGAAACTGTAGCACTAGCAGCAAGGTTCTATAATGGTAGGCAACCAGCTTCTAGCAAGAAACCATATTGCACATTCTGCAGCATGACAGGGCACACTGCTGATGCATGCTACAAGAAGCATGGTTACCCCCCCGGTTACAAACAGAAGTCCAGACCACCATATCGAGTCAATCAATGCACTGATCCTTTTGTTACAGATGAGGAAGACACAGATGCAGTGGAAGAAACATCACATGCACCAGAAAATCAAGAAGTGCGATTAACTCAGGAGGAGTATAGCCAAATCATGAATCTCCTTCATAACAACAAGTCCACAGTTTCTGCATCCAATGCTTCAGCTGTTAATGCCTTGAAGTTGACTTCAACGTTTTCTGGCCTCACTGTTCTCGAGCCCAAGGAACCTCATGATCACAGTTCTGGTATGCATTCTGTCGACATGACCAATTCTGGTATGGTACTTTCTTGCCAATCTACTGATATAAACTACAAGGATTCATGGATCATAGATTCTGGTGCTAGCAATCATGTTACTTGCTGCTATGAATTTTTTGATTCTTGTGTGTCAGTGAGCAATTACTTTGTTAGTCTACCTAACAATATGTCAGCAGAAGTTACTCATATAGGTTCTGTAGTTTTTTCAGACAAACTAGTTTTGCACCAAGTCTTATATGTTCCTACCTTCACATTTAATCTCATATCAGTAAGCAAGGTCACAAAGGATCTAAACTGTGCTTTCTTATTGCATTCTGACATTTGCTTAATCAAGGAGAGTGCTTCATGGAGGACGATTGGATATGCTAAGGAGCATTTGGGGCTGTATCAACTAGCCAATCCTACTGTCAAGAGCAGATCATCATTTGAACCTAGTCACTGTCATTCCAACACAGATAAACACACAGTAGTTCCTCATTCTTCTCTTAGTTCAATAAATAGCTGCAGCAATAATCATGATTGTCATGCTTTTGATCTATGGCATTATAGACTAGGACATCCTCATCATGATAAGGTCAAAATTTTAGCACAGTCCATTGCTGGTGTACACTGGAATTCAGAAATAAAATGTGACATTTGCCACTTGGCCAAACAGAGAAGGCTTTCATTTCCTACTAGTTCTTCTGCTTCTGTCAAAACATTTGATCTTGTGCATGTAGATATTTGGGGGCCTAGCTCAGTCCTATCCATGGATGGGCACAAATATTTCCTGACAGTAGTTGATGATTTTAGTAGATACACTTGGCTTTACCCAATGAAGACAAAGGGAGAGGCTCGACCTTGTTTGCAGAAATTTATAACTCTTGTTCAAACTCAATTTGATAAAACCATCAAGGTCATTAGAAGTGACAATGGTGCTGAATTTCGAATGGTTGATTTCTATAATCAACATGGTATTGTGCATCAACTTAGTTGTCCTTACACCCCACAGCAGAACTCGGTTGTAGAAAGAAAGCACCAACATATTCTTAATGTCACAAGAGCTTTACTCTTCCAATCTGGTATACCTCTCACACTATGGCATTATGCAGTAGCTCATGCTGTCTATTTGATAAACAGAACTCCAAGCAGGGCCATTCGTAATCTTACACCTTTTGAGAAGTTATTCCAGTGCCCTCCTAAGCTACAACATCTCAAGGTTTTTGGTTGCCTATGCTTTGTAGGCACTAGTGGCTCCTCTAGAAGCAAGTTTGATGCTAGAGCTTCAAAGTGTGTCTTCTTGGGCTATGTACATGGTGTCAAAGGTTTTACAGCCTTGGATCTTCACTCCATGAAGCTCATTGTGTCTCGAGATGTTATGTTTCATGAGGCCTCATTTCCTTTTCTTGACAAAGCTCCAAGCTCATCTCCTGACCAGTGGCAGCTAGAGCAATCTACTTTCAATTCAGAATGCTCACCTCAGATGCCACACCCTCACTCTCCCCCTACCCTTCTTTCTGATGATCCCTCCGCTGATACAACCCCTCAACCTTCCTCTGGTACCCCTATTAACAGTCCACATGGACCTTCCTCTGGTACTTCCATTGACAGTCCAACTGGTCAGAGTACTCCCTCCATCATTACCAGACCTCGAAGGCAAACCACAGCTCCTCAATACCTTAAAGATTATCACACCAGAATCAATTGTCTCCCTGGAGTCTCCACAGTTAAACACCCTCTTTCTCATGTTCTTTCTTATAGCCATTTGCCTCAACAACATCAGGTTTTTGCTCTGAACATTACCACTGTTAGTGAGCCAAAAACCTTCACTGAAGCTGCCACTCACTCTTGTTGGCAGAAAGCAATGGAGGAAGAAGTCCTGGCTTTAGAACTCAATCAAACTTGGGTTCTCACACCCCTACCTCCTGGAAAGAAACCCATAGGCTGCAAATGGGTCTATAAAATCAAACATAAGGCTGATGGCACTATAGAGAGATATAAGGCAAGGCTTGTTGCTAAAGGATACACACAACAAGAAGGTGTGGATTACTTAGAAACCTTCTCACCTGTTGCCAAGTTGACCACTGTCAGAACTCTTTTAGCACTAGCTGCTGTCAAGGGCTGGGAGATGCAACAATTGGATGTGAACAATGCTTTCTTACATGGGGATTTAAATGAGGAAGTTTACATGACTCTTCCACCAGGGATGACCACTCAGGATCCTACACTAGTTTGCAAATTGCAGAAATCCCTCTATGGCCTCAAGCAAGCAAGTAGACAATGGCATCATAAACTCTCTACTGCCTTGCTCTCACAGAATTTCCACCCTGCTGCCTCAGATTCTTCCCTCTTCGTTAAAAAGACTGATCACTCCTTCACTGCTTTGCTTATATATGTGGATGATGTGATCATGACAGGGGATAACATGCAGGAAATTCACCAAATCAAGCATTTTCTCGACCAAGAGTTCAAGATCAAAGACTTAGGTGCACTGAAATTCTTCCTTGGCTTGGAAGTTCATCACACTGCATCAGGCATCAATCTCTGTCAGAGAAAATATGCCTTAGAGCTCCTTGCTGATTCTGGCTTCCTGGGATGCAAACCTGCCAAGACACCTCTGGCAAAGGGTGTTATTCTAAACTCCACTGATGGCACACTTTTGACAGACACCTCGGTTTACAGAAGGTTGGTAGGAAGACTCCTCTATTTGACTAACACTAGACTAGACTTGGCCTTTGCAGTACAGCAACTATCCCAATATATGGATAAACCAACTACTGTCCACCTTAAGCATGCCCACAGAGTCTTAAGGTATCTAAAGAAAGATCCAGGCAAAGGCTTATTTTTCTCCTCCACTTCTTCCCTTCAACTTAAATGTTTTTCGGATTCTGACTGGGCATCTTGCTCAGAAACAAGAAGAAGCATCACAGGATTTTGTGTGTTTCTTGGAGAAGCATTAATAGGATGGAAGGCTAAGAAGCAATCAACAGTTTCTCGCTCCAGCACAGAGGCTGAATATCGAGCTCTAGCAAGTGCAACTTGTGAGTTAGTGTGGCTGCAATACCTGTTGCAAGACCTTCAGGTTCCCTTCTCACAAGCTCTTCTCTTTTGTGACAACAAGTCAGCCATTTATCTTAGTCACAATCCAGTTTTTCATGAACGCACTAAACACATTGAGATAGATTGTCATGTGGTTAGAGACAAAATCCAAGCTGGTGTCATCAAGCTTTTACCTGTGCACACCTCACAACAACTGGGTGATTGTTTTACCAAAGCTCTTTCAGCACCTAAGTTCGAAGCTTTCATCTCCAAACTGAATTTCCAAAGCTTGTATGCTCCAGCTTAAGGGGGGCTATTGAGACTAGTTATGCAGAATTAGTTACAATTGTTAGTTAGGCCTGTATAGGATAGTTAAGCGTTAGTTTGTTTTTCCTGTAATATAACTTGACACACAGCTGTGATGACAGCTAGCATCATGCATGCCACGTGGTCAAGCTCATAACAAACTTGTAACCGCCTCTCATCTCATCCAAGTTATATAAGGATGAGGTAGCAGTAGTTCAGCAATACATCAAATAATCAATTCTATTCTTTTACAATTCGCATTACTGAATGTTGTCCCACCTATGATAATGATGAAACTTCCAACCATGAAATTTTTTTCCCCCAAACCATTTGGGAGTATGTCACTTATGATTTTGTCACTGAGTCATGGTTAAACTATATTCCTTTTACGCTAGTAAAAGTCATATCCAATGCAATATGAAAATCACTTAAGTTTGACATTGCGGAGCTGAAAACTAGGGCCATTTTTTTTATTCATATGGCTTTTGGAATCATCAACTTGTACTACGTGGGCTTTGATTCCTCTTCGAGGATATGTAGGCATGCTCCAACTTAGTAGGGCAAGTCCAACATCATATAACCCCTATATTTGGGCAATTGTCTTTTATGTATTAATCATACACCTCTTTCGATTTGATTTCTCTAAAGGGTGTAATCTTTCACTTTTTGTTTCGTAAAAGAAGTTGATTTACTAAACTAATTTTTTTCTATTATACATTTTTTCCATATTAAACTAGTAAATTATTGTTTGGAATAAAATATGAGTGGGTTTTTCACAATGACATATTCAGTTATTCTCAAAAATACCTCACTGGCTTGGCTTTCAAATTTTAGAGAAGTCCAAATTCCAAATCATAACAAGGTTTCAGATCTAATAAAAAGGCTAAAAGGGGCAATAAGAAGAGAAAAGGTGAAAATTGGAGAAAGGAGAAAAGAAATAAGTCGAGAAAAAATTAGTGCAACTTGGTTGGAAGAAGTTTGACCTTATCATTCTTGGATAAGAGTGGATGGTTTCGGAAAGACAAGAAAAGTTAGGGTTCCTAGATGAATGAATTGACCTTTTGAGAAAGCAGGTTTAGATTGAACCATGTGTTTCTTTTGATGTCCAATTATGTTTTATCTCTATGTTAGTAGGGATGCTTCAAATATTGATTTTAAATTCTCATAAATTTAAAGTTTTTGCCAATTTACAATTTTCAACAAATTTATAATTTTTTGCCAATTTATAATTTTCAACCAATTTACAATTTTATGCCAATTAAAATTTCTAGTCAATTTACAATTTTTAGGTAATTTAAATTTTTTTGCTAATTTAAAGTTTATGTCAATTTTTAAATCCCTACATGTTTTAAAGTCTTCGCAATTCTTTAGATTTAAGTACCAACATTTGATATTTTGTTTCTTTAACAAAATACTTATTTTTTGTTTTTACATGTTTCTTAACGAAAAAGTGAAAAGCGAGAGTTTAACACATTCTTTTAATAGAAAACATGTAAAGAGGGACAACTATAGATATCGTATTTTGTTCGAGACCTTATTTTTAATTTTTTTTTTTTAAATTAANGGAAAGAGACAAAAGAAAATTGGAAAATATTTAAGGATAGGGGTAATTTAGTAAATTACCCTAGAGGGGCATTTTTTTAAAATAAAAAACATTAGTGTAGCCTTAATTAGGTATCTTCATTCAAGCAATTAAAGAGGTAAGGAAGGGCGCCGTTTGTAAAGGAGGGTGGGTAGTGTGTTAGCAAAATTATATAAAAAAAAAAAAAAAACAATTGAAGAATAGAAGAAATGAGAAGGGCTAGAAGCCTAGAAAGAAATGTGAAGAAAAAGACAAAAATGGAGAAAGGGGGCCTACAGATGAGATAAGAAGGAGATAGAAGGAAATAGAAGGAANAAAAAAAAAAAAAAAAAAAAAAAAAAAAAGAGAGAGAGAGAAGGGAGCCCACGGATGAGATAAGAATGAGAGAAAAAGAAATAGAAGAAAAGGACAAAACGGAGAGAGGGGGCCTTGGATAAAAGGAGAGAAAAGGACAAATAGAGTGAAATAGAAGAAAAGGATGAGAGAGGTTACAGAGAAGAAAAAAAAATGGAGATAGAGAGAAAAATTTAAGAGAGTAAAGATGAGAACTAGATCAAAGAAGAAAACTTAGCCAATTGTATGCTTCTTTTTGTCTAATACTTTAATTTTTGCTTATAATCCTAAAGTTGTAGAGTGTTTAGATGTAAAATTTTGGTTAAATTTATCATAGTTTACTTTCTATTTTACTTTTTCTCTTTGCTATTTAGTTTATTTAATTTGTGAGAAGATGAGAACTAGATCAAAGAAAAAAACTTAGCCAATTGTATGCTTCTTTTTGTCTAATACTTTAATTTTTGCTTATAATCCTAAAGTTGTAGAGTGTTTAGATGTGAAATTTTGGTTAAATTTATCATAGTTTACTTTCTATTTTACTTTTTCTCTTTACTATTTAGTTTATTTAATTTGTGAGTTCTTCATTATTTATTTCATTTTTTTTTCTCTTCAATGATCCATGGTACTTAAAGCCTAAAAGGGCTAAAGATATTGGGATAAAAGAGTTTGATATTTAGTAAATGTATTTTCTTATTTAGTTTGATGTATTTATTTACGTTGGTCTTGCTTTTGCAATTTGGGTTTTGTTTCTTTTTTGGTATTGGTTCTTCTTTCTCTTGCTTGCATTCTCTTTTGGGTCAAATATCATAACTATGCTTTTCTTTTCTAGTTATTACTATTTCGTTTACATATATTTTTCTTTTTCTTTTTTTTTTTTCGTTTTTGTTTTATTTGTTTTATTTGGCCATTCGGTTATCTATTGCTGTATATATATGTTTTACTATGATTTTTTGTTTTATTGTTCTTTTTTTTTTGTTTTTGTTTTTATATTTATAATTTTTTGGTCTTATATTATACCTACTGATTATAATTTTGGGCCGACTCCTATCTCCTCGATCCCATCGTTTTTATTCCAAGATGAGGGGATGGTTCTGCCCATTCTATTACTTCTATATGAATCGCTTTTCAGAAAAAAAAAAAAATAGACATAAGCTCCTTATATATATTAATTTTAAGTTGATTTTTTTATGTGAACATTTAACTACACAATTTTCCTTTATGTGTATTTTCATAGGATACCAACATACTCTTACCATTAATCACATAATTACATAGAGTCAAAAGGATATCTAGATAGCTCTAAAGAGAAAATTTGATGTAAAAGACCATTTGGTTCCAAACAAAATATATAGTCTTCCAATTTGGTTTTTCTTATACCATGTGAAATATTCAAAATTAACCCTTAGTGTTATGGCTATTTGATACTTGTCTTTTAGGACTATAAAATTCATGCTTTAATACTGAATTCTTACCTGCATTGTGAGCAAATCCTCTCTAAACATGGTGTTTAATCCATAAATTGGTTTTGATAGGTACAAAGATGAGTAATCAGGAAATAAGAAGAATCTGGAAGCAATCCATGGAGAAAATGGCAAGAAAAGCAGCCTTACACCAAGTTTGTAGGTAGACACGGGCAGGAACATGGCCGTGTGTACACCGTGTCTAACAACCAGAGGTTGCTGCTCAAGCTTATGGACAAACACGGCTTCAAACAAGAACAGACACGGCTGTGTTCAAGGCCGTGTTGATCAAGTAGAATGTCCAAGAGAACAAAGACTAAGTCTAAGGGCAAACATGGTCAAGGCAAGAGAAGAACACGACTGTGTGATAGGCCGTGTTGAACAGGCAGAGGCTACAAAGAAAGGACACGCCCAGAGCAGAGAAGAGCACGGGCCATGTCTAAGCGACATGGCCAGGACCAGAGAAGAACACGGCCGTGTATGAGCCTGTGTTCAATGACCAGAAATGCAACATAAGTGACATGCCCATGTCCAAAAACGGAACACGGCTGTGTCAGAGCTGTGTTCGAGCTATTTCTGAATAAATGACCTAATTCTGCACAAGTATAAAAAGAAATATGATGCATGTGTCAAAGGAGGCCGTACTTGGGAAGAAAAGGAGCTGAAGAACTAGAGGAGGAAGGGGAGCAATTGCGACTGGATCGTCATAGAGTTTCTTCTTCTTTTCATCTCATGTTGAACTTTACCTATTTGCTTTTATTGAATTCAAGTATGAGTAGTTAATTCTTAGTGTTAGGGGTTTGATGTAATTCAATTGTAATGAGGTTTCAAGATTGAATAAACTTGTTTTAGTACAACTCCTTTTGTTGAATGGAATTTACTGTTATTAATGCCTTTAAATGCTTAGCTACCATTTGAATGGTTAAAAGATTCGTTTCAATACTAGGAATAGTAAGATCCGAATGTGCTCTGTAAATTCTATCCTAAATTGAGTTTATCTAGGAATAGATAACTTCGTTTAGGTGGTATTAGATTAATTTCCTAGAACCAAATCACCTAGATTAATTAGTTGTGTCAAGGAATTTGACAAGTAATTGGTATAGGGAGGATTGTTTCACCAAGGAATTGGGTTCAATCATATTAAGGAAGTAAACCAACAACAAATGAATTGTAACTGAAATAAGTAGTTCAGTATTGTTTCTGAGATTACTTTGTCTATGAGGTAATCGAATTTGCAAGTGAATGAAATCAACCCCTAACCTTTCTCATTCTTATTATCAATTTCACATTTAGATTGTTTCTTAAAGATTGTTACGATATTGCTCGAGTTTTGTTACTTAGTTAATTGCAGCTGCTCATTCTTGGGCTACCTTCAATCCAAACCATTTATCTTTCCAAATAGAATATTTATTGGTGAAATTGGTAGTTGCTAGCTTTAATCCTCGTGGGAACGATACTCTACTCACTATTATATTATTTGCGTGACCCGGTATACTTGCCGGAAAAAGTCTCATCACTATTCTTAAATTCCAATCACTCTTTTATGGATATCAGATAAACACAAGCATTTTCTATGATCACCATACATCATACACTGCTTTTTTTCTTTTCTTAACCCCACCTTTCCTTTTCTCCAGGTGTCCTTGATCATCACGAGCATTAAGGCCTTTATCACTTTCATTGTAGAAGTGACGCATTCAATTCTTCTTTTTTGTGGTAACCATTTACTTTATTACGTTATGTTAATAGTCCTAACCTTTCAATTGAGGAAATTGAGCTTCAATGGTTAATCTTTCACAACGTTTTCCACAAATTAAAGACTTGATCCTCTAACAGCATACCCATGCATCGCGTGGAGCTATTAAAAGGTATTAAAGCCTTTATCACTTTTCACTGTAGAAGTGACTCATTCTATTCTACTATTTACTTTGCCATCAATTCTAAGAGCGAGTTCCACGAGCTTGCATTTAAAGTCAAGAATGAAAAAGAACGGTAAATAAGCAAAGTGAGACTCAAAAACGAATAATGAGAAACACGAGAGAACTTTCCCATGATCGCCAGAAAAGAAACGAATTTCTCAAGGCCCCTGTTGTCCTTGGTGGGTGGTGTGTCACAACAATGCACATACAGTTCGCAGTTATTTTTACATTATTTTATATGCAGTGTGCAAGTTAGTGTGAGAATGATTAATATATAATTGGCATTACTCGCACCAAAATGACCTAAAATACTTGTGAATTACTTACACACATTTCTGAAAAACTCCTTTAAATTTTATAGAATCTTAGAGAAATCTAATTTGACAACTCAAACAACTAGACTTTCTGTAAATTGATGCAGTTAGAAAGCCTTAATTTGGTACCGTTCATTGAGAAATTTTCCAGCATAATATTTCTATTGAGCTTCAAATAATGGAAGAATACGAATAGCCACGACCAGCAAGTCCTTCCATTAAGTCCTAAAAGAAAATAATAAGGAATTAATCACACTACACTCTGGAGACATGGAACTTATTTTCTACAAATTGTGTGTCTTCAAGTCTAATGGGAATTTGCGATGAAACCATGGAAATAAAGCAGAAGACGTAATATTTGAATTTTGTGAAGATATTATATGATAATTGGACAAATAGGATTTATTTAGCGACAAAATGAAGACAAAAATACAGGGAATAAAAATATTTTTCCTTTCTAAACCTGATTTTCTATGAAAACAGTGAAAACAAAGAAAAAGTTCTGAGATTACAAATCTTCCAAATTTTAATTTTTTTATTTTTTATATTATGGTGATGGTAGTTTAAAATGGATTATTATGTAACATAGAAATACTACAAGGTTATATGTAAGTTTCTCTCACTTTCTCTCATCCGCCAATAGGATTTTTTTTTTTTTCTTGGGCTATGATCACCCATTTTATATGGGATGAACATAATTAAGCTCGAATCGACACAAATTGCTAAGGATTTCAACCGAAAGCAACATATATATATATACATTATGTTTGAGCTCCTCTAGAATTTGTGTTTAGCTATACCAGAAATCGCTTGATGATAAACCAGTTTTATATCGCTTATCTTGTCTCATTTTTGCTTGATTTCTGTTTATTCTTGAGTATCTTAGGTTAGATTCTTATGTTTTATGGTTTTTTTTTTTTTTTCTTTTTCAGCTTTGCATTTTGGAAGTCCTCAGAAGTTGTTTCGGTGCATTTCAATATCAAAAAGATGCAAATTGCAGACAAATTGAAATTGGAGGCAACAACTTGGGTGCCGCAACCCCCAATCCCAAGGCTGCAGTGCTGCTTTTGGAGTTAAAGTGAGATTTTTGGCAGAGACTAGGGTGCCACACCGCCCTACAGCGTCCTCATGGCTGAAATCTTATACAACTTGATAGAAGCTTGGGCACCGCAACGCCCTGAAGCCAATGCTGCAGCGCCCACGAAGCTGAATTGTTGCACGAGAGGCAGAGGCTAGGATGCTGCAATGCCCTACCTCGAGGCTGTAGTGCCCAAACCCAGTGCCGCAACCCTCTGAGGTCAAACCGGGATTTGACTTCCAGGACCCCTAATTTCACTAGGATTCATATTTTATTTTAATTCATTTTTCTTTTAAACTTTCTAGGACTTATAAATAGGACTCTAACAGACTAAATTATGATTACACACATTTTTACACAAGAGGCAAGAAGAGAAGGAAGATCAAGCTTGAAGACCAGAGTTTCGTCATCAATTCACCATTCCTAAGAGTTTTATTCATCATTCTTCTTGTACTTATGTTTAATTTCTTTGTGAATATGCTTTTTACCATCATTATGAACTAGTTCCACCTTCTAAGGTGATGATGAAAACTAGCTTAGGAAGAATTGTGAAAATTCTATAGATTTAATCAAAAGACTTTCTTTCTAATTGTCTTCTTCATCTCAATTTTTTATGTTTCTATTTGACTGGCCATCAAGTTAGTTGACTTGATAAGTGCAATGATACCGGGAGGTAATTTTTTATTCAAGATCGTAGGGATTAAGAACATAGATTTCATAAGGGATATGAATATATCCTTATGGTTTATTTAGCTTTTTTTTAAAGAATCAAAGAACTAAAAGAATTTCTGGATAATTTAATTCACATAAGAATATAGTGAATTTGTGCTTAGGGATATTTCTATTTGACCTTGGGAAAAGCTACTAGATAAAATAGGGTTCTTGGCTAGCAATTAGGAAGATAGTTCTTGGTTAATGAAATAGGAATAACAATTTGGACTAACTACAGTGAAATCGGAAACCTTAGATTCTCTCTACCCATCTTTCTACTTGTTTTCAGTGATTTCTATTTGTTTACTCTTTTTACTTCTTAATTATTGTTCGATATCAATTCTCGATTGTCTAGATAAAAGTAAAATACACCCAATTTTGGTACTTAGTAGTCATAGTCTCTGTGTGACGATACTCTACTCATTTCTATATTACTTGCTCACGATACATACACTTGCGTACGGTTTTTGCGTGACACTTGACATCTGGCTCTGTGAGTAACCACAAAGCTTGTATGAAATCCAGATAATTATGCATAGTCATTCTGTGTTTAGAATGACAGGGTAGAAGCGGCTAGGCAAAGGCAACGATTTGCCAGCTGCACTGCAATAATATTCCAAATCAACCAAAGTTGTTTAGAATTTAAACATCTTCCCTTTCACGAAAGAAATAAGTTGTGTCTGCCCCCAATGCCCATGTAAGTAAGAAACCAAACTGTATCCCTTGAGCAAGTCAATCCCCTTCCCTTGGTTTTACAAAAAGGTTAATTCAAAACTAGCAAACATATAAAAAAAATAAAAAAATAAAAAGAGAGATACAATATCAATACCAAAGCACCGGAAATTCAAAAGCAACATCTTTTGACCTTTTCTTAACATAATGTATATAACGACTTCTGACACAAAACAACTAAATCTACTTTAAACCATGTACTAGTGTATTGAAAAGAGTAGATAAAAAAAGTTTATAGAAACTGCCGACAGGGCCATATTACCATTCAGTTTGTTAAAACCTTGTTTCCACTTCAGCAGCCACATAGCCCTTTAAAAATTACCACTTAAGAATTTAACATGCCATACAAATAGTTAATGGTGACACATTATTAATTCCGTCACTTATTAATAGACATGCCAAATAGTGGACTATTTTATTATAAATGTATATTCTTTTAAGAACTATTTTGTAATTATTATTTTTTTAAAAATCTGAATCTTTGAGCTACACAAATATATGTTTATTCTTCATTCTAATATATCCATTATTCATCATTTCCTTAACATATTTCCTGCATACAAANAAAAAAAAAAAAAAAAAAAAAAAAAAAAAAAGGACAGAAATGCCAAAGGCGAACAAGCCATGTCAGCTTCTTGTTCGAGCCAAAAGAAATTATTTATTTAATCGGACATTGTCCAAGGAGTGTTCGTATTTCTGTAGAGGCAATCACATTGTTGACAAAGTGGATTAGGCAAAGAATAGAAGACAATCCTAAGGAGTAGTTTCCTTTTGGAACTATATCAACTTCTACTGACATGTTTCTATGTCCCTAAATTGAACTGATTTTTCTTATAGAGTGCCACTCTAGTGTAGAAACATATTAACAAGAAGATCTTTATCAACAAGAAAGATGAATATGCAGAAATTATTGGATTGGTTCCGTGACCATTTTGTCTTCTCCAAGACTGTCATCTTCATCTGGGGTAATCTCTGGTTACTTTTCATCATTCAAATCTCAATAGAAACAAATACTTGTTGGAGCTGACACACGTTTTTTTTTTTGTTTTTTCATTTGATGAAATTTCAGGTTTAGTTCTAAGTTATAGTTTAGCGGAATATGCAGTGGTGTATGTCTTGATTGACTACCTGGGAGATACTTCGAAGCAGCTGAGTCTAAGGAAAGCTGCTATGGTCGTGAATCTAATAGATGGTGGATCAGCTGTATTTGTTGTTATTGTTACTCACATCTCAGAATCCTGCTATATACGTAATTTCTATATGATTGTGTTATGCACAGCAGCCTATGTTTCGGTAAGCTAAATAAAAAGGTTCATCAACAAAGAAAGCATCAAATCTGATATTGCAGACTGCAAGCATTGAAATTCCACTAAAATGTGCATGAATTTTTCTTTCAGGGATTATCGCTATTATATGTTTCAGCTTCGTCTCACTCCAAATTGGAGTTCTATGTGGCTGTGGTGCTAATAGCATTAGGCAAAGCAGGAAAGGATCCACCTTTACAATCCTTTCTTGAATTTCAGTTGAGAGAGAAGGTGAAACAAAGCACAGAATCCCTGAACGGGGACAATGAGAAAGGGGAAGATAGAATTGATATTAGCACAGAGGTTTGGTGGCGAACAGCTTGGATTAGTGGAGCTGCCATAGCTATCTTTGTCCTTGGGAATGCAACTTGGCCAAAGACTTTCAAGGTTTGTGCTTTAATCATGGGAGGTAATTATTTATTATTCCTCTTTGGTGTCTTCTATTATCACTATGAAAAACCAACGGGGAGCCCCCTTGCTAGAATTTATAGAGTCTTGAAGGCAGCTCTATTGAAGTTGAACTTCGAGTACCCTGATTCAGCAGAAAAGTACTACTGGAAGGATCAGAGACCAAACTATTTGTACTCGAAAAAAGCTGGTGAACTTCACTTGTTGCCTCATGCTCCATTACTCTTTAGGTTCTTAGACAAGGCTGCCATAATTAGGGAGGCATCGAATGTAAGTCCAGAAAGGCAGGAGGAGAAAGGCGAGCTTTGTACAGTTACACAAGTAAGAGAGGTTAAACGCCTTCTTCCAATGGTATACTTGGGATTTTCCTTTTTGGCATACAGTTTGGTTGCGGCTTCTGGGAATACTTACTTTGTTGAACAAGACAGCAACTTGAATCCAGAGGTTGGTAGTTTCGAAATTCCTCTCTCCTTTTTATTTGTTCTCAAATCCATTGTACGTGATGTGGTTATATTCTCCTTTTGGTGGTTTGGATTAACACAACAACGAATGACCACATGGAGGATTGGTGCCGGGTTGTTTTGTGCAGTACTCTGCTGCATTACAGCTTGGCAGGTGGAGCTTCATAGATTGTCTTTGATAAAAAGAGAAGGAGTCCTTCAAAACCCAGAGAAGATTCTATCCTTGAGTATTCTGGTGTTGATGCCGCAATACTCCCTTTTAGGACTAATGGAAGGACTTGCAGAGAATGGGCTTGGAAAATTCTTCTATAATTATGTACCTAAATCATTGAGGAACTTTGAGCGGCCTTATAGTGAAATGGTGTTAAGTATTGGGAAATTCCTCAGCATACCATGTGTGTTGATTTTTGGAAGCTGGTTCAAGGAAACGATAAACACTAGTCGACTGGATAAGTATTTTCTGATGTTAGCAATACTAAGTTTTGTGTTCTTATGCATTTATTTGTACTATTCTTCTAGATATATCTTCATGGAAAAATATCCAGAAGATGAACAGTTAGTTCTAATGGAGAACACTTTGGATCCCACTCATGATGCTGCCCAACAAGAATTAGGTTCATTCCAGGGATCCTCAATGATCGAAGAGGAAATAGATACAGCGCAGGGGTTGACCACAATCATGCAGGCAGGGGAACTACACCCGAGAATACGGACAACAGTCACATAGAACTATATCAATGAAATTGCAAATTCTGTGTTTGTGCACCGTGTAGGAGGTATTCTGTCTTTTAGAGTGCGTTTAGTAGGAATGAAGAAACAAGAAATGGTAGGAGAGAAAGGGAAAATGGCAATATGTTTATAAATATTTTCATTGTCCATCTTTAACTCTCTACAAAGCATACTTCTTAAACAAAATGAACATTTTATCTTTGGTGGTAAGAATAGTATAAATATTTAATGTTCATTCGCCATATTCAAAATCCATATGTCCATGGAAGATAGGAGATCAATATAATAAAATATCAATAATAAGTTTAAAGAATCACTGTGGGGCTCTCAAACATTCTTTTAGTCCTACAATTGTCTCTACACTAAACCCACATCTTGTGGAGAGGCCAATGAGCTAACAAGAAGCACACAATATAGAGATGTTGAGCACATGTTAATCTCAAGCCTACAAAAATAGAAATAAAATACAAATAATAACAATATGTTATAGGAAATTAGAGATGTGGCACTAAAATGAGGCACAAGTATCTCACTTTCTTTAGGAAAATTCATACCTCTCGCAAGTGATTCTTAATATCTCCATTAGGTGCAGTGAATTCTAAACACATTGTCTTTATGATATAACAACCCAGTGATCAAACTATTTATCCTCCAATATTCTGTACAAATAGGAGGAAAAGACTCCTTTCAACACCCTTCTCTACCAAGTGTTTACTCATATAAAGCACAACACTTATGCATGAACACACACACAAGACAATCAGATTTCTTCCTATCACAAGTTGTGTCTAGATATACAAATATATAGAAGAGGTAGAGACCCATTGACTTCCGGCCGTAGGGCAGAAATCAAGGAATATAAGATAGAAAAATATTATAATATAGCATAATCATATGGCCTTTAAGGCTGAATCAATTACCATTAAAACATATTATAATAGCAATATAAAATTTTAAACTTCAGCCAAAATAAAGGGATATAACCGAATGTCATCAATTAATAATCAAAGCCATTTAAAACCCAATTAAATACATTTATATTTTATAAAAATACAAACAACATCTTAACAGTATAGTAAACTAATTAAATATCAAACAATTTGTAGATAAGTAGTATTAAGATCTTGTAAATTTAGTGTTGGAATCCATATTTGTAAAAGAAATTTTTTTTAAAAAAAAAACTATTTAAATGAGTGCACAATGGGAAGGGGACCTACCTTTGGTCACAAAATTCGATAAAATAGCCGATGAGGAATAGCATAGGCCACAAGTTTTGAAACATTGGGTTGAAAAGTCAAATAGTGAGTGTGTGAGTCCTACAAATGACGACCCACTTCTACTGTCAAACATACTCAAAAGAGCGTTGTCCCATGTGGTCTGCCCCTTTGGAGTCTGAATTTTTTGATTTTATTGATTGATTTTCTAGCTCTAGATCATAAGATGGGAATTTAAACATGACATCTAAATTTTTTAAAAGATTCTTAAATCAATTGCGTTATGTGCTTACTTAGATAATTAATGATTCTTAGATTTTATGATTTAGTCTTCTAGACAGTCTATTTATTGGCTAATTTCTCATATTAATTTGCATATAATTAATCATGTATACATATTTATGGTCTTATTATTATTATTATTTGTTGTTGTTGTTATTCAAATTAGTGACAATGGTGATGACGCCGAGGAAGATTCGTATCATTGAGAGGAGAAGCTGGTCTTTTAGAGGGCTATGTTGGAATGACGCAAGTTGTAATTGGGTATGCAGAAATCGGGAGTACGCACTAAGTGGTGCATGCGGAAAGATCATCTTCGTCAATTTCTTCAGATGCTATTGCTACCATGAACGATATACAAATTAACATGGAATTTGATGAAATATGAGAAGCGAAGCTCTCTTCCTTTGTAAGTGAGAAAAGTTTATAACATTTAAGCAGCATTCCTTTGCCTCACAAAAATATAAAATTCCTTTATTTTCCATTTTTGGCTTTGATAACACCCTCATAAGGCTCAACTCTGGTATAAACTCCTTGGCACATTCATGTTACATAAGACCAACATGATCTTTATGGGTGTTTGTGAGTGTTGACTTTTCAACATGATATTAATATATAATTTGGAATTTACTTGATCCTTCACACAGTAAATAAAGAGATAAATCAACATTGACATTATTAAGTAAAGAGCCCATTACAATTTTCTAAAATGGCTTGGCAAGGATCAAAGTAGAGTCCATAAGATTATCAATTATATATGGAGAATCAATTCTCTATTTACGGTCTCGTACAATATTGTAAACATTTTATTTATTGTCTAAGTATAATGCAAGCCATTTTATTTACAGCTTTGTACAATATAAACACTAAAATTTAATTCTAGAAAAGTAAAAAAAAAAAAAAGTCACTTCTTCTAAAATCTATTTTTCCCTTATAATTTTTTTTTCTTCTAGAATCAATTCTTCACTTTCTCTCTCTAAATCATTTCCAGAACCATCTACAAGAATTTATCACAAACAATATCACATAAGCTACTGGAATGATCATTTTCCAAAATCAATTGTACAATAATCAATTCTCCACTTTCTCTCTACTTCTCATTGGTGGGTCAAGATTTTGTGTCCAATTCTGTTTGGACAATTTCAAACTAAATCAAACATGAGAAAAGTTGCTAATTCCATGAAGAATTGCATATTTTGTGCCTATTCCGACATGAATAAGCTGCTAACCTGATTGATGGAAACTTCACATACATGTTTGACATGAATAAATCGGCTAGGCTGTGTCAGAACCATGGGCAGGCTCATGTGGGAAGTATTAACAGATTCTCATGGCCTCAAACTGAAGTCGTTGGAAAAGAAGTATGAGTAATTTCTCAACCCTGAACCAAGCGCCTGTTAGCCTATACAAATATATTTATGCATCCACTTTGAGTGGATGATGGCCTGTTTATGCCACTGCATGTCTTTTGGTAATAATATAAGGAAGACCAGGGCTTGCCAAAAGAAGCTACAACAGGAAAAGAGGATTAATTGTAAAGAAAGCAATAGAAAAAAAATAATGGAAGAGGGAAAAGGAGAAGAGACATTGGAATGGCTACATGCAGGAAGCACACCTACAACATTGGTAAAACAACAAATTAAACCACAGAACGTGAGAAAATTTTAAAATGCGTTTTGTACCATTTTCTTTACTGCCTCACTTCTGATTTCTTGTTACCTATAGAGGAATATGGAGTGATAAGTTTTGTATTCCAAGTTGAAACTTGAAAGTACTTAAACAACAACTCATATTTGAAACAAAAAGTGAACATAAAAATTAGCAAATTTTTCCAAACCAAAACAGCTCCAAAAGTATTTAGGAATTAGGAAAATGAAAGCACATTATACAGGGAGTGGCTGCTTCCACACTCTATTTTGTTAATGTCACACCCATTTAATGTCTAAATATGATATAGACTAAGTTATTCTCATTCGATATGAATTTTTTTTAAAATTGACTAATTATGATATTCTCTTTCTAACTTTTATTAATTGTGGCTCTATCTTTTCTTACAATTATCTTTATTTTTCCTAGAGAATCTTGACAAGGTTAGTGCTTGTTCACATAGTATTTGATACCATAATTGATTTTGTAACTAAAGAATTGAGTGCTGTTTTCTCCTATAAAGCTTTCTTTTCTTCAAGATTATGCAAACTTTGGGATATATGGATTTATTATTAATGTTTGCGTCCTACATTGTGTTTGGAAAGACATGGTTTGTGTGTACACATAGGTTACCATTTGTTTTTACATTTAATGGTTGATATATACTTGTAAACCATTGCTAGTAATCTAGTTGCAACTTGAAAAGACTCATTGTGCAAATGCTCTTTGCAATTTTTATTTATTTCAGCATATTGTGAGCATGTTTTTGGAAGTTACTTAAAGCTTTCCGCTTGCCCTGCTAAGGTTGACTCTGTGTGGTAAAGGTTGTTTGTGTGTGTGGTAAATGAATGTATAATTTATGGTTGGTCTAGTAACTCTTGTTATCTAACAAGTAAAGAATTGAATTTGTTGTACCCAAAGAAAAAGAAAAAAAAANTAAAGAATTGAATTTGTTGTACCCAAAGAAAAAAAAAAAAAAAAAAACACAAGAAAATAATTTCAAACCTGCATGCCCTATGTTACTGAATCAAAAGGTTGTGAACAAACACCAGTTTTGTTGTTACAAGAGTAGCTTATGAATGTTACAAGAAATACTCCTAGAGGGGTGAATAGGAGTTTCTTGAAAATTTCAATTCAGATGAACTAAACACAGAATTTAAACCAAGTTCTAAACAATACAAGAACTAATTCTACAACTTAAGAACTAATTCTAAAACTAAATAGATGCATCAAAAAGCTTAGATTCATTTCATAGAGATAACACATATGAATCAGTTCAGAAAACTCAAGTAAATTCAATTCAAAACATCAATGACATTCTATAAGCATAAGAAGTTAAGAATTAAAGAGGAGAGTTAAGAAGATCTTAGCCATAGATTTATAGTGGTTCAGCACTAAGGTCTAGATCTACTTCTTCCAAAGCTTTGGGGTTCCACTATATTGAGTTTAGTTTGCCCAAGCTTCTCCAAGCTTTTATATCCATGGTTTCTCACTCTAAAGCTCACCAAGAACTTTCTCCTTCTAGTATCACAACTAGAAGTACCTCACGGATTTCCTACTGAAATCCTGAGTTCTTAACACTCAAAAAGGAATTGAGCTCCATTAAAGTACTCTCTCTCTCTCTAGAGCAAAATTTTACACAGTTTAGAACATGAGGAAGAAGAAACTCTCAGTACAAATTGAAGAAGAAGGGCTGCTATCGAACCCTAAGACTTGCTTTGTATTTTCTTCTTTCTGCCTCTTCTCTCTGTTAACTTCAGAATGCTTGAAAGGCTGAATATCACGGAAGAGGGCAGCAACATGTGAAGATCAATCTTCACCCTTGATGATGGGACATATGTCAAGCCAAGATTTAATCCAAGTCCACTAACTATTTCCCTTGTCTTGTAGTGCCAAAGAAGTTATTTTTTACTAACTTTCCTTGAAAGGTGACCTTCTGACATACACTTTGAGATTTGAGACTCCACATGCCTAACAACATCCAGAAAAGAAGAACTGGTTTAAGAACTAATTCTTACAACTTGAAGAACTAGTTCTTAACTTTCTTTGCCAATATGTACTTAAAGAAAATACTTGAACAAGACACAGATTAGTAGTTATAGAATCATTTGTTATCATCAAAAGCAGGATAGAGAATTGTGGAGCTTACAACTTAGACATGTATGCTCATTTCTTTTGCATGGGCTGATGCTTACCATATGTGGAGACTATAATTTCCAATTTTTGACCATAATATGGGAAGACTTCTCCAAATAGTGACCTTTCGGAGATTACAACTCGTAGGTAATTGTTTATTTATGGTATCAACTATCTAAGAGGCAATCCTATAGTCGTGTCAAAAAGTTCGGCAAGTAACTTGCTAAGGAAACTAATTTTTGTACATTGCTACGGTCTGGACAGTACTAAGGAATATTGATAATAATTATTAAGAATGAGATTAGAGATAATTGTAGAGAAAAATGAAGTCACAATTAATAAGAGTTAGAAAGAAAATATAATGATTAGTCAATTTTAAATTTTTTTCGAATGAAAGTAATTTAGTCTATAAGGTATGACATTAATAAAATATGGTGTGAAAATAGTTACTCCCTATTATAAATTCAAGGAACTCTCATTCTACAGTTGACTATACATAACCCAAAAAGAAAACAAGGAACTACAACTTTAGCGATCTCAATAGATAGTTTTATTCATGTGTTAAGAATTATGAATTAAAAAAGAGGAAAGTGACTAAAGAAGAGGCTTAACTGATATTGTATTATATATCGAAGACCATTTTATTTTTATTTTTGATGAATGTTAGGTATCAAAGACTTAGACTTTAAATTAAGTAACTAATTATTGTATGATATATTACAATCATAACAAGGGACGGAGGCATCGTGTATCATATATAACTAGGGACGGCATGTGGCTTTATATATATATATATATATGTATGTATGTATGTATAAGATTTAACAGCAAAATGAGTTTGGCGTGGTCCTCAAATATAATTTAGGGATTTGTAACATTTTTTTTCTTCTTCAAGAGTGGTCCTTTTTAATTCTTCTTTAAATAGCTACATTGTTGACAAAGAGGACAATTCTAACTTCCAAGGAAACAAAAATGAAAGAAGCATTCATGTTTTTGGAGTTGCATCAACATCTATTTCTAGTTTTATGTTTCCCAGAATTGAACAGATTTTTATAGGATAGACATTGCAATTTTAATGTAGAAACATAGTAATCTTTATATAAAGTAAAGATGATTATACATCGGCTATTTTATTGGTTCCGCAATTATTTTGTCTTCTCCAAGACTATCCTCTTCATCTGGGGTAATCTCTTATGAACATGAACTAATTAATCATCATATCGAAACAAATACTTGTTGGAGCTAACCTACTTTTTTCTTTCTCTTTCTCTTTTGATGTGTTCCAGGTTTAATTTTGAGTCATAGCTTAGTGGAATATGCAGTGGTGAAAGTGATGATTTTTTACCTCCACAACACATACGAGCAGCCAAATCTACGGAGAGATGCTATGGTTGTGAATCTGCTTGATGGGGGATCAGCTGTATTTGTTGTTGTTGCTCATGTCTCAGAAGCCTATACAGGTTGTTTCAATATGATTATCTTATGCACATCAGCCTATGTTATGGTAAGCTACAAATTTGTTCAGAAGAATATTAGTAGAAATTTAGAAGTACACCGTGCTGGCTGATTACAAAATTCTAAGAACTTGTGATGAAGGGATTAATGCTATTATGGGTTTCATATTGGTCTTATCCCAAATTTGATATGCTTTATGTGGCTCTGCTACTCATAACATTAGGCAGAGCAGGAAAGGATCCACCTTTATACTCCTTTCTTGAGTTTCAATTGAGCGAGAAAGTGAAACAAAGCGCAGTCTACGCCAACAGGGAAAAAGAGGAAGAAAGAAATAATATTAGAGCCAATATTTGTTGGCGAACTGCTTGGATTTCTGGAGCTGGCATAGCTCTTTTTTACTTTGGAGATATAACTTGGTTAAAAAAATTCAAGATTTCTGCTCTATTTATGGGAGGTACTTATCTATTATTCTATTTTGGGTTGATCTTCTATCACTATGAAACACCTATAGGAAGCAGCCCTCTTGCTACCATTTATAGGGTCTTCAAGGCAGCAATATGGAAATTAAACTTCAAGTTCCCTAACTCAGCTGAAAAATATTACTGGAAGGATGAGAACCCAACCAATTTATACCCAAGGAGGAAAGGTACTCAGCTTCACTTGTTGCCTCATGTTCCGTCACTCATTAGGTTCTTAGACAAGGCTGCTATAATTAGGGAGACATCCAATGTAAGTCAAGAAAAGCAAGAAAATAATGGGGAGCTCTGCACAGTTAAAGAAGTGGGGGGAGCTAAGCACATTATTCCAGCAGCATACTTGGGGTTAACTTTTTTTGCATACAGTTTGGTTGCTGCTTGTGGGACTACTTTCTTTCTTGAACAATTAAGCAACTTGAATCAAAAAATTGGAAATTTTACAATTCCAGTCGCCTTTCTATTTATACTCAAATCCTTTGTACGCGATGTAGTTACATTGGTTTTCTGCTGGTTTGGATTAACACAACAGCGAATCACAAGTTTGAGGATTGGCGCCGGCTTGTTTTGTGCAGTACTATGCTGCATCACAGCTTGGCAGGTTGAATTACATAGACTGGGATTGATCAAAGAAGAGGGAGTGCTTCAAAATCCACATAAGACTCTCTCCTTGAGCCTTTGGGTGCTGACCCCTCAGTACTTCCTTCTAGGACTAATGGAAGGACTTGCACAGAATGGGTTTCAGAAATTCTTCTACAGTCACGTACCTGAATCATTGAAGAATTTTGACACGTCATTCAGTGAAATGGTGCTGGGTTTTGGGAAATTTCTCAGCATACCATGGGTGTTAATTTTTAGTAGTTGGTTCAAGGAAACCATAAACACTAGTCACCTGGATAGGTATTTTCTGATGTTAGGGATACTGTGCTTTCTATTCTTTTGTATTTATGTGTACTATTCTTCTAGATATAACTTGATGGAAGATTGTTCAGAGGATGAAGAATTAGTTACAGATATAAAAACCTTGGAAGCCATTCGGAAAGCTTCTCAAGATTAATTTGATCCACTAAAGCTACCCTCAACAATCTAAGAGGGAATAGATGCAACAAGGCTGGACAATGCTCTTGCAATAAGGAGAGCTCCATCAAAGAGCTTGGCCATTAGCTTCAAAAAGAGCTATGTCCTTGAATTGCAAATTATTTGTATTTGTGCATGCCGTAAGAGGTATTTAATTATGAGTTTAGAATGCGTTTTGTTCGTAATGAAGGAAAATAAATGAAAATTAGCAATAATATGTAATATTTATTGTCAAATTTTCACTCTTTCTCCTATATTTTACTCCTACCAAACATAAAATGAGCATCCTTCTCCACAGTATTATTCTTGGTTTCGGTTCTGACTATTTGATACAATTTTAATACATTACATGGAAGTTCATAAAGCACTACCCATCTTGTGCTAAACTTTAATTTAACTAGGTGATGGGTATTAAGAATTGAACCAATCAATTGAAGAGGCTCTCTGAGCCACTATGGACCAATTCAGTTTTCCTACTTTTAGAGCTTTCTGTTTCCATTATGTAATTGTTTGCATAAGATGTTTGTGTTAAAATCATGCGTTCATTGAGGATAGAACTCCTTAAGAGTGTGAAGTACCATTCTACCGTGAAGATTTTCATTGCTAACTGTGAACTTTTACTCCTCCCTGTACCTAAAGATGTGGGTTAAGGAGCCACATTTTTGCCCAAAATATGTGGTGTAAAAAGAGGCATATCATCCATGGGGAAATCTTTTAGAGAGGCAGCGTGAGGTCTGGTGCGGCTCAAAAACAACAGTGAGTGGAGTGCCACTGTGCAACAGCTTGTGGAGAAGAAAAACTGTAGATTTTTCCCTTGAGTGCATGAGAATTTATTGTATGTGTTTTAGAGCGATTAGGGGGAAATTGGGATTCTGATTTGGGAGAGATTTGTGAGGAAAATTGTTCTCCAAGGTCTTATAGTGGAATTTTTCTATTACTTCTTCTAAGGACATAGTCATATTGCTGAATCTCGAAAATTCTTATGTGATTTTGTTTGTGATTTATTTGTTTACTGTATTAAAAGGATATAATTGATTACTCAAGAGGAAAATAACCCAAGATTCGAATTTAGCCTCAAAATTTGTGGTTTCTCAAAAAAGTGAAACAAGAACAATGACAACATATTAAAAAAGAGGGTTTTCGTAGAATGTGGTTGTTTGAGTTGCCAAGCTATATATAAGGCATATTGGTCTCGCAGCTTTATTTATTTTTATGCATGATTTTTGTGCCAAATTTCCCTCCAAAACTTGCATCTTCTTAGTTATTGTCCATCTACATTCAACATTTTTACTTATATGTTTTATTACTCTAAAAATTATTTTAGTAGTTAACCTCTCCCTTCTCCTATTTGTTTCTACTTTCCCTCCCTGGACTCCTTCAGCAATCATATACTGTACTCTGTCAATTTTTTGACTTTGAAAACCTCTTTGAAAATTAATCAAACTATTTCTCACAAAAATTATTGACAAGCTTATCTACTTTGCCAATTTATTTTTTACTGTTATCCACACAGAGTGCTAGAATAACTAAGAAAAAGTATTTTGATTAAGGTATTTTTGAAATCTAATATTCTTCCAACATGTGATTGAAAACAATTCAGGTTGCTCCAAAAATTCCAACTGAGCTTATAATTGATAAGATTCATGACTGAGCTTAGTCATTGCTGATACAATTAGAGACTAAGCTTTTCTATAGAAGTTAGTTCTCTATTCAACAAAAGATTATATAGTTTTAGAATCAACATTATCTGAAATTAGAGTCTTAGAAATAGATCATGTTTAGTGAGGGAAACAAAAGTATAATATTTTTTTCTTTTTTCAATAGAAGTATTAATCCTTTGTAATTGTGAGCTATGCCAAATAACTGTTGTGCTTCCTTCAAGTTGATTCACGTGGAGCAGTTGTGATAGTTTGGTAATTTGGCATTTAATTTGGATAGAAACCACCAAAAAAAAAAATTATTCTCATTGTTTCTTTGCTTTGTTTTCTTTAATTTATTTAATTTATTCTCATTACTTTCTTATCTTTCCGAGATATTTACCAATGAATTAAATTCTATAATTTGATGGATCCAAATAATATTGAGTGCATGTTTGGAAACATATTGAAATTGCGTATAGCTTGTTATTTCTCAGCATTAGAACATACATAATCTTGATTGCAACGTGTTTCGAAATTTGCATAAATTTATTCATCCACTTAAATATTATTTAAATAAAAAGAAATTATGATATAAAAACTGAATAAAACCTATTTTCATTTTTCAACTGCGTATAGCTCGTTGTTTCTCAGCATTACACATAATCTTGGTTGCAATGTTTTTGGAGCTTGCATTTATTTATTCATGAAAAGACTACTAAAATATGATTTAAATAAAAAATATCACATAAAAACAACGTAAACCTGTTTTATTTTTTTCAAGTGCATGTAACTTGCTTTTTTATTTATTCATAAGACCACTAAAATATCATTTAATAAAAAGAAACTATAATATAAAAATCGCAAAAAACTTGTTTTTTTATGCACAACTTGTTCTTTCTCAGCATTAGTGGTTGCAACTTGTTTTGGAACTTTCATTTATTTATTCATGAGAAAGACCACTAAAATATCATTTAAATAAAAAGAAATTATGATATAAAAATGACATAAACCCTTTTTTCTTTTCAATTGTGTGTAACTTTTTGTTTCTCAACATTAAAACAGACATAATCCTAGTTGCAACGCATTTGGCAACTTGTATTTATTTATTCATAAGAAACACCACTCAAGTATCATTTAGATGGAAAGAAACTATAATATTTAAATAGCATAAAACCTGTTTTTTTTTTTTTCAACTGCATGTAGCTTGTTGTTTCTTAGCATTAGAATACACATAATCCTAGTTGCAACATGTTTTGGAACTTGTATTTATTGATTCATGAGAAAGAACACTCAAATATCATTTAAATGAAAAGAAAGTATAATATTAGAACTACATAAAACCTGTCTTTTTTTTTTTTTTCCAATTGCGTGTATAGCTTGTTGCTTCTCAGCATTAGATCAACACACATAATCCTAGTTGCATCGCGTTTTGGAACTTGCATTTATTTATTTATTCATGAGAAAGACCACTAAAATATTATTTCAATGAAAATAAATTGTAATATAAAAATCACCTAAAACTTGTAATTTTTTTTCAACTGCATGTAACTTGTTGTTTCTCAGCATTATAACACACGTAATCCAGCTTGCAACATGTTTTGGAACTTGCATTTATTTATTCATGAGAAAGACCACTCAAATATCATTTAAATAAAAAAAGAAAACTATAATATGAAAACTGAATACAACTTGTTCTTTGTTTTTCAACTGTGTGTAGTTTTTTGTTTCTCAGCATTAGAACACACATAATCTAAGTTGCAATGCGTATTGGAACTTGAATTTATTTATTCATGAGAAAGACCAGTAAATTATCATTTAAATAAAAAGAAACTATAATATAAAAACAGCATGAAACCTGTTTTTTAATTCAAGTACAAGACAAAGAGTGGTTGGTGAAGAATAGAAGAAATGCAGGGATTCCCATGCCTATCATTTTGCTTCAATACGATATTATATATATATATATATATATATATATTAATAAGTTCTAATAACCTTTTGCATTTCATGGCTACAGGTGATGTTAGCATTATTCAATGAGTCAAATCTTATAATAAATGAGTTCATGTCACATGAAAAATCTTGAATTTAAATCATTGACTTTGAGCTTTTAACTCTTAAAAAAAAACAAGAGGGCAGGTAATGTAAATGTATTGTAACCTTTATGGACTATATTGAGATATCATCACCTTGATTTTCCTATTAAAATTTGAAAGAAGCATTAATTTCAAGTATTAATTTCCTCAATTCCCATGGCTCCATTTGACGGAAAAGTTTGTAAGCCAAGAATCCCTTCAAAAACAAAGATGATGAAGGCGTGGCTCTCAAAGAGATTCGAAGCAAGACCAAATTGGATCCGAAACCACATCGCTTTCACTAAGGGATTTGTAATAAGTTTTTTATTTTTTATTTTTTTCTCCTTCAAACAAGATAGAGTGTTTCCTTTTACTCTTCTTTAAACAACTACATTGTTGACAAAGAGGACAATTCCAACGTCGAAGGAAACAAAAATAAAAGAAGCATTCATGTTTACATAATTAATGCATGATAATTAAAAAATTATTTTATTTTCTTTATTAATTTTTTTAAAAAATAATATCTATATTATATTTATATTTTAAAAAATTAATCTTTTAATAATTTCTAATAATTTAATACATAAATATCATCAAATAAATTGAGTGAATTTTTTTAAATTTTAATATATTAATTACAATAAATTAAAAAAGAATTAACTTTTAAGGGTTGGTAAAATGGGTCAGGTCTGATGCGTTGGCCTATTTTTGTTGGCCTGGGCCTACCATAAAATTGTTGGCCCAAATAGAACTGGGTCAATTTGGCCTAGTCCAAATTGGCCCACAACCCATTCAAGTTTGGGCCAGGCCAGCCCCCCCCCCCCCCCC
>QAOA01000567.1:0-36065 GCA_003255065.1 Cercis canadensis | reverse complement strand
TTTAAAAAAAATATTACACTACACCACCAAATCATATTAATAAGTATTATTTGGAAGTATACACTATTACAATTTGTTTAATAACTAATGCATCTTTATTTTAAATTTGCACTTAGATGCATTTTTTTTTATATATCTTTGATTTTTTTAATTTTAATTTTATTATTATGCATATTTTATTTTGTTCAATTAGGTTTATTAACAAGTTAGCTTAAAATAGCCAAAATAACTAAAGAGAAAAACCAAAACTTTTGTTAATTTTGAATATTATTGCAAATAAAAATAGTTTAAAAAATTCAAAGAAAAAAGTGGGCTGACCCGTTTTGACTCGCAGCCTAAAGAGGGCTAGGCTGGATTGGCATTATGCCGGATCAAATGAAAATGGACTAGATTGGCCTGACCTGTTTTGTAGCTCTAGGAGGGGGTTTGGATGGACCCACCTTTATAGTAGGCCCCTTTAGCAGTAGGGGAGAGGGAAAGGGGTGGGTTTGGATGCGAAGTGAGTTCTATAAAGGGCAATGGGGAATGGGGGGGTTGAGGGGGGAGAGAGAAGATGAGAAGAAAGTGGTTCCTTAAAAGAAAAAAAGTTGGAGGCATTTTCATAATGATGCCATTTCACAACCATTCCATTAACTTTTTTTTTTTGGAGAGATTAGTGTTGTGTTAGATTAACTTTTTAGTTATATAATAAAAAAATCCAAATATTGGTAATAATGTAAACATCATTATTGAACTAAATAGTTTGCAAAACATTAATGTTGGGGTCAAATAGCCCCATTTGGTTCCAAACAAAATTATTTTTTAATTTGGTTCTTGTCTTATCATGTGAAATGTCTAAAATACATTTTCATGCTATGAGGTTATTTTGTTATTGGATTTCATTTTGGGAATATTGACAATAGAGAATTTCATTCGTCCCTTATGCTTCCATGTGATTTTGTTTTGTTTTAGCATGCCACCGATATATATAAGTATCATGTTCTGCCAAATTGGGTTACAAAATATGCTAGTAGACCCATTCATATGATTTGTTAGAGTTTGGCTGACTGTTTGGTTGCATGTTTACATGATTGTCATTTTAAAGTTTGTGAAAGTTCTGATTTCAAGTATCTTTCGCTGCTGTCAGACAGCTCTGGCAGTGGGCAGTGTTTGATTTGTTTCCGGAGCTTCAGGGCTCCAAATTAAGTGATGTTGGTCTCATTAGAACCGTAAGATGCATGTCTTCAATGTGTAAATTTTTCAGATTTTTTTCATGTTTAGTTTTCTCCCAGTTTGCATGGAAAGTTGGCTATTTTTCTGAGTTGTCAGGCCTGACGTTCTTCCTTGGCAGTACTCAATGTTTGATTTATTTCTGGAGCTATAAAGCTTGGATTTTAGCATTGTTGCTCTTATTAGAACCGTAAGATGTGTGGCTTTGATATATATATATATATATATATATATATATATTAGAATTTTTGCATGTCTAGTTTATTCTCAGTTTTGGCTTGAGCATAGCTGTTTCAGATAACTAATGAATTTGTGATTTTTTTTATTGCCTTCGAATTTGTCTCTCGATGAGGATGGTGGTTTCGGGAATTTTTGATGGCTGTCCTAGGGTATTATGCATCATTTTTGGGTGTATTTTGCTTATGCGTAGCTGCCATTATAGTACCATTCTTATGTGTGATGGATTCTTTTTCTATTCCAAGACATTTTGAAAGTTGTTCTTTGCATCTCTTGAAGTGTTACTTGAGTGTATTGGTTTTCTAGTGTTTTTGCTATGTTGCATTTGTTTTTTGTCCATTGTTTAAGGTTCTATGTGTCATGCTATTTTGGGTTCTAATTCTCATGCATTGTTGGCGCTATTCTAAGGACCGCTTAGAGTTTGTTTGTGCATTTTGGTTGATTTTGGATTATTCTATTTGAAGCATGTGGAGATTAAATGTGCGGGTCATTTAGGTATATTTCTTTTAAGTTTTTAAGTCTTGCCTAACCCGTGTTTTGGTGTTCATGAGCATTTTTGGTTACAACTTATAGTATTTATGAGTATGAGCATTCTGGAAGGCCCAACCGGAAGATACCTAATAGCAAACTTGGAGCAAGAATGATGTTTTAATTTATCAAAATTTTATTTCGATGTAAATTAAGACTTATTTATACTTAGGTTTTGAGACAAGTTTTGTAATATTTAAAATCACGCATTTGCACTGCTTATAAAAAGCATACTTGTGTCGCGTAGTATCTGCATGCCCCTTCACTTGTCATGGAAGGATAGGGCGAGTCAGTCCTATATGGGATGCCTTTCTCTATCCGACCTAGGTGAAGGTAGCGCCACCCTGGACGGTCGCTTTATGCGATGAAGGGGTGGAAGGATTTAGGTTTCGGTAGAAAATTCATGCATTGAACATTTAAATTATTTATTTTTATTTTCATAAGATATTCTTGTCACAATTCATTATTCTGGGGGTAAAGAAAATACACATTTTTTGCCATATTATGTTCGCACAACTAATTTAGGGTAACCATCTTGAGACAGATGCTATGGGGTGCCTAATACCTTCCCTACGCATAAACAGACTCCCGAACTCTCTCTGGTTTGCAAATCATTATTTTTTTTATTAAAAAAAAGGGTTTTCCAATTGTTCCCTATTTTTCCTAATACAATTGGTGGCGACTCCAGAGTTTTCTTTTCGGAAAACTAAATTTCTTTTTATTTTAGCCATTCACGTCGTAGCGACCTTCAGGTATGTTATGATAGTTTGGCAACTCCACTGGGGCGTACTATTATAGAGTAATGCCATTTGGGTTAAAAAATGTTAAGACAACTTATCAGAGGGTTATGGTCACATTATTTCACGATATGATGCATAAGGAGATTGAAGTTTATGTGGATGATATGGTGGCTAAGTCAAAAGAGGGGGAAAGTCAAGTGAACATTCTTCGAAAGCTGCTTGAAAGATTCAGAAAGTACAAGCTGAGGTTAAATCCTTCCAAGTGCACTTTTAGTGCAACAACTGGGAAGTTATTGGGTTTCATTTGTTAGCAGAAAAGGAATTGAAGTGAATCCAGATAAAGATAAAGCAATCCAAGAAATGCCACCTCTAAGGTCAGAAAAGGAAGTGCGTAGTTTCCTTCGAAGACTCAACTACATAGCCAGATTCATCTCTAACCTTACATATACTTGTGAGCCCATCTTCAAGCTCTTAAGGAACCATAATCCGGGTGAGTGGGACGAGCAGTGCCAGGAAGCTTTTGAGAAAGTCAAAGAATATTTGCTTAATCCTCCGGTGCTTGTGCCTTCAATCCCGGAGAAACCACTTATTTTGTACTTGACCATGTTGCAAGAATCGATGGGAAGTGTGTTAAGGCAACATGATGAAGGTGGAAAGAAAGAGAGAGCAATTTATTACTTGAGCAAAAAGTTCATAAACTATGAGACAATATATGCTCTCATAGAGAAGACTTGTTGCGCCTTAGTTTGGGTGGCTAGTAGGCTTCGACAATATTGTTGTATCACACCACTTGGCTTATTTCTCATATGGATCCAATCAAATTTATCTTCAAAAAACCCTATCTCTCTGGGCAGTTAGCAAAGTGGCAAATTGTCCTTTCAGAATATGACGTGGTGTACATGACAAAAAAGGTGGTAAAAGGAAGTGTGATTGTTGATCACTTAGCTGAAAGCCCTATTGATGATTACCAACCCATGAGGTTCAAATTCCTAGATGAAGACATTTTTGCAGTTGAAGAAAAGACTGAGATAGAAAAAACTCAATGGAAAATGTATTTTGACAGGGTGGTCAATGTATATGAAAAGGGGATAGGAGTTGTAATCGTATCGCCACAAAGAAAGCAATTTCCGATAGCCATCAAGCTAGGGTTTGATTGTACTAATAATGTAGGGGAGTACGAAGCTTGTGTGAGGGGCTTACAAGCAGCCTTGGATTTAAAAATTAGCATTTTAGATGTTTTCGGGGATTCTGCACTAATCATTTATCAAGTGAAAGGAGAATGGCAAACTAGAGACCCAAAACTGGTTCCATACTAGAAATATTTGACATAGTTGATTGAGAACTTCGAGGATATCACTTTTTCTCATTAACTCATGACAAAAATCAGTTTGCTGACCAAAGGACTTTGACAAGGAAAATAAATGTGCCTCCTCAATCGAAGATCTTTGACAAGCAAAATAAAGGTGTCTCCTCTGCCAAAGGACTTTGACAAGCAAAATAAAGTTGCCTCCTTTACCGAAGGACTTTGACAAGGAAAATAAATGTACCTCATTAGTTGAACGACTTTGACAAGGAAAAAAAATGTGCCTCCTCTGCTAAAGGACATTGACAAGGAAAAGAAATGTGCCTACTTTGCCGAAGGACTTTGACAAGAAAAATAAAGGTGCAGAGTGAAATGCAATGGGTAAAGGCCCAAGGGATAAACAAAAAGTAAACCAGGGATAAAGTTTAGAGAATGCATGAAATGAGTCATTGGGATAAAATTTGAGAAATGGATGATAAATAAGAAAAATAACCTGAAGGAGCAAGGCCCAAAATAGTAATAATACAATGAGTCAAGGCCCAAGGAATTGCAAGAAATAAAACAATGGGTCAAAGCCTAGAATGCAAGGGAATAAAACTTGTGGGTCAGAGCTCTTGCTCATATTAAAGATAATGAATTTGGAAAAAGCAAGCTGCTTGTTCAATGAAAAATTTACTTAATCAATTGAAACTCTGTTTTGCACAGATTTTGATGAATGTTATTTTTCTGCCAGGACCATGGTAATGCTTTAAGCTAGTCCTTCAATTGCTAAAGCTTGCCATGTCAATTAAGTAAGAGCCATTCTTATTTTACTTAGCAAAAATTAATGAGATGAGTCGTGTAGTCAAAGAAAAATAGTGGTGGATATATGATTAGAATGAGGTAGGATCTGGGATCCTGGATTTATGTAAATGATCAACTTGTCAAGGACAAAGTTATGCAAGAAATGAATTTTGGGCAACCAAAATTTTCCCCAATGCATGGATCATTAAGCCAATAGTGTCATGCACTGGGATTTCAATTGACACAAAAGAGTCTTTTTCTTAAGTCAGACTTGATGTCAGTTTTAAATTTTTTGAAAACCAAACTTTTTTATGAAAAATTTTGCTCCAATTTATGGTTCTAGCAAACCAATCCTCAAGGAAGTCTTCAAAAGTTTGTAATGTGGTCCTAGTAGGCCTGTTCATCGGTCGGATTCGGTCAGTTTGGAAGACATTTTCATCCAACCGAGTGAGTAAAAGTTGAGGAAATGCAAACCCATCACCGACCAAAGCAATCTTGGAAGACATTTTTAGGCTGATTGGGCAGGTTTATTCAGATTTGGCCGGATTGAGCTAGATGTGTGAATTCTCAAACCCCCTAGTGACTCTTCCATTGAAGCAAAACAGCAAGCTTACTGAAAGCTAGCGCAGGAAATTCACACTGATATTTTTGTCAATAACTTTCTTGAGAAAATTCCTCCAACAAAGAAAAGTCATGGATTTCAGGGTGATGGGTTTTGATTTGTCATTGCTCAACACTCTACAGCAAATGATGGAAATGACAGACGATAATGCAGACAAGTCCTTCAACGCTCCTACCCGGAAATATGTTCACGATGCGAAGGCTATGGTGGCGAATCCGGCAGACGTGCTTCTGATAAGCAGCGAGAGGAAGAAGGCCGAAGAGAAAGAAGGAGCCAATTTGAGAATGGAGAGAACTTGGTGAGGGACAGTGACAGAGAGGAAAAGCAAGAGTTGAAAAGTATAGGAAAAGACTAACAAGAGATAGAAGCAAGAGTTGAAAAGTCAAAGAATGGTTTTTCAAAAATTGAAAGGACGGAAAGAGTGATGTTCAGCCATTGAGAAGTGGGAAGGACTTTATGAGAGAAAGAGAAAGTCCTGTTTTTATTCGGTTTTACTTAGTGAAAACTGAATTGATCGGTCCAAACCGAAATCTTGCATTTCAGCCATCCAATTCCATCCACCTTTCACTATAACCGATGGATTGGCATAAAAATGGTTCAGTTCGATCAAGTTGGAGTGGGTTGGTTGGGTAATGAACACCCCTAGGTCCTAGGGTAAAAGATTTATATTTTGAAATGAAAGAATAAATGCTCAAAACTTGATTTCATCCTTTACCTTATTTCTCCATTTTTCTTCAGCGCCCAACTCCAATAAGCTTTTATGCCAACATTAATCTACCAAGAGGATGCTCAATAGTTATAATGGGGTTTTAGGGACGTAAGATATGGCTAATGAAATAAAGGATATAAAGGCCCAAGCATTTGATGTTGGGATTACAATGAGAATCTTGCTTTTGACAACTTGTGGTCTTCTAGTTTTTCATTTTCTTGTCACTTGGACTGCCTTTTTTACTCATCAACCATTTGAAGAGAATATTTTTATTGATCCCCCTCTTCTTTTTTTTTTGTTTTGGAAAGAATTTTCTTCCTTCTTGATGATTTTTTCTTTTCTCTTTTTTTTTTGGGAGAGTTGTCCTCTCTTTTGCACTTCTTTTTGCATTTTCATTTTCTTTTTGGCAAGTCCATAGATATTTCAAAGACATCTTTTGCAAGTTTATTCTCAATGTATCCCATGTATGAGTCTCATTAGGTATGCAGGAAAATTTAAAGCTCAAAGTGGTTTGACAAAGGATATGATGTGTTTGGATAGAAGAAAGGGAATGATCATTCTTGGCACTTGAATGTTGTCATAAAAGCTTATTGGAGTTCTATCCTTTCCAAGGGAGTTCATGAATTAAGAAATGACTTACTCTTTCAAGATCATTGGGTTGCTAGGGATACTCTGCAATGTTTGAGAGAACAAAGAATGCTTATGATCATTTGAAAAGTTTGCTTGTAGAACTCAAAATTTTATTGAAAACATATTTTATTATGTGGGTCTTCACTTTCCATCATTCTCAAATTTATCGTCTTTGTGTCAATTGCAACTTCTCAAAAGAAAAACTCATGAAGGTTTTTTTTTTTTTCTTTTGATTTTTCTCTCATTTTTATGTTTTCTAAAGACTATGATTCCAAAAGAATAAGTCAAGCAAGAATAATGAAGATGATAAAAGAAAATGCATGATCATTTCATTAATTGAACCCAAATGACATAAGGTCCCAACATTGAATGAACTCTTATTAGCCTTGGACTTGGGCTAAAAAGAGAAAGTCGACACGATAAACACTGAACAACAAAAGAAATGACTCAAAGCAACACAAAAGCATGCTCGACCAACATCCTTCCTAAATCACCTTTCAATCTCCAATGAAATCTTCTCAACCTTGATCCCTATGATTAGGCACTGGGTTTGTAGCTACATTGGGTGCAGTTGTAATGTCCTCTATCCGAATTACTCCATGTTTGATCAATTGAAGCACCACATTCTTGAATCCCTTACAATCTTCAATAGAATGTCCAATCGCTTCCCTATGATAGTCACATTTGAGATTTGGATTATACCAATGAGGGAAAGGTGTCTTTAGAGGTTCCATAGGACAAGGTGCAATCACATGGGCATCGCATAGTTGCATGAACAGTTTAGCTCTATTTATGGGAATGTTGGAAAAAGGTTCTCTATTCCTATAAGGCTTAAGTTGACCATGGTCAGGTGTTGTAAGAGGTGCTCGAGGAGCAGGATAGCCTTGAGGCGGGGTTTGGTAAAAATGATAGAATTGTGAAGGATTTTGCGGGTATTATGGAAATGATGGTTGGATTGCATTAACTTGATATGGAGGAGAGAAAGTGGGAATTAGAGAATGGTATAGGTCTCAAGGTTGAATATATGATGGTGTCCTCGGTGAATGTACCCAATTTATCTGTCCCTTTTTCTTCCTATATGGTTCTTCATTCCTCCAACTGTTATTATGGTTTTCTTTTCTTAAGAATGACAGTTTTCCTATTTGGTTCATCTCTTTAATTCTCTTTCCAGCCTTGATCAACTTAGATAAGTCCCTATAAATAGTTGCTACCATAAACTCAGTATAAGGGGAATGCAAAGTATTAATAAAATAATGAATCATTTCAAAATCTAACAATGGAGGTTGAACTTAGGCTGCTAAATTTCTCCATTTTTTAGCGTACTCTTTAAAGCTTTCACTTTCTTCCTTACGCATAAATCCCAATTGAGCTCTGGTAAGAGCTATGTTATCATTAAAACTATACTACTTCAAGAAGACATCAGCCAGGTCTCTACATGTGTGAATCTTGAAGTGATCCAGAAGCCAATACCAATCTAAAGCAGGATCAGCCAAATGTTGTGTAAATTCCAACGCAAGTGTACGTTGTCGTTTGCAAGTAATAAAATGAGATCAATTTATCGTTCCCACGAGGACTAATGTACCAACTACCGAAAGAGGGTTAACCTTAACTTTATATAATCAATTGATAAGGATATATTTCAATGAAACAACTAAAAATAGAATGAAAGCAATGNCAAGTGTACGTTGTCGTTTGCAAGTAATAAAATGAGATCAATTTATCGTTCCCACGAGGACTAATGTACCAACTACCGAAAGAGGGTTAACCTTAACTTTATCTAATCAATCGATAAGGAGATATTTCAATGAAACAACTACAAATAGAATGAAAGCAATGTAAACCAGAAAAATAGCAAATTAAACCAGAAAAATGATAGATTCAGCAAGAGAGAAACACCTAGGGTTCCAATTTCACCACAATTACTCCCAGCTTTCATTCCATATTCCATTAACTCCAATTTATCTTCCTATTTGCTAATCAAGATTCCTTAATTTATTCACTAGCCTCTCCCAAGGTCTAGTGTACATATCCATTAATTACTAACCTTGTATATCCCTATACGAGTTACAATAATTACGAATTCATTGAGTTTTGTGTAATCCATTAAATGATTACACAAGCCATGGAGGTATATTCCTATCCTCCTTGTAACTCATGGCATTTACCCCAAGGAACTTGACACACAACTCTCCTTCCGGTCTCATTGTGATTAACAGTTCATCTAATTATTGGCTAGACAATCAGAAGCATTAAGAGAAGAGATAAATACTCAAATTTAAGAGATAAATAATGGAATTAACTTTATAAGAAACTACAGCTGGTCCTAATTAGGCTGCATCGTACCCTAGATAAGAGAATTAGTTCATACTGGATGAAGAGAACAAGAAAGAATAAAATTGAGACATGATTCAAAGGTAAAAGAGGAAAAACTCTGGTTTGAAGGTCAAATCAGCCTTGCATCTCCTCCCTTCAATCCTTGCTTTGCCTCCTTTGTGCCTCCAAAAGTGTCTAAGAACGAACCCCTTTCTAATTCCCTAGCTTTCCTATTTATACCCCTCACTCTAAAGCCCTAAAACCCATAAGAAAATAAGCCGCGTCTGCAGAATTAAATTCGGGCGCCGCACCTCTGAAGTTTGGGCGCAGCACCTCTGACTCGCTGGAAGAAATTTGCTTCTTTTCACTTTCGGGCGCCGCACCTCTGTATTTTGAGGGGTGCGGCACTGAGCTGCTGTCCCAACATGTGTATTTTTTCGCATACGGGGGGTGCAGCGCTACTTTTCAAGGGGTGCACCCCTGAGCTGTTGTCCTGGTTTTAAGTTTCATGCTCCAGGGGCCGCGACTCTAGGTTTTGAGCGCCGCAACCCTTGAATTCTGTCCCAAAAACTTCTCAATTCTTCAATTCTTCATTCTAACCTATGAAACCTCAATTTAACATAAAAGATCAAATTAGATGATGATTAATCTCAATAAACAATCAAATACTTAAGTAAATGATATCTAAAATGTGGATATAAAAGCCACTCAACAAATACCCCCAAACTTAACATTTGCTCGTCCTCGAGCAAAGAAAAAGAAAAATAAAATTAAACTCAACAACTAATTAACAAAGTGAAAAATTTATTTACTAACCATACAGGCCTCAAAGATCTCTATTAAGCACAACTCCTAGAAAATTTTCAAGATAACCTGAATGTGTATAATTTCAACCCAAAGTCAATCTCATCTCAATCTCACTAAAATTTCCTCTATGTGTGTAAGTATAGCCCTTGCTTACCCTACTCTCTTCACTTAAATCAGATTATGCAAATAAGCTCATAAACATATATTCCCCACTTTTATTCTCTCAGAACCCCATATGCTTGTTTTTCATGTCAATCTCCACTAATGTAGGCATTTCACAATATTGAGGATCAAAAGGACTTTTGATAAGCTTGTAATGTGTGGTTGGGTTAATGGTAGGATGATGGATAAACATATGGCTTAACTCACCCATCACACAAATTCAGTTTAGAGCAAATTTTAAGAGCTCCTTTCTTTCTTTTCACTTCTAACTCCCCCAAACTTATTTTCTTCTTTACTTTGCCATCCACCAATAGAATTCTTACTTTTGGGCCACTACATTCCATACTTAATGCTTTCTAAGACATTCTTTTTTTTTTTTTGTTTTTTCAATATTTGCACAAATGTCTTTTCTTTTCATTGCAAAATATTTTTTTTTTTTTTACAGCAGGGATGTAGCTTTTGAATTTTCATTCTTTGGTGGCCATTTCATTGAAATCTTCCTTTTCTTTTCTTCACCAATCCTCCTTAATTTTCTTAGCTCTAGATGCTCTTAAGACTGAAAATGTATTTTAGGTGAAAGGTTCAAGACAAAAGATCATAGAAAGGGATAGGATCAGTATAGGTGACAAAGAAACAGGCTAAATTAAGCTCAATGGGGTATGCTAGGGATAAAATATCACACAAAGGGATAGCTAGAAAGGCTCAAACGAAACAAAAATAGCCTAAATCATCTCCCTAATATTGTGCAGCCTAGGATTTTGCCTCGACTGACAATCAAGCAAGTTCTAGCATTCTGTGAGCTTTTGAAATGACTTAATTCACATCATCATCTCTAAGCATGTAGATTTCAAATAAACAAGGCTATGTACTCAATAATTCAGGAAATTCTAGTTAGACAAAAATTAACACAAGAGTTAATCAAAAACACAAACAAAAAATCTATCATTTTTCTAGAGCTATGAACAATGAAAATCAGTTTTATCATTAGCCTAAGGTTAAACAAAAAATTTCACTCTATTGTACTAAACTTAAAGAAAAATAAAATTTAAACATAAAAANCTATGAACAATGAAAATCAGTTTTATCATTAGCCTAAGGTTAAACAAAAAATTTCACTCTATTCTACTAAACTTAAAGAAAAATAAAATTTAAACATAAAAACTACCTAGAAAAGCATTTAAAGATACCTAATAAGTTAAGTACAAATCAATACAGCAACTCAAAAAATAATTCCCCAACCCCAAACTTAAAGGAAACATTGTCCTCAATGTTTAAAACAAAGATGTTTAAAACAAAGAAGAAAAAGATGTGAGGACTTCCCTGAAATGGAGATGGATCACTTTGCATCTTCATCAGGTGGAGCTGCTGGGGGGAATAAAAGTTATGGATCGTATACCTGAAACATAAAAAAAATTAAACACACAAGCATGAAAATAAAATTAAACAACTAAACAAAAATTAAGAGAAAGGGTTAAAAAGATTGGGTTGTCTCCCAAAAAGCGCTTGTTTTATAGTCCTCAGCCTGACTGTCTCTGGAATAAATTAACCAGGATCAAAAATAGCAGTAGAAGACTTCTGGAATTTTACTCCACTATTTCTTTGAGCTTTGGATTGTTGGCAAGTCTCTTTTAAGCTCCAAACTTTATTTCCATCTCCAAAACAAGAAGATTTTCTGAGATGCTCTAAAAGAATCTTTTGGGATGACGGCTTCTTTTTCTTGTTTTTCTTGTGAGATTCAGCTATAGGCCCTGGTCCAGTCATTGGCTTCTTGGGAATTTTGTCATCTTTGGCCTCTAAATCAGGAGGCTTCTCCTTGTTTTTCGTTCCTATGGTGTGAGCTCCAACCGGGTCTTGTAATTTATTGCTTCCATTTATAGTGTCAATTTTACAACAAACACTCACTTCTTCCGGATGCTTTATTTCTTTGAAAACTTTAAAGGACACTTGATCACCTTGCACTCTCAAAGTAAGTTGGCCCTTTTGCACATCAATAAGAGCTTTCCCAGTTGCTAAAAATGGACGACCAAGAATAATTGGGATTTCTTCGTCCTCCTCCATGTCAAGCACAACGAAGTCCGCTAGGAAGATGAACTTGTCCACTTTCACCAATACATCCTCCAGGATTCCCCTTAGATACTTGATTGATCTATCCGCCAATGTCAAAGAGATGGAGGTTGGCTTTATTTCTCCTATACCCAATTTCCTGAAAACAGAAAGAGGCATGAGGTTAATACTAGCACCAAGATCACAAAGTGTCTTACCAAAAGATATATTGCCAATAGAATAAGGAATATTGAAAATCCCTGGATCTGTTAATTTTGGTGGCAATTTCTTTTGTAAGATTGCACTGCACTCCTCAGTAAGTGCCACAGTCTCATAATCCGCTAGCTTTCTTTTATTTGAGATAATCTCCTTCATAAATTTCACGTAGCTAGGCATTTGCTCCAAAGCATCTGCAAATGGGATATTGATGTGCAGCTTCTTGAACACCTCCAGAAATTTAGAGAATTGATTATCCAACTTCTTCTTCTGGAATTGCTGAGGGAACGGAAGAGGTGGAACATATGGTGGAGGATTATCTGGGAATAACTTAGATGTTTTCCCCACAGGTGTCACATGAGTTTCCACTGGAGTGTCTTCTTTTACCTCAGGCTCAACTGGCTTACTAGGCACCTTCTTGACAACTTCAGAAGGTTCATCCAAAGTCTTACCACTACGAAGAGTTATGGCCATGACATGCTCTTTAGGATTCACTTCTGTATCACTTGGCAATGATCCCTGCTATCTGCTAGTGAGCATGGTGGAGAGTTGACCCACTTGCATCTCTAAGTTACGATGGAGGCATCTATTCGGGCCATGAATTGACTTGTATTCATGGTCAATTTGGCTAGAGCATCCTCCAAAGAAACCTTTGCTTGCACAGGTGGTTGAGCAGTGTTTTGGTTGTTTTTCCAAGAGAAGTTTGGATGATGTCTCTACCCCGGATTATAAGTGTTCAAATAGGGGTCATTCAATCTATTCTGATTCCCCACATATTTTGCTTCCTCAGCCTGAGATGTAGAGAACGGGTTGCCCACCTGGCAATCTGTACTACCATGAGGACCTCCACAATGGTCACAATTTTCAGGAGGTGACTGGATGACATTTACATTCCGGATGGTCAACTGCTTAGCTAGTGAGTCGATTTTTGCAGATAAAGCAGTAAATGCGTCAACCTCATGAACCCCAAGCACCTTTCTTGAAGTGGACCTCTCACTAGGTCACTGATAGGCATTGGTAGCCATATCTTCTAGCAAGTCATGGGCAGCTTCTTATGTTTTTCTCATCAAAGACCCATATGCAGCGGCATCAATTAGGGCCTTGGTGGAATTTAGTAACCCATTATAAAAAGTCTGCAACTGCAACCAGTCAGGGAGTCCATGGTGAGGACATCTACGAAGCAACTCTTTGTACCTTTCTCAAGCCTCCTGAAGTGACTTATTATCCAGTTGATAATATGTTGCAATGTCGTTCCGGAGCTTGGCGGTCTTAGCTAGTGGGAAAAATTTTGCCAAGAATTTTTGGGCCAAAACATCCCATGTGGTGATGGTGCCTATTGGCAAAGACTGAAGCCAAACCTTGGCTCTATCCCGTAATGAGAAAGGGAATAGGCAGAGGCGAATAGCATCATTACCAACCCCGTTGTGCTTAAAAGTATCACATATCTCCACGAATCCAGAAAGATGAGCATGAGGATCTTCACTCGCTAATCCACTGAACGGGGCTGACTAGACCATGTGGATCACAGCTGGTTTAATCTCAAAAGAGTTTGCTTCAATAGTCGGTCGCCTTATACCCGAATTGGTATCCGTGATGGAAGGTAGAGCATAATCACGGAGTGCCTTTGGAGGGTTTTCTTCTGCCATTGTGTTTGTTAAAACTCTGGTAGACACTTTTTTTGCCTTTCTATTTTTTCGACAGGTCTTCTCTATCTCAGAATCAAGTGGGATTAGAGAACTGCTTCCAAAATTTCTCATACACCAAAAAAAAAAACTCCTGAAAGTCTCAAACAATAAAACAATTAAATAGATCTGTGAAAATAAACGATTAGAGTAAAATCAAGATCACTGAGTATCGATATTGATAACAAATTAGTCCCCGGCAACGGCACCAAAAACTTGTTGTGTAAATTCCAACGCAAGTGTACGTTGTCGTTTGCAAGTAATAAAATGAGATCAATTTACCGTTCCCACGAGGACTAATATACCAACTACCGAAAGAGGGTTAACCTTAACTTTATCTAATCAATTGATAAGGAGATATTTCAATAAAACAACTAAAAATAGAATGAAAGCAATGTAAACCAGAAAAATAGCAAATTAAACCAGAAAATGATAGATTCAGCAAGAGAGAAACACCTAGGGTTCCGATTTCACCACAATTACTCCTAGCTTTCATTCCATATTCCATTAACTCCAATTTATCTTCCTATTTGCTGAATAAGATTCCCTAATTTATTCACTAGCCTCTCCCAAGGTCTAGTGTACATATCCATTAATTACTAATCCTGTATATCCCTATACGAGTTACAATAATTACGAATTCATTGAGTTTTGTGGATCTTTTTAACTGATTACATAAGCCATGGAGGTATATTCCTATCCTCCATGTAACTCATGGCATTTACCCCAAGGAACTTAACACACAACTCTCCTTCCGGTCTCATTGTGATTAACAGTTCATCTAATTATTGGCCAGACAATCAGAAGCATTAAGAGAAGAGATAAATACTCAAATTTAAGAGATAAATAATGGAATTAACTTCATAAGAAACTACAGATGGTCCTAATTAGGCTACATCGTACCCTAGATAAGAGAATTAGTTCATACTAGATGAAGAGAACAAGAAAGAATAAAATTGAGACATGATTCAAAGGTAAAAGAGGAAAAACTCTGGTTTGAAGGTCAAATCAGCCTTGCATCTCCTCCCTTCAATCCTTCCTTTGCCTCCTTTGTGCCTCCAAAAGTGTCTAAGAACGAACCCCTTTCTAATTCCCTAGCTTTCCTATTTATACCCCTCACTCTAAAGCCCTAAAACCCATGAGAAAATAAGCCGCGTCTGCAGAATTAAATTCAGGCGCCGCACCTCTGACTCGCTGGAAGAAATTTGCTTCTTTTCACTTTCGGGCGCCGCACCTCTGTATTTTGAGGAGTGTGGCGCTGAGCTGCTGTCCCAACATGTGTATTTTTTCGCATACGGGGGGTGCGGCGCTACTGTTCAAGGGGTGCACCTCTGAGCTGCTGTCCTGGTTTTAAGTTTCATGCTTCAGGGGCCGCGACTCTAGGTTTTGAGTGCCGCAACCCTTGAATTCTGTTCCAAAAACTTCCCAATTCTTCAATTCTTCATTCTAACCTATGAAACCTACAATTTAACATTAAAGATCACATTAGATGATGATTAATCTCAATAAATAATCAAATACTTAAGTAAAGGATATCTAAAAAGTGGATATAAAAGCCACTCAACACCAAACTCTCTGGGAAGAAGTGTATAAAAAACTTCTCATCTCTTGACCAAATGGATATCTTAGTGCAATAGGATTTCAAGTAAAGTCAATGATTGATTGTTCCATCATGGCGCACAAATTTAGGCATTTTGAAATTTTTGGGAGAATGATGTCAAGTGTCAAAGAGAGTTCATAAATCTCAACTAGCCCATAGACTCCTGACCCTTGCAATATCTTGATTTGCTTCTCCAAAAATACTTGTTTTTTCTCCATTGATTCTACCCTCAACCTCTCTTTCTTTAACTCTTCATTCTCTTCCCTAAAAAGAACTGTCTTTGAGACTTCTTGTTTTGTAAAAGGGGACGCATAATGAGCAATTGAATGAGTGTATGTATAAATGCCTTTTTTATTCTCATTTGGATTGAATAAAGCTTCTATTGACAGAGAAAATGGGTCTGGTAGAGGTAGTAAGATGGGATGTGCGACATCCGTTGGTTGGGCGGCATGAGGAATTGTTGAACTTGAATCACACTCATGTATCAGATTTGTAGAACGCATCATTTGCGATGGCATTCCCCATATTAGAGCGAAAGTTGTAAAAGTTGTCTTATTTGATAAATATGTCAACAAAGTTGCTACATAGGAAATTGGAGGGATATTGACACCACTCGGACCCTCAACCACAACCTTGAAATTCAGGCACTTAGTGAAAAGCTTTATGATCTTGTTCATACGAGATTTCAATTCATCAAACTTGGCCCCAAGATTGCGATATTGTTCTTGATTTTCTTCTATGATATTGATGGTTCTTAATCTGAGCCTAATTGACATTTTTACAGAGCATTTTTTATTGAGCTTATTTTTCTTTGAGCGAGCTATGTTCAAAACTTTTCATTGAAACTGCAAAGAATGAATGAGAAAGAAAAAAAAAATGAGATTTATGGAATGGCAAGAGGAAAATATTACTTCTTTATTTTTATTTTTTAAATGAGCACAACAAAAGAAATGTTTTCCCATTGTCCTATGAATGGACTAGCCTTAGGCTTAGGATTGCTAACCTAGTGGTCAAGGTTTACCTTATAAAGGCGGGCCTCTACAATCAAATTACGTGCTTGGTTTTGCAATAGTGCTAATATCCTAAAAGTCCAAGGTACTACAGAATGACCCCACCAAAATGATGGAGATCACACCCTACTAACTTGGTTCACAAGGGGTTGAACTCATATGCTTACCCAAATCAGCAAGATGATCCTCAATTTGAGTAGAATTTTTTGTGTCAACCACCTAAGGATGAACCTCCAGCAATAACACTAGGCTTCCTTCTAATCCTAAGCTGAGGCTGGCCTGGGTATAGAGCAAATAAGTAGTGTGCAGGGTTACAGTGTTAGTGCACAGTGTGTGTGGGAGAAACATACAAACATCTACCTTAAGCTACCCAGCTGCAAGAAAACACAAGAAATATATGCAATGTTAATAAGCTATTTACAAATGCAAAAATAAGCAAACATAGCAGAGAACATAATCTATTAGGAAAGTAAAAACAACAAAATGAAAGCAAATTTAGTGATGAAGAAAATACTCAAGGCCATATTAAGTTCTCACAACATATTTATTGGGCTTGACTCTTTAACTATTCCCTAGTAGAGTTGCCAAATTGTCACAACATACCCGAAGGTAGCTACGACGCAGATGGCGAACTTAGAAAAAAAGATTAATTTTCGAAGAAAACTTGGAGTCACCACCAATTGTATTAAAAAAATTATGAACAATTGGAAAACCTTTTTTGAATTTAAAAAAAAATGGTCTGCGAACAAAAGATCGTTCAGGAGTTAGTATGTGTATGGGGAATGGATTAGGCACCCCATAACACCCATTTGAAAGACAGTTACTTGAAATTAATTGTGTGAATATAATATGACAAAAAATGTACTTTATTTATCCCAAAAATAATAAGAGCATTACAAGAATATCTAACAAAAATAAAGACAAAGAATTTAAACAATCAATGCATGATTTCTGTACTATGACCTAAGTCCTTTTACCCCTTTCTCGCATAAGTGTCATCCAGGGTGGAGCTACCTTCATATAAGTTGGATAAACAAAGCTATTCCATAAAGAAATCAGACTCAATCTATCCTCCAATAATAAGTGAAGGGGCCTGTGGATACTACGTGGCACACACACACACACACACACATATATATCTTAAATGAATGCAATGCATGAGTTTACAACATTGAAACTGTTCAGGGAAGGGAATTTAGAAATAAAAATCTTCTCATTCCCAAATCCAATTAGCTCCTCAGGACCAGACATTCTCATTTGTCAAATGCTTAACAATAGCGATCAAGTCCAAAAATCTCTCATGGAAATAAAAACACAACGGTTAACTAGCACTTTCAACTTAACATGTGATTGAAGCATTCATTATCCTTGAAAAAAAAAAAAAAAGCAAGCTCAATAGAATTTCTGAAAACAACAACTAAGCAATATATTTCCACATAGCCACTAAACCAAACTTTAACAAGCTTTGAACAAAAGTCACCATCAACCGCATGCAATTAAATGAAGAGGAACTAAATAAAGGAATGCTAAGACCAAGAAACCAATAGCTCAAAATAGTTAAGTATAACTTGTCATAATATGTCTTATAAATTAAAAAAGAAGCTAGAGAAACATGTTTAAAGCCATCCTGAAAATAACCAAAACAACTAAGAAAAATAGGCCAAGATAGCCCTCAAAACAGAGCCGAGGCAGCCAAGGAAAAAGTGTCAAAACCAAATCAAATAGACTAGGAAAAAGGAGAAAATGTACTAGAAAGCATGAGAAAAATGTACCAAGAAAGCCACAAAACATGCCCAGAACAACAAGGGAAAATGCACCAAAATACCAGTAGGAATGTACCAAGACAACAGTGTCAATATGCCAAAACAATAGTGCAAATCGACCCAGACAGCAACAATAGTAGGAAAATAAAAAAAAATGTTCAAATTAAAACTGGGAGCAGGGGAGACGTGTATAAATTCTGAAATTTTTACATATCAAAGAAACATGTCTTACGGTTCTAACAAAATAAGAATCACTTAAATCGAAACTCTGTTGCTCCATCTAGAAAATAAAAATTGAGGGTTGCCAGAGAAAACTAACAGATCAGAAAATATACAATCCACAACCAAACCAAGTATTATCAATCAAAGAAACAACTCAAAGTCCTAAAATCGTAATTATTTTTATATCAATATCAGAAATTGAACTTAAATTTAGGAATCCAACACCATGGGTGCCCCAGAACCATAGGAATTAATCTTAAACTCCATCTAGAAAATAAGAATCACTTAAATCGGAGCTCTGTTGCTCCATCTAGAAAATAAAAACTGAGGGTTGCCAGAGAAAACTAACAGATTAGAAAATGCACAATTCACAACCAAACCAAGTATTATCAATCAAAGAAACAACTGAAAGTCCTAAAATCATAATTATTTCTATATCAACATCAGAAATTGAACTTAAATTTAGGAATCCAACACCATTGGTGCCCTAGAACCATGGTAATCAATCTTAAACTCCATCAAACTACACTATGATTCAGAAATTTAGCATAATCATTCACACATAACAACAAATAGATAAATTAATCACCATGGATAAAAAATTCAGCAGTAAGGATGGAAGAACTAGAGCATATATTTCTCTTGAAGAATGAATTTGATGGAGATTTAAATCTTCTTCTCTCTTTGGTTCCCTTCCTTTCTCCCAAGCTCTTCCTTCTCTCTCCCTCTCTTCTTTCTTTCTCTTTCTTTGCTGATCCCCTTTTGCTATTTTCTCAATTTCTATTTTCCTTTTTGTTAACCACCCAAGCTTTTCTTTTGCTTTAATTTGCTTTTCTCTCTTTTGTTTTATTTGCTTATTCACTTAATGGAGATAAAATACACCAACTTGAATCAATAGGGAATGAGGAAAATCTATTCTTTGTTCTCTCATTGGTCCTCCTAGATCTAGTGGATGCAAGAAAAAAAGTTTCTTAAAAGTTTCTTTATTTTTCTATTTTTTATCATTCATTTCCAAAAATTTAAAACACTAGAAAGAAATGGGCCAAGTGAGCCAAATGAGAAATTTGTGTTGGATTTAAAAGAAAATAGACTAGGCCAAGGTAATGAGGCTAAGATATATTTTGTTATAAAAGCTCAAATAAAATATAAGAAGAAATGAAACAAAAATTAAGAATTTACATTTTTTTTTCAAAAATCATTTTTTTATGCATGATTTTTGAAAATTCAAAAGATGCGAGACCTCAAATTTTCAAAAATGTGATATCTCAATTTTCTCTTTCTTGTTCTCTTTGTTTTATGTAGTGAAAAATATCCGGACAAGATACGGTGTCTATAAGTTTATATATGTTGCGTGGTAGTGAGTTCCTTGGGGCTGAGTTTACCATCGCTTTCTGAGATAGCCATCTTTGCCTGCGCGTGCGCGAGTTGAGAGGACAAGCCCTGTGCCTCTGCACCTGCTTGCGGTGCAGCAGGGGAGGGTGTGCATGAGATAGTGGGTTGGAGGAGATTTGACAGAGTCGTCCGTTGGTGTGGAAGGCAGTACAAGTGAGCTGGTGCAAACAACAAAATCTTGGAGAAGGACAAAAGAGGAAGGACAGTGACATGGCTAGTTCCAGAAACTTCCATTTATGCTTCTCTCCATGGAGCTCTCTTAATCAAGTCATTACAAATGACCTCTAGGGTAGGTCTGTTCCTTGTCCCAAAGCCTTCCAATTCACAAGGAACATAGTTCTTACTTTGTCTCTTGGGTGTCGTCCTCAACCAAGGCTTCCTTGCATAGACATGATTTTCCTCTTCTTTAGCTAGCTGATTCCTTGAAGGTCGTTGATCAGGTGGAAGGTCTTTCCAAGGGAGCCTGTACAAATTCATGTAGAAAAACTACCTCACTTCTGATTTCTTGTGACCTATAGAGGAATAAGGAGTGATAAGTTTTGTATTCCAAGTTGAAAGTACTTGAAAAAATAACTCAAATTTAAAACAAAAAGTGAAAAAAAAAAATTAGCAAAATTTTCCAAACCAAACAGCTCCAAAAGTATATAGGAATTAGGACAATGACAATATATTATAAATTCAAGGAATTATCGTTTTAAAGTTGACTATATAACCCAAGAAGAAAACAATGAACTATTTTAGCTATTTCAATAGATAGTTGCCAACATGGTAGATTTAGTTAGTAAGAATCAAACCATTTTACTTGTAAGGCTTATGTTTGAATTTTACTACTAGCAAACTCTTTTTGGTAAACAATTTATAAGTACTATTATAAACTCTCGTTAAGGCTTACGTCATACCTTGTCATTGGAATGACCTAATCTCCTCTCATTTTAAACTTTTATGTACCCAAAAAATAGATAGTTTTATTCATGGGTAAAGAATTATGAATTAAGCAAATGACTTATGAATCTAGTAACATCTCCTTTGATTGTTGATATCAAGAGTTTTATTCCCGCTAGCATCTACTCTCATTTCCTGACGCATTACATTCCTTTGTAACAAAAAAAAAGGAAATTATTATTTAAACTAGAGGAAAGTGACAAATGAAGAGGCTTAACTAATTAACTAATTATTATATTATNAAAAAAAAAAAAAAAAAAAGGTTGGAGGCATTTTCATATCGATGTCATTTTACAACGATCCCATTAACTTTTTTTTTTTATTAGTGTTGTGTCATATTAGTTTTTTAATTATATAATAAAAAAATAAAATGTTGGTAATAAGGTAAACACCATTATTTTTTGGGATCAATTAGCCCCATTTGCTTCGAAACAAAATTATTTTTTAATTTGGTTCCTCTCATATTATGTGAAATGTCTAAAATACATTTTGATGCAATGAGGTTATTTTGTTAATATATATATATGATTATATTTTAGCACTATGATTACTTTTGTTCATATATTTAGTTATCCTTTGATGATATGTAGTTATCAAGTTCAAAATTAAATGGAATAATAACATATATAAATAAAATAACTACATAACAGAAATAAGTATTTTTGATATTTCAAACAGTATGGAAGGAACCAAATTGAAAGACCATTTTGTTTAGAACCAAATGGTCTTTTAATCCAAATTTTAGACCTAAATAGAAATAATGGAATGAGAATGAGAATAGAAAGGGAATTTTCCATATAGTTTGGTGGGCTCTAGCACTACAAGAAAACAGGAAATTTCTCATGAAAAAAATCCATGAGAAAACATACAAAAATCCGTGACAAACCATGTTTTCAGAGACTGTCTCACAAATTTTAAGGTGAAAGAAAAACTCTCGTGACAAACAATATTTCTCACAATTTTTGTCATCCATGAGAACTTTCTCACAGGTATGTCTGTGAGAAAGTTCGAAAAATATCCATGAGAAAAGTTAGTTTAAGCGTGAGAATATATATATATATATATATATACCAAATAAAAATTGAGATATAAACAAAATTAAGAAAAATTGTATTAAAAATAAAATATTTAATTCTAAGAAAAATAAATATACAATAATGTTTCAAATCTCAGCAGTACTGTAATCATCGCCATTACCAGCATCAGCAGCATAATTATCTGTGGCCGAGGGAAGGGGAGGTGCAACAGCAGCCAGAATCTAGACCAAGGTGGTTGTAAGTCCCTCAGGAGGCTGTCCTAGCTGCGAGAGTTGTGTAACTCATTGCTCCACGTTTGACAGCTGCAACAACTGGTGTTCCTGATGCTCCAACCTCTGTGTCAGGGCCGCCACCTAATCAGAGAGTGCCGAGTAGCGTGGATCTTGCATGGGATGTGGTGGCTAGGTCAATGGAGCCAAGTCCACCACGCCAAATTCTGACCCCATCCCATATATGCGCCCCTTCTTGTTTTTCCCACCAACAACATTCAGCCACATTGGGTCCGTGACCTCAGCTCCTCAAAAGATTTCTGAATGGGTAAGATTAAAATTAATGAGACTTTAATACTTAAAAAAAAAAGGGGCCTAGCTAGTTAAAAGTTTAATAAACTTTATCTAAGTGTATTTACATAAGTGAACTTAGCCACTGGATGCACTCAGCCTTTGGTGGTGTTGTGCTCTAGGTGACGGAAAAACTCAGGGGTGTTAGGCTCCCTACCCAACTTCTTTGTCTGCACACAGCTAATTAACGAACTACTCAATTAAGTTAGCATCCTCCTCTTATGCTTAGAGATGATGATGGATCCACCTCTGTGGTAGCAGCCACCCTGATCCATCAAGTGATTCTTCTTGTTCTGCTCCGAGGCTGCCTTGAACTCTAGGGATTCCCATGCAGCCCTCAACTGTGCCAATACATTCGAGCTCAACCACTCACCCTTGGTCTTCCCATTTTGTATGTCTTTGAACATGGCGCGGATGTTATAGAGCACTTTTTCATCCATTTCTTGTAAATCTCCCTCTTGTACTGGGGATCCCAAATACACCTCAACTACATTAACAACAATAGAGTTAACGTTAGTAAACATTATAATTAATTAAATCAAATCGAAACTTTGTGTATGATTATTACCTTGAACTAGTTCCACCAAAGCTTCTTCACCTTAGCAAGAATTGAGGTAAAGTATATATGTGGCTTGTCATACTTCGACTTGTAGCTAGCCGAAAGATAGTTGATGAGCTCATTCGAAGGAATAAAGCTATAAAAAAAAAGAACGTGTATTAATTATTTTCTAGAAACAACATAGAGAAAAGTGTACTTACTCCTTTCTCCCATATGGTCAAATCCATAAGCAGCCATTGGCTGATCTGGCACTAGGGAAGGATGAGTACAAGATGTGCAAACTAGCCTGAGATGACCCCGCAGCAACGGGGGATGATGTGCCTGGGGTCGTTTTCTTAGTTGATGAGCTCATTCGAAGGAATAAAGGTATAAAAAAAAAACTGGGTTAGTAATAGGGAACGTGTATTAATTATTTTCTAGAAACAACATAGAGAAAAGTGTACTTACTCCTTTCTCCCATATAGTCAAATCCATAAGCAGCCATTGGCTGATCTGGCACTAGGGAAGGATGAGTACAAGATGTGCAAACTAGCCTAAGATGACCCCGCAGCAACGGGGGATGATGTGCCTGGGGTCGTTTTCCTTCCCGACAGTGGTGACCCCATCCATGATGGGGATGACATCTCTGGTCTCGCAGAAGGCGACGATGACTGTGTTGCCATCCCAGGGGTCAATGTAAACAATGGCATCCGAGCACACGTTGTCTAAGAAGACCGAGCTACGGCCTTCCCCTTACCCATCCTTGAGGGCCGAGAAAAGTAATGTCAAAGTCACGTCCAAACATCTGTAACACAATTGAATAAAACTTTGGTAAAGTAAAAAAATACACCCAATTAAGCAACAATTAATTTTCAACAAAAACCCCCTAAAATTGCAATAAATCCTACACTATCCAAAAAAATAAAAAAAATACCATAATCATTCGGAACTTAATTCCTAACAAAAGCCCTAATTCAATTTCACCAAATTGCATCAATTTCATTACCAATATAAATAATTAAATTCGCACATAAATCTCCCAAAATTGCTATAAATCCTACGCCGTCCAAAAAGATACCATAATCATTCTAAACCTATTTCTGGACAAAAACTCTAATTCAATTTCACCAAAAATTAACAAATTTACTTCTTATTTAACATTTCCAATTCGGGCATCAACCCCTAAATTTTTTCCACATTCAAAACTATTGTTATAAAACGGAGTGCAAGTGTACGCTATCATCTTACAAATAATATAATAAAAGTGAGTTATCATTCCCATGAAGATTAAAGCTATTAACTACTGAAATTGGATTAATTCTAATTTTATCTGATCAATTGATTGAGGAGAAATAGCAAGAGTAAACTTAAATAAACTAAAAGCAAGCAAAAATAGATAAAAATCAAGATATATCCCTATGTGAATTATTAATAATCAAAAAATTTATTCAATTTTGTGGATTTCTTTAATTGACTACACAAGCCATGAAGGTATATCCATATCCTACATGCAACCTATAGTATTTATCCCAATGAGCTAAACATACAAATCTCTTTCCGGTCTCATTGTGATTAACATATTAACTAATTAGTGATCAGACAATTAGAAGGTACTTCTTGTTTCTACAATACTCAAATAGAAAAGATAAAATCATAGATTAATTCCCAAAAAAAAAGTACAATTGTTCGTAATTAGACTACATCGTAACCCTAGAAAAAAATTAGTTCAGGTCTGTAAAATAAAACATAATTGAATAAAATCTAGACATAGATGAGAGAGTCGAAGAATAAAAGTAGAAGCCCAGATTTGTTGTCACCAATACGTGTTGCAATCCTTGCTTTGCTCGTTTCTCTCCAAAAATGTCCAGACTCCCCTTTCTAAAACCTAAGAACATCTATTTATACTACTTTACAAAGAGTCATATTTTAATTAGGAAACAAAGTTTACGTTCTAGAAAAGTCAAGATTGGGCGCTGGGGCCCTAGGAAGATGGCACTGAGGCACCTTGCCTCTGCATAATTGGGTGCTTGTGGGCGCTAGGGTGCCAATAGGGAGGAGCTGCGGAGCTTCAATTCATGGCCATTACTGGTGCGCATATGACAAGGGCTGGGGCGCTTGATGTTAGGCAATGGGGTGCCTACTCTCTGGAGCAATAGGCGTAGGGGCTCTTGCTCATTAGAGTTGGGGCTCTTAGTCTCTCAATCTTTTGGCATTCATTTTCCTCCAACTTCATCTCTTTTACTTTAAAACATAAAATATTTCCAAATCTTTTAGGCCTACAAAAATAACACAAAAATATATTATTTATTAATAAAATTTCTCAAGAACACACAAAATATTAAGTTAAAATTATCTAAAGAGTGAGTATAAAATCTAATCGACAAAAACTACCCTAATAACATCTACACTAATCAACATTAACCTAAAACATATTATACATCAAAAACCCTATGCAAATTAACCTCATATCCAACGAGAAACGAACACAATCATAGAGGAAAATTAGGACTTAGTGCTGAGTGAACCAAACAGCAAAATGGTGCAAAACTAGAATGACAGGAAGCCTTGCCTCAAGAACCACCGCAAACCCTCGGTGGTACCTCTTAGAATGGTGGAAATAGCTCAGTCCAACAGTGGAAGAGAGAAGGAAGAGAGAAATGGGGAAGTTTCAGCAATGGAGGCTGGGCTGCATGAGGGAGATAAGTCTCAGAATTTCTTGTGGAAATTTTCATGGACAATATCAGTGAGAAAAAACCGTAAATTTCAAAATTTAAGTTAAACGGTACGTTACAATTCTCACGGATATGATCCAAGAGAAATTCACTCATTTCTTTTGGATTCTGTTCATGAGACAGTTCCACTGCATTTCTTAAAGACTTTCTCTTGTAACACAATTTTTGCAAGAAGTTCCCCAAGAAAGATGTAACTCTACTTTTTCGACAGAAATTTCATAAGAAACCTTGTGATTTTTTTAGGGCATCTATGTCTGTGAGAAATTTTCATAAGAAATTTCCTATTTTTTTTGTAGTGTAGGAATTCCTTGTTTAGTAAATCAAATAGAGCATGGAATGGAATCAGAATCAATAGTTAAAGACCCACCCTTATGTAGAAAGATACTAAAGTTGAACTTTTTATTTGTTGGTTTTAGATAGGTTTTTATTTAATTACTGTAGTTTATTCATTTAGAGTGAAACCCCTTTTTGGTCCTTAAAAAATTCAACGATTGATAAATTAGTCCCCCAAAAATGTTCGTTGACAATTTCATTCTCGAATTATGGTTCCGTACGATAAATTAGTCCTCAAATTATGTTCGTTGACAATTTCGTCCTCGAATTATGATTTCGTACGACAAATTAGTCATCAGTTAAGGACCAATTTGTTGTATGAAACTATAATTCAATGACGAAATTGTCAATGAAAATAATTCGAGGACTAATTTGTCGTATGAAACTATAATTTGAGGACGAAATTGTCAGCGAATATTTTTGGGGGACTAACTTGTCAATCCCTGAATTTTTAAGGACTAAAAAGGGGTTTAACTCTTGTAAAATTAATGAAGCCATTTTGGGGAAAAAATTAAGCTTATTTCAAGGAGCATAGAATCTCCATTCTCACCTTTCAAGGTAGGAATGTTGATTCCTTCTTTTATGCAATCAAGGCTAGAATGGAATAGCTATTCTGTATATTTTTGCTACCAAATATAAGAATAGTCATTTTATAGAGTAAAGCATGGAATATAATCATCATTCCATGTACCAACTATATTCTAAATCTCGATAGATTTTAACAAATTATAATTAAATGCAATACGTGTTTGAGTACCCATTGAATGTTATTCTATCATTAAAAGTCCAACTATCCAACGTGTTAGAGATATTTTAAAGTTATTTTTTGAACATAATGTAACCCTTTGTGTCCAATGTATCTTAGCGAACTTTTTTTAAATGAAGTCTACTTGATTCGTTCATTTGGTCAATTTATGAGATATTAATCATGTGATTGCAATTAACTTTCTGTTACCTGAGGCTGCTAGTTTTATATGATGTTTGAATATTTATATTTATACTTCACTATCGTCCATGGTTATGATTGTGCTTGACAAATTAAAACTAGTTTTTCTGTACAGTTAGTATTTGTCAGTCTATTGCAGGAAAATATCACAACCCACAACCGCAATGAAGATCATTAGGTGGTTGAACAAAAATATTGTCCTCTCCAAGACTCTTCCTTTCATTTGGGGTAATCTCTACTAACATAAATTTACCAAGTTCTGAATTTTCTCTGCTTAGCACACTGATTCTCTGTTTCTTTTTAATTAACTTCAGGTTTGATTTTCAGCCAAAGCTTGGCAAAATTTGGAGTGGTTAATGTCTTGATGGATTATCTCACTGTAATATGGGATTTGAATATGCGTAAAGCTGCTATTGTTGTTAATCTGCAAGATGGCCTATCTTCCATTTTCGTCATTGTAACCCATGTCTTAGAATCCTACACAGGTCGTTTCAATGTGATTCTCTTATGCACGGCATCCTATGTTATGGTAAGCACTAGTACATGTGCTTCTTATACATAAACGTTTGGAAATTTCTCACACAAGTCTCAAAATTTTCCCACAACTCCTATTTCAGGGATTATTGCTGTTTTGGATCTCCAAAGACACTGGCATGTTCTGTAGAGCAGTGACACTAATAGCACTCGGTAGAGCTTCACGACCTTCAGCCTTTCTCAGATATCAATTGAAGGAGAAAGTTAAACAAAGCACAGGGAACAGCAGAGAGGTCAACTCTGAGAATCAAAACAAAGAAAGAAGAGAGACCAGCTCAGAACATCAAAATGGAGAAGACAGCAAAGAAAGCAGAGAGATCAACTCAGAGGATCCAGACAGTGGCAAAAACAAAGAAAACAAAGAGATGAGCTCAGAGGATCCAGACAGTGGCATAAACAAAGAAAACAAAGAGATAAGCTCAGAACATCAAAATGGAGAAGACAGCAAAGAAAGCAGAGAGATCAGCTCAGATGATCCAGACAGTGGCATAAACAAAGAAAACAAAGAGATAAGCTCAGAATATCAAAGTGGAGAAGACAGCAAAGAAATCAGAGAGATCAACTCAGAGGATACAGACAGTGGGAGAAACAAAGAAAACAAAGATAGGCTCGGAATATCAAAACCCAGAAGATAACAAATACAGAAAGGAGATCAACTCAGAAAATGGAGAGCAAAATAAAGAGAAAAAGCGTATTAATCAGAGTAATTGTATTTGGTCTTGTAGTGCTGCTATTTCTGGAGCTCTCATAGCCTTCCTTTTGCCTACAGACAATGAAACACAATGGAAAAAAACTTTCAAGGTTGCGGCGTTGTTAATGGGAGATACTTATGTATTGTTTTACTCTGGCTGCTTCTGCTACAGCTTTGAAGAACCATGTGGAAGCCCTCTGTATAAAATTTATAGAGTCTTCATAGCAGCTCTAAGGAAACTGAAACTCAAATACCCGGATTCCGAAGGGGGATATTACTGGAAGAACCATAAAGAAAATTTCTATTTTAAAAGGAATGGTAAAATTCGATTGGAACCTCAACTTCCAAAACTATGGAGATGGTTGGACAAAGCTGCTATAAATAGAGTGGAATTTGAATTTGATTTCAGCCCAGAAGAGAAAAAAAAGCAAGAGAAGAATGGAGAGATCTGCACTGTCAAGGAAGTAAGGGAAGTAAAGCGCTTTTCTTCACTAATGCATATGTCATTCACTTTTTGGTCATTTAGTTTGGTGGTGGCTTCAGCGAATACTTTCTTTGTTGAGCAAGCTAGTACCTTGAAGCCTGATTTTGATGTCAATTTTTTATTTATTATCAGTTCCATCACGAGTTCTACAGTCAATACCTTGTTCAACTTAAAGAAATTAAGGAAACATAAACAAGGAATCACAATTGTGAGGATTGGTGCAGGGATGGTGTGTGCTGTGCTTTGCTGCTTCACGGCGCGCCTGGTGGAGCTTCATAGACTGTCTTTAACCAGAAAAGAAGGAATTGTTGGAAGCCGAGACAGAAAAGTCTCCATGAGTATGCAAGTCTTAATTCCCCAGTTTTTGCTTTTAGGACTAATGGAAGGACTTGCTAAGGAAGGGCTCGAGAAATTTTACTCTAATTACGTACCTGAATCAGTGAAGGGGTTTGTGCATCCCTTCACTGAATTTGTGTTCGGTACAGGAAAGCTGCTAACCGTGCCATGTATTTTGATTTTTAGTGCTTGGTTCAAGGATTCCATTAACACTAGCCATATAGACAAGTATTTTCTAATGCTAGGAATATTGAACATTGCCGCCCTGTGCTTTNTAATGGAGCAATATATTTGAAGGAATCAATTTCGTCAATTAGTAATTTATATTAGAAACAGTTATGTGCCTTATTAATTTAAAACAAAAAAATGTTAAACAATAAATTAAGGAAAGTAATGGATTGCTTGATTGGCAAGAACTGGAATTGATGTAATTAAATATTTACATTCACCGAAATCTTAATTATTGCTTTTCTACTATATTGTTTAACGTAAGGATTAAAAAAAAATAGGGTTACACTTTCCATGCATAAGCAAGGGTAGTATAAGACAAGGAGGACACGTAGTATCCATGCATAAATAATATATCACAAATTATTGACACGTGGTAGCTTTAGAAGGTTTATTCCAGCTTTAGAAGGAGACATAATAAATATACTACTTGGAATCATACATAATAATATTATTTGGTCAAAGATTCAACTTACATGATTATAATAGATTTGTGCCATTATAAATTGTGCTTCAAAATCAAGTTTGGAATCCATGAACATATCTCCCTCAAAACTGAATGGAGCAATATATTTGAAGGAATCAAAGACATTCACCGAAATCCTAATATTTGTTTTCCTACTATATTTTCTAAATAAAAGATTAAAAAAATTGGGTTTGAGTACTGACATATATTTAGAATTTGAGTACTACGATATTTGATGACTAAATATATNTCATTGGTTATTTTAGGATAAGTGGAGTGTAGTTTTACCTTGCTTTTTTTTTTTTTTTAACCTTTGTTTTGAGTTTTAATTAGTTACTCTTCTTTGGACTCATTTACCGTACCTATTGATTTGCTTTGGGGTTAATTGCCATGTTATTTTGTATTTATTTATTGAGTATGTTGCGGCTGTTCTAAAACCATTCTGAGGTTTAGGAGATTATTGAACTCCTCGAGTGGTGATTTTACCTATATGCCTTTGTTTGGGAATCCATCTTGTCTGCATGTGGTTTGAGGTATGCTTCAGATGATGTTGTTTAGTCATGAATTTTTTTTCTTTTAACTTGTATTTCGTGCTTTCATGAGTGACTCTGCATAGGGCTTATGGTAATTATGAATGTGAGAAAATTGAAAGGTCCAGCTTGAAGATAGTTAGCTCCAAGTTGGGAACTGTCATAACGTATCCGAGGGGTAGTCTCGACGCGAATGGTCGACCGAATTTAAGAAAAACAGGAGTCGCCACCAATTATTTTAGAAAATAAGGTACAATTAGAAACTCTTCTTATTTTATTATTTTTAAATATCTGCATACCAAAGATTGGTTCGGGAGTCTATGTATGCGTTGGGAAGGTGTTAGGCACCCCACAACATTCGTCTAGAGATGGTTACCCTAAATTAGCTAGGCAAAGAATAAGACAAGATATGGCCAAAAATGTACTTTATTTATTCTTAAAAAAAAAGTTACATTCACTAATCAAAGGCAGAAAATTAATATGACATGCATGACTTCTAAAGGGTTCAAAATCCTTACACCTGTTTGTCACATATTGTGCCCGTCGGGGTGACACTTATCTTTGTCTAGGTCAGATAAAAGAGACCCATCCCATATATGACTTAGTCAGTCTTATCGTTCCATGATAGACAAAGGGCCTATGGATTTTTGTAAACCCTAACCATAATCCCTAAATGTTATGCAAATGTATGGCTTTACAAATTATAATACTATTCAAGAATGGGGAGAGGGGCGTACAATGTTCAAAATTTAAATGGGGAAAAAAACATAAAAGCAAACAAACGCTTTGATAAATTTCCTTATCTCTCATTCTTTCACCTGTCAAAGTCTCAAACCACAAATCAAACATGTGAAGAGAAATACTCAAAGGAAAACACGGGTTAGCCAAATATATTCATAGAAATCAAAACAAATAATCAACAATTCAAATCTTTGACAAGAGAAGAATATACATGTCCTATTCACTTACATAAATAGCAAGGAAACCATATTTGGAAAATTAGACAAGAGAGAGATAAGAAAAATTAAAATAAACCCAAACATGATGCAATTTCATATCAAATTCTAGAAATGAGTGTCATCGAATTCATGAAAAAGGTTTATATAAAAGCACAGCTATGGGTGCTATGATTTGAGTGCATTTGACAACATGCAATTTGGATGTCCCTAGCTCAAGGTAGAAGCAAACAAGTGATAAATGTCCAAAATGTGACAGTTCAGAAAACAGTGACGAAATTTAAATAAACATAGGGAACAGGGGAGAGGGAATTTTGCTTTGATATTTTGACACAAGAAAGATACATGTTTCATGATTCTAACGAAATGAAAATCATGCCAAATGGAGCCTTGTAGCTCAGGTTGTAAAAAAAAACATTGACTGTTGCCAGAGAAAAATCAACAGGCCTAATGAAGCAGAAAAACAGCCAACTTTGAATTCGAACTGGGAGCAGGGGAGACAATGAAAAAATCTGAAAATTATACCCAACAATGAAATGTATCTTACGGTTCTAATGAAAAAGAAAAACTCAAATTGAAGCTTTTTAGCTCCGCTTAGAGAAAAAGAACCGAGTACTGCTAGTGCTGACTGACAGACCTGAAAATTAAAGAAAGAATACATGATTTTTGATGAACCATGACCACAATTCCATAATCATGGTTCAACTACAAAACCACAGCTTCAACAGCCTTTATTTGAATCAAAACAGCGAACCAATGAGCCTGATCAACAAGCAATTCAGCTCTCTAAAAGTGTCAATTCTCATTAAAACAGTGAGGTATTTGTTTCTCTAACAGTGACACTTTCATGTTGAACAAATAACCCATTCATTTTAAAGCAAAACCAAAACAGCTCAAATAGTGCAAAAATAAATCCAAAAACAGTCATTGATTAATACTCAAACAATACCCAACATAGTATAGCAAGTAGCCTAAAAAAAGTCTAAAAAAAAAATGCAGAAAACCAAACCAGAAAAAAGCATCCACCATGCTACCTGTCACACTGAAAATTTGCAACCACTTTACCTAGGGATCAAGCCTACCAAACATGGGATATATCACTCCTCAACTTTAATAAAATTTCTAGCAATAAGAACTCAAAATGCAGATTCCCAACATCAAACAGAAACACAACTTCAAATGATTCCATTAATCCAATAAACGTGGGGAATAGAGGAGAGGGAATTTTGCTTTGATATTTTGTCACAAGAAAGATACATGTTTCATGATTCTAACAAAATGAAAATCATGCCAAATGGAGCCTTGTAGCTCAGGTTGTAAAAACAAAAATTGACTGCTGCCAGAGAAAAATCAACAAGTCTGATGAAGCAGAAAAACAGCCAACTTTGAATTCGAACCGGGATCAGGGGAGAAAATGAATAAATTTGAAAATTATACCCAATGAAGAAATGCATCTTACGGTTCTATTGAGACCAACATCACTTAATTCGGAGCCCTGAAGCTCCATATAGAAAAAAAAAACCGACTGCTGCCAGAGCTGTCTGACATACCCGAAAATGGCTAAATCAAGTATTGTTTCCCATTTTTATGCCTTGAAGCAGTGTCACAAAACAACAAAATCAGCCAATAAGTACATAGTAACATTGATCCTCATCAAGTATTTCTTTCAATCAACAATTTGCCAAGAATGCAATTATGGACATAAAAACAATCAACAACACCTATTTATCTAGAGAGCAAAAATTTGCAAGCAAATGCAACATTTATAACCCATACAAAACCAATTACAGCCACATAATTCACATTCCAAGTTTATCTTAAATTCTAGAACAATGCAGCAGCAATTTTCTTGAGATAGGGTCAATACAGCTCAAAGGAAGCTAAGATAGAAGGATGAATATATCTCCAGCAAAGCATATAGAACTGAAACGAGAATCTAGTGTTTTGATAAAGAAAAATTTAGGTTGACAAATATAAAAAATTAAAGAACTCAGCCAAATAAATCTCAAATTTGGGGACAAATGATTTCAAAGAAAAAGAGAGACCAAACCACCTATGGACCATCCCTTCTAACCACTACCAAGCAAACATACTTAGCAGAATGTAAAATGAAAAGGAAAATAATCAAAACAAAACCAATAACAAAAATAAAGAAATAGCAAGACAAGTAAAAATGGAAAGTAGAACCAAATAGCCAAAGAAATATAGCCAGCAAGAGATTTATAGAAAAATGAGACAAATTAATAAAAGAAAAGGAAGAAGAAAGACATCAGAACTGAAGTAGACCGAACATCAAAACTCTCCTACCCATTATAGCTCATTTAGCTTCCAATCACAAAGGGTTCTTGGAGATAGAAACAAAAAAAAAAAATGGTGAAATAGAGTAGACGAAAGGAAAACTCAAAGAGAAAAATGGTAAACTTAGATGAAAACTTATGGAATCAAATACAAATTTAAAGATGGGTCACCCATTACAAAGAAAATCAATATACTATACTAAAATTCAAAGAAAAAGAAAGGCTGAAACTAACCTTTTGTGAATGAATCTCTATCTTCTCTATTCAAACCTTTCTCTACCACTAAAAAAGAGCTTGAGCCCCCTCTCACTCCTTAGTTTGCTCTCCTTTGTGCCTCCATAGCTCTCTCTTTTCCTTCTTACTCTTTTATGAAAATCCTCTCTCGCTTTTTTTTTTTTCTGCTCCCAAAAATGGATGCCCTCTTGTTTCTCTTGTACACACTAATCCTCTCCCTCCTAGGAAATTTCCCATCACCTTCCTATTTTTTTTTTTTTTTTTATCTCCTCATTTAGGAAATTTCCAATCACTTTCCTATTTCTTTTGCTTCCCAAATTTGCCCTTCCCCTTAAAATATTTCCATACCACATTTACTTATTTACTAGTATATAAAAAAATGCTTTAAATTTACAAAAATACAAAAATATTATAAATAAAAATGGATCAATTAGGCCTAATAAAAAAGTTGGGCTATACCCATGAATTTTGCAAAAATATTTTTTTTTTTATTATAAACCTAAGCCCAAGATCACAAAACTCATAAAATTGATGAATGCATTTTTTTTGTTTGACAAAAACAAAATTTACCCGGACAAAAAAACAATGTCTACATGATATAAAATGAGAAATCAAGTAAGAGCAACACAAAAATGAAGGGTTCAAGGAGGAAATTTTTGTAAATTGAATTGAATCAACAAGAAAAAGAGTCTAAGTGAAATGAGATTTATGGAATCAAAATAAAATGGAGGCATTCAAGAGGGAAACTAAGAAAAACATGCACTTCACATGGATTCAAACAAATACCAACAAGAAAATGGCCAGAAATCAAGAGAGGAGTGAAGGTTACCTAGTGTTTTTCAAGAAAACTCCCATTCCTTGCTCAAAAATGTAGAAGCCAACTCCAAGATGCTCAAACCACTCTTTGTTTCATGTTTTTCTCTTCAAAAATGTGAAGAACACTTTAAGAACTCTCAAGAACACTCAACTTTCATCTCAATTTTTCCCTACTTGGCCTATTTTTTCAAGTTCTCTCCCCTCTTTTTTAGTTTTCACCTTGAGAGCATATTATGAGAGGTTCTCTCTATTTTTCTTCTTATGCTATCAGCCCTCTCAACTTGGTAAGCACATTGGGGTAGTTTGGTCCTTTCCTATCCCTTTTGCACATTCCTCTCACTTTCCTCTAGCCTTGCCATGTGAAAAATCTAATAATTCTTCCCCAAAATGCCCTAGTCAAATTACACCCTTTAGCCCCTTTAATTTGTATTTTTATTTCATGCAAAAATAGGGTTAAGAATCCCCCTTTAGCAATTTTCCCAAAATTGTCTTGCACAAGCAACTTCCATAAAGCTTCCTTGAGGCTAGGTCTTTTCACTTATGCTTGGAAATATTCCTTGAATCCTAGATAACATCCTTTTAGATTTTTAATCATATTAATCACATTTTTTGTTGAAATAAAAGAAACCCTAAGAGGGAGCTTCTTGGCACTTTCCTTGGCACTTGCAAGACACATGCAACATTCATTCTCTTAATATTTTGTCAAAACCCTAATGAAACCCTTCTCCTTTAGCTTGGCTAAAAATTACCTGACAAAATTCATACAAAGTTATTTTATTTTTGATTAAAAACAAAATTTATAATACCCTAATGGGCCAAAGTAAGCCCAAAGGGCTCAATCTTAGACCTAAATTAGTCTAATTGGACTTAAATAAAACTTCAAACACATTAAATAGTCTAGCAATCATTTTTTTTCACTTATTTGGACCAAAACATTTAAAAACAAAAATTGAGTGGACCCAAAACCTCCAGAACTAGGGTTCTAACAAAACAAGTCAAACTCAAAGCATAGGTTTTAACACAAAATCACTAAAAGTCTAAAAATTATAATTTTTATGCTCAAATAAAATATCGAATGAAAATCAAATGGGCTAAGAGGTCTCAAACTCAAAATTAGATTTTTCATTTGAAAACATAAATTTTGAATTTTAAATAAATGTAATTAAGAATAATTTATTTTGAAAAATGTGTAACACACCTGGATAAAATATGGTATCTACAAACTATAAGTTATATATGGCAAGAACTTCTAAGTTTTAATTTTCATGATTGTGTTTTATGCATGGCGACAGGATTTTAAGAAGTAATGCTAAATACATTTGTTTTTACTTAATGGAAAAGCATTATTTCTATTACATACAAAGGAATGACAATATGCTCAACAAATCTCTATAGAGACTGTTAAGAGTTTTTTTTTTTTTTCCCTTATGTTAA
>QAOA01000562.1:624802-663231 GCA_003255065.1 Cercis canadensis | reverse complement strand
GGGTTCTCAGTCTTTTCCAACTTCTGACTTGGAAGTGGCTTCAACTTTGTTTTAAAGTTGGACTTTATTAACTAATTACACTTCAACGCTTGTGAAAGGCTTTAGTATTTGTTTGTCTTCCAGTCCTCGAGGTCAAATGGAGAGGTCAGCCTTTACCCTCTCTAGCTGGATTGCTTCGACACTGTTGATGACCTTGGAGACCGGAGGTCGGGTGAATTGCTTCACCTCTTTGAGTAGGATTGTTTTACCCTAATGACCTTGGAGCTCGGAGGTCGGGTGGATTGCTTCTACACCTTTGGGTAGGATTGTTTTTCCACATTGATGACCTTGGAGATCGAAGGTCGGGTGGATTGCTCTTCCACATTTTCCCTTTTTAAAGCCATGGTGCTGAGCAATTTGAGATTCGGATTGGAAGTTGCTTCCTCAAGCCATTTTCTTTCCCAGCATTTTCTCAGGAAACAAATAGAGAAATGAAGCAAATAAAGAGAGAAAGGAACCTAGAATTGAAGTCACGTTGTTTATGGTAGTCTGGTTTTTCTAAAGCAACTCTTTGAACATAGCTGCTTTTTCCCAGTTGAAGGCTTGAAGCACAAAATCAGGGACGGAAAGAGGCAGCGAAGGTGACTGAGACCAAGTAGAAATCGGGGCTTAAAAGAGCGATTTGCTTGATTCTTTGAGTGATAGAGGACTCGCAGCTAGTGTGTGTTAGAGTTGTTGCTCTTGGTTTTGCCGAGAGAAAAGCTCGAGCTTTGTGTGGCGGAACAAGGGAATCAAGTCTCGTTCCCACAGACGGCGCCAAATGTCGTTGCCTGAGTTTAAGTGAGGTAGGCAACCTGCAAAAGAGAGAGGGACGGTCAGGGGAGGCCGGAGCCGGAGCTCCGGCGCCACCTCCGACGCTCAAGTTAGAGATATAGGCAAGGAGAGGAAAGCCCTAGAGGAAAAGGAAAACGTCCCCCTTTGTCTGTGCTCTGAAGAGATTAAGTAAAAGAATGTATACCTTAGCAAGGGTACTATGGTATTTTTACTGTAGCAATAGGTAATGAATATTTTGGGTATTAACAGGAGGAATAAAACATAGCAGTCTCAAACAGTCTTTCCCTTCATGCCATGGAATTTCAATCTTCCCTTCTGGTCATTACCTTGTTCATCTCTTCCTTATTGATTTGGCTTACAAGGTATGTTGAAATATGTGAGTGGGCCACATCCAAGCCTTCATGTTGTGGTGAGTGTTGTCTTCATGTTGAGTATGTCACTTCTTGTCCAAAATGCCTAAGACATTTGGACTTGTGTTACCCACTCTTTCATTTTTCAACACTCCTCCTCAAGTTCAACTGGCCTTTTTATCCTAGTTGTGACTTGCCATTTTTTTATTATTTAAATCTTAGCCTGGATTTGTACTTCAAGCTTCGAGCCACAGAGGCCACAGGTCAGTTTCTTTTTTTTTTTCCACCCCTTGGGCTTGTGCTCTTTTTTTTTTTTTTTTTTTTNNNNTTTTTTTTTTTTTTTTTATGCTTAAGTCTCAGAAGCCACAGGTCTTGTTTGAGTCTTGGATCGAACTGGGTTGTTAAGCTATGTGAGCTCTAATACCATGTTGAAATATGTGAGTGGGCCCCATCCAAGCTTTCATGTTGCGGAGAGTGTTGTCTTCATGTTGAGTGTGTCACTTCTTGTCCAAAATGCTTAAGGCATTTAGACTTGTGTCACTTTACTTTATATACTCTTTGTTTTTCTCATCTTTAACTAATGTAGAACTTGCTCCCACTCTTTCATTTTCCAACATACTACAAGCAAAACTCTAGAGCTAAGAGTCTGGTCCGTAAACTGCCTCCGGGGCCATGGAAACTACCTCTCATAGGGAACCTGCATCAACTAGTAGTAGCAGGGTTACTTCCACACCATGCTCTCAGAGAACTAGCCCATAAATATGGACCTTTGATGCATTTACAACTAGGTGAAATTTCTGCAGTGATTGTATCATCTTCCAAGATGGCCATGGAGGTAATNATCTTTAACCAATGTAGAACTTGCTCCCCCCTCTTTCATTTTCCAACATACTACAAGCAAAACTCTAGAGCTAAGAGTCTGGTCCGTAAACTGCCTCCGGGGCCATGGAAACTACCTCTCATAGGGAACTGGGTGAAATTTCTGCAGTGATTGTATCATCTTCCAAGATGGCCATGGAGGTAATGAAAACATATGATCTTGCTTTTGCTCAGAGGCCAGAGTTTCTTTCTTCTAAGATCGTTGCTTATGATTCAGTAGACATTGCCTTTGCTCCTTATGGTGATTACTGGAGACAGATGAGGAAAATATGTACGTTAGAGCTTTGTATCATGTGATAATTGTTTATTGCTGCCACTCTTAAACCACTAAATAATTTATAGGAATGCTATCAAGGATTGAGAAATCTTCAAAGTATATACTTATCTCGCTTCCCACATGTTTAGATTTAAAAAGTTAATATATGTGAATATCACAGGTCAACTATGAATAAAGACAAAAGAAAAAAAAAATTATGCGCCACACTCTTCATTGAAGTTTTATATATAACTAGGAAAATGAAACATATCATCTGCAGAAAACTGAGTTCCCCTTTGAGGCCATGGAACTGCAATCTTCCTTCTTGCTTATTACATTTTTCCTCCTCTTGGTTTGGCTTGCAAAGAACTACAAGCAAAAAGTGAAAGCCAAGTTGCCCCCAGGGCTATGGAAACTACCCCTCATAGGGAACCTGCATCAACTAGCAGTAGCAGGGTCACTTCCACACCATGCCCTTCGAGAATTAGCCCACAAATATGGACCTTTGATGCACCTGCAACTGGGTGAAATTTCTGCAGTGGTTGTATCATCTGCAGATTTGGCCAAGGAGATAATGAAAACACATGATCTTGCTTTTGTGCAGAGGCCTGAACTTCTTTGCCCAAAAATTATGGCCTATGACTCAACGGATATTGCTTTTGCTCCTTACGGTGATTACTGGAGACAAATGCGGAAAATATGCACGTTAGAGCTTCTAAGTGCTAAAAAGGTTCGGTCTTTATCCTTTCTTCGAGAAGATGAGATAGCTAAGCTCATAGAATCAATTCAGTTGTCTGCAGGTTCACCAATCAATCTCACTACAAGAATTTTCTCTTTGGTAAGTACTATTGTTTGCAGGGCAGCATGTGGTAAAAAATCTGAAGATGAAGATGAACTTTTAGCTTTGCTCAAAAAAGGAGTAGAACTGACTGCAGGGTTTGACCTGTTTGATTTGTTTCCTACACTGAAACCCATTCATCTGATAACTCGAACCAAAGCCAAATTGGAGAAGATGCATAAGCACCTCGACAAGATCTTAGAAAAAATAGTCAACGAGCATCAAGTGAAGAAGATGAAAGCAAAAGAAGGCAAGGGTGAAGCAGGGGAGGAAGATCTTGTTGATGTTCTTTTACGAGTCCAACAAAGTGGAAACCTTGATGTCCCAATCACAACCAACAACATCAAAGCTGTGATTTGGGTTAGTAATTAGTATATATACGCCATAAAGTTCATGTTATTATCAGCCTTATGATATCTATTTGCTATGAGTTTTCACAAAAGTATGTGACAAAATCAATGGCATCAAATTTAATTTCCTCATACAATGATCATTTTCTTCTTGTGTGAATGTTTATCTAAAAACTTTTGCAACACTTATCCAGGATATGTTTGGTGCTGGAACTCATACTTCTGTAACAGCACTAGAGTGGGCTATGTCAGAGATGATGAGAAACCCAAGAGTGAGGGAGAAGGCTCAAGCTGAAATAAGGGAAGCTTTCAAGGGAAAGAAAACAATTTCTGAGGATGATCTGCAGGAACTTGGTTACTTTAAGTCAGTGATAAAAGAAACCTTGAGGTTACACACTCCTGTTCCTTTGTTGCTGCCAAGAGAATGCAATGAAGCATGCAAGATTGCTGGATATGAAATACCCATCAAGACAAAAGTCATGGTAAATGCGTGGGCACTTGGGAGAGATCCCACCTATTGGTATGATGCTGAGAGCTTTATACCAGAGAGATTCCATGGCACTTCTTTCGATTTCAAAGAGACAAAGGAGAATATGTCCAGGCATTTTATTCGGTGTAGCCAATATTGAGCTTCCTCTAGCTAAATTACTCTACCACTTTGATAGGGAACTCACAAATGGAATGAAACCAGAGAACTTGGATATGACTGAATCCTTCGGAGCTGCAGTTGGAAGGAAAAACAACCTCTATTTGGTTCCCACTCCATATAATCCTTCACTTCATGATAATGTCTATTGACCCCCTTAATATCATGTTTACTGTGCCATGTAATAAGGAAACAAAAACTAGATTGTCACAATCTCTTCTTTTTTGGGTTGTTAATGTCTCTTGGTTTAACTCACCTTACAATTTGGTAGCACCATCAAACAAGTCAATCATTCAGCTATTCTAAGTCGAAGGTTGTCAGCATCTTTCATTCTATATATACTTAGATTCGTTTTCTACATATTACGACTTTTTTACGTGCGTGATTATTGTACGTAGGTCACATTCGATTTCATAAGAACCAATATTTCAAGCATGCAAAGATATTTTTGTGCCGCAGTCTTTTTTGAAGTTTTATACATACAACTTTTAAGATAACACATCAATTACAAACACTTCAGCCTCCACTTGAAGCGATGGAATTCCAATCTTCCTTCTTGGTCATCACTCTCTTCCTCTTCCTGTTGATGCTTTGGGTTGCAATGAATTACAAGCAAAAAGTTAAAGCCAAGAGTCTAGTCCATAAATTGCCCCCCGGGCCATGGAAGCTACCTATCATAGAGAACTAGCATCAATTAGCAGCTGCAGGTTCACTTCCACACCATGCTCTTCGAAAACTAGCCCGAAAATATGGACCTCTGATGCACCTACAACTAGGAGAAATTTCTGCAGTGGTTGTATCATCCCCAGACATGGCCAAGGAGATAATGAAAACACATGATCTTGCTTTTGTGCAGAGGCCAGAACCGCTTGCTGGGAAAATTTTGGTCTATTGAAGAGCAGACACTATTTTTGCTCCATACGGTGATTACTGGAGACAGATGGGGAAAATATGCATGCTAGATCTTCTCAGTGTCAAGAGGGTTCAGTCTTTTTCTTCCTTTCGAGAAGATAAGGAACAGGTTCACCAATCAATCTTTCGAAACGAATTTTCACTTTAGCAAGTACCTTGGTCTCCAGGGCAGCATTTGGTAACACAAGAAAGAACCAAGCTGAGTTATTGTCTTTGCTTAAGAAAGCAACAGAACCGTCCGGAGGATTTGATTTGGCTGATTTGTTTCCTTCAATGAAACCTGTTCATGTCATAACTGGGTTTAATAGCAAATTGGAGAAGATAGAGAAGAAGAAAGACAAAATCTTAGAGGACATTATCAACGAGAATCAAGAAAAGCAGAAGGGAGTTAAAGAAGGAAAAGGTAAAGCAGGGAATGAAAATCTTGTTCAAGTTCTTTTACGAATCCAAGAGTGGAAACCTTGAGGTCACAATCAACAACATCAAAGCAGTAATTTGGGTTAGCGTATCTATCATAAAGTTCTTCTCATCATTTTGTTCTAATTATGATTATATACCTGAAATTGTTTCCAACATTTTTACAGGATATATCTGCTGCTGGAACTGGTACTTCAGCGACAGCACTAGAATGGGCTTATGTCAGAGATGATGAGAAATCCCAGAGTCATGGAGAAGGCACAGGCTGAAAAAGAGAAGCTTTCAGGGGAAAGAAAGCAATCCATGAGACTGATCCGCAGGAACTTCCTTATCTAAAGTCAGTGATAAAAGAAACCTTGAGGTTACGCCCTCCTACTCCTTTGTTGCTGCCAAGAGAATGCAGGGAACTATGCACAATTAATGGCTACGAAATACCCATCAAGACTAAAGTCATAGTAAATGCATGGGCGATGGGAAGAGATCCAGAGCACTGCTATGATGCTGAAAGCTTTATACCAGAGAGGTTCCATGCCAGTTATATTGATTTCAAAGGTAGCTACTTTGAGTACATCACTTTTGGGGCAGGAAGGAGAATATGCCCAGGCATTTCATTTGGTAGAGCCAACATTGAGCTTCCTCTGGCTCCATTACTCTACCACTTTGACTGGGAACTTCCAAACACAATGAAACCAGAGGATTTGGATATGACTGAGGCCTATGGAGCTGCGGTTGGAAGGAAGAACAACTTGTATTTGATTCCTTCACTTCATCATAATTTCGACCCTCTTGGTATCATGTCTACGCTGAAAAAGTAATGAGGGAACAAAAACTAGATTGTCCTCTGTCACTGCTATTTCTCTGTGGGGCATTTTATCGAACAGGTTCAGTTGTAATATTTAAAGCTTTTGTTAATAGCTAGAAACAACTTGTACTTTTTATTTCCTTTGATTGGAAGAAACAACTTATTTTTCCTTTGATTGAGAGAAACATTTTTCAATAATTTCCTCAACCTTTTGTTTGAATTAGAATCAAAGTAGAGAAAAGAAAATTGGAGGGAGGAGACAATGTGGGAAAGAAGAATATGTTGTCCTAGTTGGATAGTTAAATGAAAATTAGCCAAAAATCATGGTAAAAAAGAGTATGAGTCCTCACAAATATTCTTTCTCCAAAATCGGAGAGAAAAGGTATCCATTTTCTTGTTTCTTATTACTTGTTCCCCAACCCCAGACTTTGTTATGTCTTTTCCTTTCGTGTTTTTTGGAATAATGATATAATGCGCTTCTTCACTCTTCCGGATTAGACCAGAGATACTGTCACCTTTCTTCCATAATACATTTGGTCGAAAAGAATGCAAGTGTGCAACCATAAATTATGCTCAAATTATAACCAAAAAAAAAAAAAGCCAAAGATTCCTAAGTCATGTTGTCCAAGGATTTTGTTTTTATTGGTTGAACTCACCCTATCATGTGATAATTGTTTATTGCTGCCACTCTTAAACCACTAAATAATTTATAGGAATGCTAAAAAAGATTGAGAAAATCTTCAAAGTATATACTTAATTATCTCGCTTCCCACATGTTTAGATTTAAAATATGTGAATATCACAGGTCAACTATGAATAAAGACAAAAAAAAAAAAAAAATTATGTGCCACACTCTTCATTGAAGTTTTATATATAACTAGGAAAATGAAACATTATCTGCAGAAAACTGAGTTTCCCATTGAGGCCATGGAACTGCAATCTTCCTTCTTGCTTATTACATTTTTCCTCCTCTTGGTTTGGCTTGCAAAGAATTACAAGCAAAAAGTGAAAGCCAAGTTGCCCCCAGGGCCATGGAAACTACCCCTCATAGGGAACCTGCATCAACTAGCAGCAGCAGGGTCACTTCCACACCATGCCCTCCGAGAATTAGCCCGCAAATATGGACCTTTGATGCACCTGCAACTGGGTGAAATTTCTGCAGTGGTTGTATCATCTGCAGATTTGGCCAAGGAGATAATGAAAACACGTGATCTTGCTTTTATGCAGAGGCCTGAACTTCTTTGTTCAAAAATTTGGTTCTATGACTCAACAGATATTGGTTTTGCTCCATATGGTGATTACTGGAGACAAATGCGGAAAATATGCACGTTAGAGCTTCTAAGTGCTAAAAAGGTTCGGTCTTTCTCCTTCCTTCGAGAAGATGAGATAGCTAAGCTCATAGAATCAATCCAGTTGTCTGCAGGTTCACCAATCAATCTCACTACAAGAATTTTCTATACTGTAAGTGCTATTGTTAGCACGGCAGCATTTGGTAAAAAATCTGAAGTAATCAATCTCACTACAAGAATTTTCTATACGGTAAGTGCTATTGTTAGCACGGCAGCATTTGGTAAAAAATCTGAAGATGAAGAAGAAGAAGAACGTTTAGCTTTGCTGAAAATAGGAGCCGAACTGACAGCAGGGTTTGACCTGTCTGATTTGTTTCCTACACTGAAACCTATTCATCTGATAACTCGAACCAAAGCCAAATTGGAGAAGACGCATAAGCAGCTGGACAGGATCTTAGAAAAAATAGTCAACGAGCATCAAGTAAAGACGATGAGAGCAAAAGAAGGCAAGGGTGAAGCAGGGGAGGAAGATCTTGTTGATGTTCTTCTACGAGTCCAACAAAGTGGAAGCCTTGATGTCCCAATCACAACCAACAACATCAAAGCTGTGATTTTGGTTAGTAATTAGTATATAGACGCCATAAAGTTCATGTCATTATCAGCCTTATGATATCTATTTGCTATGAGTTTTCACAAAAGTATGTGACAAAATCATTGGCATCAAATTTAATTTCCTCATACAATGATCATTTTCTTCTTGTGTGAATGTTTATCTGAACATTTGCAACACTTATCCAGGACGTGTTTGGTGCTGGAACTGATACTTCACTAACAGCAATAGAGTGGGCTATGTCAGAGATGATGAGAAACCCAAGAGTGAGGGAGAAGGCTCAAGCTGAAATAAGGGAAGCTTTCAAGGGAAAGAAAACAATTTCGGAGGATGATCTGCAGGAACTTGGTTACTTTAAGTCAGTGATAAAAGAAACCTTGAGGTTACACCCTCCCCTTCCTTTGCTGCCAAGAGAATGCAATGAAGCATGCAAGATTGGTGGATATGAAATAGCCATCAAGACAAAAGTCATAGTAAATGCATGGGCACTTGGGAGAGATCCCAATTATTGGTATGATGCTGAGAGCTTTATACCAGAGAGATTCCATGGCACTTCTTTTGATTTCAAAGGGACAAACTTCGAGTACCTCCCATTTGGAGCAGGAAAGAGAATATGTCCAGGCATTTTATTCGGTGTAGCCAATATTGAGCTTCCTCTAGCTAAATTACTCTACCACTTTGATTGGGAACTCCCAAATGGAATGAAACCAGAGAACTTGGATATGACTGAATCCCTTGGAACTGCCGTTAGAAGGAAAAACAACCTTTATTTGGTTCCCACTCCATATAATCCTTCACTTCGTGATAATGTCTATTGATCCCCTTAATATCATGTTTGTAGAAATCAAAGTGTTGCCAAATAAAAAGCTTGGCTCCCTGTTGCATTAGGACGTGGTTAGCTTCAATGTTTTGTTTTCATTTACTGTTGTTATCAATTTTGTTAAACTCTTCTGATATATTTGATTAAGAAGTACGAGTAAAATTGCAGTTTTAGATTTTCTTTTCCTCTTCAAAGCTAATATCTATGCATTTTGCATTCACGCGTGGCATATGAAATCAATATCATGGTTTGTAGCCATTCATCAGGATTTTAAAGCCAATATTCTGTAAGCAGTCCTTTCGGAGTTGATTTTGGTCGGCTCCTTGCATGCAGAAGTACTAATTCTTGTCGTATTCTGCATGGTTCCTGGGCAACTTGAATAATGCTTAGGTGTAGACATTTAATTTTTTTGTTGGTATTCTAGCACTTTAGTTAAATACAGTGATTAAGTGGTAAAATTTTATTCGTGATCTCAGTAGAGCTCCTACATTTGTTAATGATATTTTGTTGATTTGTTGTCTTAATTCTTGAAATTACACAATCTAGTCTTATAGGAAGAGTTTACGCCAATTTCATCTTCCCAAAGAAGAGGAATAAGAGACAGTTCATGAAAACTCATGTCTATATTTGTTAATGTTGTAGATTGCCCTCCGTTTATTTTCTTTCTTTCTTTTTTTCTACTGCTCCTTTTCTGTGTTAGGCATTTCATCGAATAGCTTCAGTGTAAAAGTTCAAATCTTTGATTACAACTTCTATCACCTTCGCGCTCAAGAGATAGAAGACCTCGATTATAGAGTTGATTAATGGTGCCTAGCTGCAAAGCCAGGGTCTTTAATGTGTGGCCTTCTTCATCATTTCTTCATATGCTATATCTTAATTGAATTTATGTAATAAATAAATAAAAATTGAATTTATCAACAAATATACCTGCAGCATTTATGCAAATGCTTGATTCTATGAATAACAATTTGAATTTAACTTTCTTCCCAATATTAATTTGATCATGATAGATGGGGTTGCCTTTGACTCGCTGGTTGAAATGTATTGTAAATGGTCCCGTTTGACGTTATATGCAAAATTGTGATACTATGTCCTCTTAGCTTTTATGCAAACAAGATTCTAGGCTACTTCTGCTATGGAAAGCACATTTTAAGATCTTAACTCAGTAAATATAAGATATTAATGTCTGAGATATATATAATTCAAAATTATCATATTTAGTACGACAATTGGAAATTATTAGAAATTCTTATAAGAATGTATATTGCCTTGCCTATGTTTATTAGCACATGAAAATTTTAATTTTCAATCATAAATTTCCTTCTTTTTTTTTTTTTTTTTTTTTTTTTTNTTTTTTTTGCTAATGAATCATAAATTTCTTATTTAGAGTGTATTTAATGCTGTCTTAGTTTGTTTATGCTTCTCTAAAGTGCAGTTTATAACAAACAAAACAGTCGATGAAAGATTATGTCTGTATTTTGTTGGTATTTACTTTCCTGTAGTCTCAGAAATATAGGCACAAACTTCATTGTCCAACACCCATTAATTTTGCAGGCGAGACTTGGAGAAATTTTTGTCACCATTCTATGTTATCTTTTCAATTTCCATAGTGAATTCCGCCTCTTCATGGAACTATTCATTTTCCACCATAAACTATATATGAATTAAAAAAGATTCAAATATCTAAGCATGTAGAACGATTTGTGTGCTACGTTCTCTTCTGAAGTTTTACTACTAGGGATGAATAAAACATAGCAGTCTCAATCAGTCTTTCCCTTCATGCCATGGAATTTCAATCTTCCCTTCTGGTCATTACCTTGTTCATCTCCTCCTTATTGATTTGGCTTGCAAGGTATGTTGAAATATGTGAGTGGGCCCCATCCAAGACTTCATGTTATGGAGAGTGTTGTCTTCATGTTGAGTATGTCACTTCTTGTCTAAAATGCTTAAGGCATTTGGACTTGTGTCACTCTACTTTATATACTATTTGTTTTTCTTATCTTTAATTAATGTGGAACTTATTCCTACTCTTTCATTTTTCAACACTCTCCCTAAAGTCCAACTGGCCTTTTTGTCCTAGTTGTGGCTTGTCATTTTTTAATTATTTAAATCTCAACTTGGGTTTGTACTTCAAGCTTCGAGTCACAGAGGCCACAGGTCTGCTTCTTTTTTTTTTCTGCCTCCTGGGCTTGTGCTTTTTTTTTTTTTTTTCTATGCTTGAATCTCAAAGGCCATAGGTCTTGTCTGGGTCTTGGATCGAACTGGGCTGTTAAGCCATGTGGGCTCTGATACCACGTTGAAATATGTGAGTGGGCCCCATCCAAGCCTTCATATTGTGGAGAGAGTTGTCTTCATGTTGAGTGCGCCACTTCTTGTCCAAAATGCCTAAAGCATTTGGACTTGTGTTACTTTACTTTATATACTATTTGTTTTTCTTATCTTTAACCAATGTAGAACTTGCTCCCCCCTCTTTCATTTTCCAACATACTACAAGCAAAACTCTAGAGCTAAGAGTCTGGTCCGTAAACTGCCTCCGGGGCCATGGAAACTACCTCTCATAGGGAACTGGGTGAAATTTCTGCAGTGATTGTATCATCTTCCAAGATGGCCATGGAGGTAATGAAAACATATGATCTTGCTTTTGCTCAGAGGCCAGAGTTTCTTTCTTCTAAGATCGTTGCTTATGATTCAGTAGACATTGCCTTTGCTCCTTATGGTGATTACTGGAGACAGATGAGGAAAATATGTACGTTAGAGCTTTGTATCATGTGATAATTGTTTATTGCTGCCACTCTTAAACCACTAAATAATTTATAGGAATGCTATCAAGGATTGAGAAATCTTCAAAGTATATACTTATCTCGCTTCCCACATGTTTAGATTTAAAAAGTTAATATATGTGAATATCACAGGTCAACTATGAATAAAGACAAAAGAAAAAAAAAATTATGCGCCACACTCTTCATTGAAGTTTTATATATAACTAGGAAAATGAAACATATCATCTGCAGAAAACTGAGTTCCCCTTTGAGGCCATGGAACTGCAATCTTCCTTCTTGCTTATTACATTTTTCCTCCTCTTGGTTTGGCTTGCAAAGAATTACAAGCAAAAAGTGAAAGCCAAGTTGCCCCCAGGGCCATGGAAACTACCCCTCATAGGGAACCTTCATCAACTAGCAGCAGCAGGGTCACTTCCACACCAAGCCCTCGGAGAATTAGCCCACAAATATGGACCTTTGATGCACCTGCAACTGGGTGAAATTTCTGCAGTGGTTGTATCATCTGCAGATTTGGCCAAGGAGATAATGAAAACACATGATCTTGCTTTTATGCAGAGGCCTGAACTTCTTTGTCCAAAAATTTGGGCCTATGACTCAACAGATATTGCTTTTGCTCCATATGGTGATTACTGGAGACAAATGCGGAAAATATGCACGTTAGAGCTTCTAAGTGCTAAAAAGGTTCGGTCTTTCTCCTTCCTTCGAGAAGATGAGATAGCTAAGCTCATAGAATCAATTCAGTTGTCTGCAGGTTCACCAATCAATCTCACTACAAGAATTTTGTCTTCGGTAAGTACTATTGTTTGCAGGGCAGCATTTGGTAAAAAATCTGAAGATGAAGAAGAACTTTTAGCTTTGCTCAAAATAGGAGTAGAACTGACAGCAGGGTTTGACCTGTCTGATTTGTTTCCTACACTGAAACCCATTCATCTGATAACTCGAACCAAAGCCAAATTGGAGAAGATGCATAAGCAGCTGGACAGGATCTTAGAAAAAATAGTCAACGAGCATCAAGTAAAGAAGATGAAAGCAAAAGAAGGCAAGGGTGAAGCAGGGGAGGAAGATCTTGTTGATGTTCTTCTACGAGTCCAACAAAGTGGAAGCCTTGACGTCCCAATCACAACCAACAACATCAAAGCTGTGATTTTGGTTAGTAATTAGTATATAGATGCCATAAAGTTCATGTCATTATCAGCCTTATGATATCTATTTGCTATGAGTTTTCACAAAAGTATGACAAAATCAATGGCATCAAATTTAATTTCCTCATACAATGATCATTTTCTTCTTGTGTGAATGTTTATCTGAACATTTGCAACACTTATCCAGGACGTGTTTAGTGGTGGAACTGATACTTCTGTGACAGCCATAGAGTGGGCTATGTCAGAGATGATGAGAAACCCGAGAGTGAGGGAGAAGGCTCAAGCTGAAATAAGGGAAGCTTTCAAGGGAAAGAAAACAATTTCTGAGGATGATTTGCAGGAACTTGGTTACTTTAAGTCAGTGATAAAAGAAACCTTGAGGTTACACCCTCCCGTTCCTTTGTTGCTGCCAAGAGAATGCAATGAAGCATGCAAGATTGGTGGATATGAAATAGCCATCAAGACAAAAGTCATGGTAAATGCATGGGCACTTGGGAGAGATCCCAACTATTGGTATGATGCTGAGAGCTTTATACCAGAGAGATTCCATGGCACTTCTTTTGATTTCAAAGGGACAAACTTCGAGTACCTCCCATTTGGAGCAGGAAGGAGAATATGTCCAGGCATTTTATTCGGTGTAGCCAATATTGAGCTTCCTCTAGCTAAATTACTCTACCACTTTGATTGGGAACTCCCAAATAGAATGAAACCAGAGAACTTGGATATGACTGAATCCTTTGGAGTTGCAGTTGGAAGGAAAAACAACCTCTATTTGGTTCCCACTCCATATAATCCTTCACTTCATGATAATGTCTATTGACCCCCCTTAATATCATGTTTACTGCAATTTCTCTGTAGGGCATTTTATCGACCATCTTCAGTTGTAATGTTTAAACCGTGTGTTAATAGCTTGAAACAACTTGTACTTTTTTTTTTTGGCCATGAAACATCTTGTCCACTCATGAGAGTAACAGACCTTCATAATTGGCTTGATTTCTACAAACATATCTGTGGAATAGAGGCATATAAATAAGAATTCGCATTATTTTAACCATTTCCACAAGTATATAGTATATTGAAGTACATAGTATATAGTCTATTTGGAATCTTGTCCAGGTTCTCTTACGAATCCAGAAGAGTGGCAGCCTTGACATCCCAATTACAAACAACAACATCAAAGCAGTGATTTGGGTTAGTATATCTATCATAAATTTCATAATAACATGCTGATGAAATGTACTTGCAATCGTCATGTTGTTCTTGTTGTAATTATTTATTTATCTGCAAATATTTCCAACATTTATGCAGGACATGTTCTCTGCTGGAACAGACACTTCATCAACAACAATAGAGTGGGCTATGTCAGAAATGATGAAAAATGTCAGAGTGAGGAAGAAGGCACAGGCTGAAATAAGAGAAGCTTTAGGAGGAAAGAAAACAATCCACGAGACTGATCTGCAACAACTTAGTTACTTAAAGTCAGTGATAAAAGAAAACTTGAGGTCACACCCTCCTGTTCCTTTGTTGCTTCCAAGAGAATGTAGGGAACCATGCACAATCGATGGCTATGAAATACCCATCAAGACTCAAGTCATAGTAAATGCATGGGCGCTTGGAAGAGATCCAGAGCATTGGCATGATGCTGAGAGCTTTATATCAGAGAGGTTCCATGGTAGTTCTATTGATTTCAAAGGTACGAACTTTGAGTACATCCCTTTTGGGGCAGGAAGGAGAATATGCCCTGGCATTTCATTTGGTATAGCCAATATTGAGCTTCCTTTGGCTAGATTACTTTACCACTTTGACTGGGAACTCCCAAATGACATGAAATCGGAGGACTTGGATATGACTGAAGCCTTTGGAGCTACGGCTGGAAGAAAAAACAACCTCTACTTGATTCCAACTTATTACTATCCTCCACTTCATGATAACGCCAATTGACACATTCACATATCAAGGATACTCTGTCGAGTTCTCTGCGTGGTACCTCTGCCATATAATTACATATAAAGTGTAGATTTCCCTCCGTTTATTTTCTTTCTTTCTTTTTATTTTTCTACTGCTCCTTTTCTGACTTAGGCATTTCATCGAATAGCTACAGTGTAAAGTTCAAATCTTTGATCAAAACGTCTGCCAATATTTAGATTTCATATCAAATTTGTGAGCATGTGGAGTAGTATTTTATGTCTTTTACTATGTAGTCAAGGTTTCTTTTCGAAAGGAAGTGATATTCTAATGGATTGGTTGGCTTTATTCTGAAAAGACTGTGTATATCATCATGCTAATCTCGAATGCAATTTTTGCCTGACTGAGATTTCTGGTCAATTCTTTATGAATTTGTGGATGCTAGTATCCCTGGGAAAAAAAGTTGATTGCTTTTTAGGACACTTCAACATTATCACATATGAATTGTATTTGTGTTGCCAAATAAAAAGCTTGGCTCCCTGTTGCATTAGGACGTGGTTAGCTTCAATGTTTTGTGTTTTCATTTACTGTTGTTATCAATTTTGTTAAACTCTTCTGATATATTTGATTAAGAAGTACGAGTAAAATTGCAGTTTTAGATTTTCTTTTCCTCTTCAAAGCTAATATCTATGCATTTTGCATTCACGCGTGGCATATGAAATCAATATCATGGTTTGTAGCCATTCATCAGGATTTTAAAGCCAATATTCTGTAAGCAGTCCTTTCGGAGTTGATTTTGTTCAGCTCCTTGCATGCAGAAGTACTAATTCTTGTCGTATTCTGCATGGTTCCTGGGCAACTTGAATAATGCTTAGGTGTAGACATTTAATTTTTTTGTTGGTATTCTAGTACTTTAGTTAAATACAGTGATTAAGTGGTAAAATTTTATTCGTGATCTCAGTAGAGCTCCTACATTTGTTAATGATATTTTGTTGATTTGTTGTCTTAATTCTTGAAATTACACAATCTAGTCTTAGATTTATTCTGACATAAACTAGTTGGTTGTGATGTATAGTTAAGCCATCAAATGACTGTGGTTTCACCTATGGGAGCCCAACTGCGGAACAAGATAGTAGGCTCGGTAGAGTCAGTACGATTAGCTTGTAGATGGGTTAGGGGCATTTGGTTTATTTGCTGGATTCTATTTTTCTTGTTTCTTGAACAAGTTATGTTATGTTTTTTATGTAAATGATCAATTTTTACCTTGTAGTTACACATTACTATTTATAGTTATATCATGCTTTTGCGTAAGATTTTGATTATGTTTTCTATTTCTATTTCACTTCCACTTGTGAAATTATTTCTATCATTCTCACATCTTGCATTGCTAGGTGACGTTAATTGACTTCAGTTTTGGTTGTGTTGTGATATTGAAATGCCTAGCCGTCATTGACCTGTCTTTTGGATAAGGGAATTTGTTTGGAGCTTGTTTCCAGCCTTAGATTAGAGGTTGCTATAGTCCACCACGCAAATTTTCTACCTCTTTTATCTGCTTGCTTGTCTGAAGTGGGCATCTCATTCTCAATGTCCCTTTTCAGTGTATATCTTCTTTAGAATTTCAGAAATAAATATGAAAATGTGGCTGAGGGTGGGACATAGGGCTCTCTCCATCAGGTTCCTTCAGCAACTTGAATACAATGAGCTGAATGAAGACTGACAAGAGTTTTGTCAGTGACAACATCTAGCTTGTGCTTCTCACATAACATGATTTGAAATGATTTTTTTTTCTCTTCTATATTTGTAAGTTTATGTATATATAATTCAGAGTTATCTTTATTGCTTTGTTTGTCGCTACTACTATTTGATTTATGATCAAAATTTCAATAAATCAATACCATCATCGTTGTCAGTGTCATTTTTTCAATCAGATAGGTTAGTCGTCAAATTGTTACTGCAGCGCCTGGACTTTTATCTTCATTAATAGACAGGCAATAATATATTTTCTAGAAAATTCAAAGTGTTGACGTGATTATCTGCTATTGTTCTTCTGGGTGAAAGTGATTCACCTACTGGTTCAGTACCTAAAGATAAAAACCAATTTTAATTTTTCTGTAAAACAAAAAAAAAAATTATTTTAGGAAATTATTTTTAGTGAAACAAATAATAGAAAAATTTGTAACAAAAATTTTCAAACAAACAGACCTACGTAGATATATTAGTAGAAATAACTTACCACTAATTGGCATATAATTGATCTTGTATGAGTTGCTGAGCCTTCACTTCAAGGCATGGATTTCCAATCATCCTTGGTAGTTGCTCCTTTTTTCTTTTTTTTGTTGCTATGGCTTGCAAAGAATTACATGCAAAAAACCAAAGCCAAGAATCTGGTCCATAAACTGCCACCAGGGCCATGGAAGCTACCTCTTATAGGGAACCTGCACCAATTAGCAGCAGCAGGATCACTTACACACCATGCTCTCCGAGAGCTAGCTCACAAATATGGGCCTCTGATGCACCTACAACTGGGTGAAATTTCTGCAGTGGTCGTGTCATCCCCCAACATGGCCAAGGAGATAATGAAAACACACGACCTTGCTTTTGCACAGAGGCCACAAAATCTTTTTGCTAAAATTGTGGTCTATGGAACAGCAGACATTGCTTTTGCTCCATATGGTGATTACTGGAGACAGATGAGGAAGTTATGCACCATTGAGCTTCTAACTACCAAGAGGGTTCAGTCTTTCTCCTTTATTCGAGAAAATGAGGTAGATAAGCTTATAGAAGTAACTAAGTTGTCTGTAGGTTCCCCAATCAATCTTACAACAAAACTTGTGTCTTTGGTAAGTGCATTAGTTTGCAGGGCAGCTTTTGGTAAGAGATCCAAGAACCAAGATGAATTTATATCTTTGCTTAAAAAATTGGTAGAAATGTCCGTAGGATTAGATTTGGCTGATATGTTTCCATCAATAAAACCTATTCATCTCATAACTGCGTCGAAAGCCAAATTGGAGAAGATAGAGAAGCAGAAAAACAAAATCTTAGATGATATCATCAAAGAGAATCAAGAAAAGCTTATGAGAGACAGAGAAGGCAATGGTAAAGAAGAGGGGGAAAATCTTGTTCAGGTTCTCTTACGGATCCAGAAGAGTGGCAGCCTTGACATCCCAATTACAAACAACAACATCAAAGCAATAATATGGGTTAGTATATCTATCATAAATTTCATAATAACATCCTGATGAATTGAACTTGCAATCGTCATGTTGTTCTTGTTGTAATTATTTATTTATCTGCAAATATTTCCAACATTTATGCAGGACATGTTCGCTGCTGGAACAGAAACTTCAGCAACAATATTAGAGTGGGCTATGTCAGAAATGATGAAAAATGTCAGAGTGAGGAAGAAGGCGCAGGCTGAAATAAGAGAAGCTTTAGGAGGAAAGAAAACAATCCACGAGACTGATCTGCAACAACTTAGTTACTTAAAGTCAGTAATTAAAGAAACCTTGAGGTTACACCCTTCTCTTCCTTTGTTGCTTCCAAGAGAATGCAGGGAACCATGCACAATCGATGGCTATGAAATACCCATCAAGACTCAAGTCATAGTAAATGCATGGGCGCTTGGAAGAGATCCAGAGCATTGGCATGATGCTGAGAGCTTTATACCAGAGAGGTTCCATGGCAGTTCTATTGATTTCAAAGGTAGCTACTTTGAGTACATCCCTTTCGGGGCAGGAAGGAGAATATGCCCTGGCATTTCATTTGGTATAGCCAATATTGAGCTTCCTTTGGCTAGATTACTTTACCACTTTGACTGGGAACTCCCAAATGGAATGAAATCGGAGGACTTGGATATGACTGAAGGCTTTGGAGTTACCGCTGGAAGGAAAAACAACCTCTACTTGATTCCAACTTGTTACTATCCTCCACTTGATGATAATGGCAACTGACACATTCACATATGAAGCATACTCTGCCCAGTTCGCTGCCTGGTTCCTCTGCTTTATAATTACATGTAAACTGTAGATTGGCCTGTTTATTTTCTTTCTTTATTTTTGATTATGATTGACAGGAATGGTTTTGTGTTACACAATCAGAGGAGGAGGAATAGAAGAAAAACAGCACAAAACAAAGTAAAAGAAGTCTTAAAATGTAGTAGAAATGGTATGAATGAGTTTCATTCATTCTGCAGCTATATATACAAAATACCAACAATACATAGTTGGTTTAAGCTACAGTAAGGGCAGGTTTTGGTCCATACCAAACCTGACAGATTTTTTCCCACAAAACAAGCATTACCACTCATCTACAACTAACAAGATAGCTTGTAGATTTTATGCATAAACAAAACAAGATATTTTCTTTGCTTAGAGTACTTAGAAAAAATCTCATAATCTAACACTCTTCCTTAAGATTTTTCTTAAAGACTCCAAGCTTTGCTCTTAGTAATTTAAATCTGGCTCTAAGAAGAGCCTTGGTCATGATGTCTATTATCTAGTCTTCAGAACTGCAATGCACCAGATTAACTTTACCGAGTCTTTCATATTCTCTAACTACATGAAACTTGATATTTATGTGTTTAGTTCTGCCATGCTGCACAAGATTTTTGACAATGGCAATGGCTGATTTGTTGTCAACCCAAATTGTAGTAGCTTCATTCTGGTGTTGCTCCAAATAAGCTAGGATTTTTCTGAGCCAAATGACTTGATTAGTAGCACTTGCTGCTGGCATATACTCAGCTTCATGAGCCAAATGGCTTGATTAGTAGCACTTGATTAGGCCACAACTTCCTGTTTATTTGAATTCCATGAGAAAACACCACTACCAAATGAAAAACAATAACCTGAAGTGCTTTTGGCATCATCTACACTTACTCCATGGTCACTGTCTACATAGCCTTCAAGCTTATTACTTTCATTCTTTAAATACCACAAACCAAAATCAGTAGTTCCCTTTATGTACCTAAGAACTCTTTTGGCTACACCCATATGAACTTGACTTGATGAGTGCATGAATCTTGAAAGCAAACTTGCAGAGAACATTACATTTGGTTTGGTAATAGATAAATACAGTAGGCTTTCAATTATGCTTCTATATAGTGAGGCATCAACTTTGTTATCTTCATCATTATTTGATAACTTCTGATTCACAACAAGAGGAGTAGACACATGCTTTGATTTCTCCATATGAAACTTCTTTAAAAGTTCCCAACAATATTTTTTCTGTGAAATGAAAATTCCAGCATCCCATTATTCAATTATATTCCAAGGAAAAACTTCATTTCACCTAAATCAGATATTTCAAACTCCTACTCCATATTCAGCTTGAATTGCTTCAAAGAATCTCCACTTGTGACTAACAAATCATCAACATAAAGAGACATAATCATATCAGCTTCAATTCCAGCTTTCTTCACATACGAAGTTGCTTCACTCTCACTTCTTTTGAATCCTTGTTGCAGCAAGTAGGAATCAATTTTGTTGTACCAAGCTCTTGGAACCTGTTTCAAGGCATAAAGAGATTTGTGAAGCTTGTACATTTTGTCTTCACTTCCTGGAACTAGAAAACCTTCTGGTTGTTCAACAAAAGTATCTTCTTTTAGCAACCCATTTAAAAATGCAGATTTCACATCAAAATGGTAAATTTTTCGACTCAATTTTGCTGCTAAAACCATTAGAAGTCTGATAATGTCATGCATTGCTACTTGAGCAAATGTTTTTGAGAAATCAACTCCATATTGCTGAAAGTAGCCTTTCACAACAAGTCTTGCTTTAAATTTGTTTACATAGCCATCCGGATTAAGTTTGGTTCTATAAACTCACTTAACACCAAGAACTTTATGATTTTGAGGTTTGTCAACAAGTGTCCAAGTTCTATTTTTCTCAATCATGTTTATCTCCTCCAGCATTACAACTTCCCAATCATTTTTGCTTGTTGCCTCCTTATAGCCTTTAGGTTCCAATGAAGCTATATTTCATCTTTCATAAATTTTTTCAAGAGCTAAGGTTCCTCTTACTGGTATATCATCATAATTATCTATTATCTTCATCTACCTCTTCTTTTGTTACATCTTATTTTTGAAATATATTTCCCCTAATAATGTGACTCTTATCACTCATTTCAACTTCATTTCTATCTCAATTCTACTTGGAGAATTCATTAAATTTTACATTTTTACTAACAAGAATTTTTTTTGTCTTCAAGCTATATATTTTGTACCTTTTAATACTACTGTTATACCCTAAGAAAATTCTAGCTTCTGCCTTTTCATGAAGTTTGGTCCTCTTCTCTACAGGCACGTGTGCATAGCACACACAACTAAATATTTTGAGATGCTCAACTGATGGCTTGGTTTCATGCCAAACTTCATAAGGAGTTTTGCCTTTTAAAATTCTGGTAGGTAACAAATTCAACAAGTATACTGAGGTATTAACTGCCTTAGCCCAAAAACTTTTAGGCAAACCCTTCTCAAACAAAAGACATATGGTCATTTCCATTATTGATCTGTTTTTCCTTTCACTCAATCCATTTTGTTGAGGAGTGTAAGGAACAGTTAGTTGATGTTGAATTCCTTCTTTCTCACAAAATGCTTTGAATTCCCTAGAAGTATACTCAGTTCCATTATCTGATCTAAGTATTTTAACATGGCAGCCAATTTACTTCTCAACCATAGCTTTAAATTTTTTGAAAACATCCAGAACTTCAGATTTTTGTTTTAAGAAATACACCCAACACCATCTAAAGAAGTCATTAATAAATAACAAAAAGTATCTACTACCATTTAGAGATGAAATACTCATAGGGCCACATACATAAGAGTGAATAAATTGCAACTTTTCATAAGCTTTCCAAGTACCTATCTGAAAATGGTAATCATGCTTATTTTTCATATTGGCAAACATCACACACTTCAACATTATCTTCAATGGCAGGCAAGTTTAACACTAATTCACTTAAATGCATATGTTTTAAAGTAGAGTAGCTGAAATAGCCAAGTCTTTTATGCCATAAAACTGAGTCATATTCAACACAAGAGTTAGCATGGTTACTAACTTGTTTCCACTCAACTAGAAAAACTTTTGTTTTTCATTTCAACAGTCATCAACTCACAACCAGAGGGGTCAAATATAATGCATAACATATCCTAAAAATGCAAGGTGTAGTGTCTTTCTAGCATTTGTGCTACACTTAGCAAATTTTGGCCAATGTCAGGCACAAAAAGAACATCAAACATGAGCTTTATACTTGGAGGTGTCTCAACAACAACAACACATTTTTCTTTGACTTCTACATACTCTTCATTGCCTATCTTCACCTTGGAGATGTAAGTGTCATCAAGCTCCTTAAAAATGCTAACATCATGAGTCATGTGACTTGTGCAGCCACTATCAATTAATCAAGTATTCTTGCCACTGTTTGCAGCATAACAAGTTGCAGCAAAGAGTTTTTCTTCACCTTGCTCATAATTTTCTGCAACTTGTATTTGTTGTCCCTGCTGGTTTCCTTTGTTCTTACAGACTTTTTCAACATGGTCAAGCTGGTTACAAGCTCTGCATCTCACATTTGGCCAAAACCAACAAAATTTTTCATTATGGTTTTTCTTCTTCCAATGAGGGCAAGTGGGATACTTACCTTTCCCAGTTGCTCCTTTGCTACTATCTCTCATTTTCTTCTCTTTCTCCTTCTTCTCACTAGATTACTTCTTTCCTCCACTATTGCTAGCTTGCTTTTCCTTCAACTTTGCTTGAAAAGCACCTTCAATAGACTCATCTTGCCTTAATGCCCTTCTTTGCTCTAAGCCTTAGAAGACACTCGCTACCTCAGTTACTATCAACTGAGATAAATATTTTACAAGTTCTAGAGAGGAGATTTTTGACTCAAACCTCTCTGGCACACTGATGAGAACCTTGTCCATTATCCTCTGCTTAGTGAGTTGTTTACCAAGCAGCCTTAGCTAGTTCACTATCTTCATGAGTCTGTCCACAAACTCCTTGATAGTCTATGACTCCTTCATCTTCAATAGCTCAAACTCTCTTCTCAAGTTGAGCATTTGCATCTACCTAATTTTGTCACTACCTTGAAACTCCTCTTTAAGTTTGTCCCAAGCTAGCTTTACTGTCTCATAATACATGATTCTAGCAAAAATATCATCTATCAAAGATGAATGAATAGCTACCAATGCTTTATATTCTTTGGCACACTTCTCTCTATGCTGCTTCATTTTAGCTATAATGAGATTTTAATGTAGAGGAACTAGTTGTTCTCCTGTCTTTACTATTTCCCACAAGTCAAATGTTCTAAGGTATGCCTTCATCTTCACAGCCTAGATTGGATAATTTTCACCTGTGAAAGATGAAAGAGTAGGAGTAGAGAAGCTACTTGAAGCCATGGATTTTTCTTTGGTGTTTGAAGGTTTTCTTAGGAGGGGAAGCCTTGTTGGTTTTCTCTCTTTTACTCACAGTCCTTAAAGAACTTTAGAGTTCTGATACCATGTTACACAATCAGAGGATGAGGAATAGTAGAAAAATAGCCCAAAACAAGGTAAAAGAAGTCTTAAAATGTAGCAAAAATGGTATGAACGGGTTTCATTCATTCTGCTGCTATATATACAAAATACCAACAATATATAGTTGGTTTAAGCTACAATAAGAGCAAGTTTTGGTCCATACCAAATCTGACAAATTTTTTCTCACAAAACAAACATTACCATTCATCTACAACTAACAAGATAGAATAGCAGATTTAATACATAAACAAAATAAGATATTTTCTTAGCTTAGAGTACTTTAAAAAAATCTCATAGTCTAACATTTTGGAATCACAGCTTGGAAGCTGGATCTGGATGGTTATTTTGTCCTCTTATATATAGTATATACTATATCTAAGGAACAATTGACTGTGTGGCAGCAAGTGGAGAGATAGAAGACGGCAACCGTGTGACCAATTCTGCAAAAGTTTGCTCTTGCTATAGTTTCCATTTATAAATAGCAATTCTTCGTTTGTTTTTGTTTCCTTTTGGAGTAGTATTGAGCCATTCACCTTTTGTTTCATTCAATAGATGCATTTTTTCTCCTTCCTATGCATCCATTTACCCTTTTCAAGTGTGGATGTCATATCTTTGGACGGTAAATGTATACTAAATTCTTAACCAGTAATTTATTAAACCAAACAACAGTTCAAAGAGTCATGTAATTATCTTTTAAAGTTAAAGAAATTCTTAAGACATGAAATCCAATTTAACGGGCTGCCTTTTAGTAATTATAGTCTGATTATTAATATTATTAGCGATTTTACTTTTTTTTTTGAGAAAAAAAAAGTTCCTCACATATTATGGAAATATGTCGTATCTTTATGATGTAACAACATGATAATATTTATGTAAAAACATTTAATTTTGATTATTTATTTTTAGCAATCAAAATTAATTACTTTTTACATCAATAATTCTTATACTATCATACCAAAAAAATATCACGTACCTTCTTAATATAATAAAATAAAATAAAAAATCAATAATTTGTCATCCATTTGATATGTTGTTATTAATTTCCAAATTGATCAAAACAGAGCCCGCGCCGGTCACGTGAAAATTTGAATTTGGACAGCGGCAAAAGGTCGCCAATCATCCGCCACGTGTCCTCAATCAGAACATTAATCTTAAATTTAAACCTCATCTCCCTCTTCTTCCTCAAAAGCAAAAAAGAACAAACGCTGCTCTGCAATCATTCAAGTCCTGTCTCTCACTCACTCACTTTCATTCTGAAACCCAAGGACGCCAATTTCTGCCCTCAAATGGCGTCTCTAATGAAATCCTCTTCACGGTACAGCTCCTACGATTCACGCTCCTCAACTTCCTCTCACTTCTCAGACCTGTCTTCTTCCTCTGAGTTCAAACCCAAATCCTGTGTACCCGCTGGTTCCTCTTCTTCTCGTGCCCTTGTCAAAGCTAAACCTTCCGATTTAGGTCAAACCATGACCAAGACTAAAGCTGACCCGAACTTGACTACAATGGTCAAGAAGCTAATGGAGAAGAAATCCATCATCAAACCCAAGTCGGGTAATCGGGCGGGTCTAATAATTCCGTCGGATTTGATTGCTGAGGATTTGAAGAAGAATGCGAGGAGGGCTACGGGTTTCTCGGCATTGCAGAAGAAGCTGTTCGGAAAGGGGTCGTCAGAGAAGAAGGAGGTTAAGGCTTTGACTGAGGTGAAGGGGAACGCCAGGACGCTGGCTATGGTACTGAGGAGTGAGAGGGAGCTTTTGAGTGCCAACAAGGAGCAGGAGATGGAGGTTGCTGACCTTAAGTTGATGCTCGAGGAGAAGAACAAAGAAGTAAGTATTTTCGCAAAGTTCAGGTTTCAGTTTTAACTTGATGAGAAAATGGGATATCCAATTCCAGTCTTACTTAGCAGAGCTTCTGATTTTTGTTGATGTAAGCATTTTCATATTTCAAATTAGAATGAAAATTGATTTTTGAACAAGTGGTGATTTAGAGTCAAAGTGTTTACCCAGTTGGAGTACCGAAGCAATCTACTTAATTTGGCAATTGAGATTGCGTTAATTTTCCTGATGATCATATTTATTTAAAGCAAAAGGAGGTTTCAATTTGATGTTGACAAATTAGTCTTGTGCCATAAGTCGCTGCTTTTATTGGTTTTGCAGGTGGAGAAGCTGAAGGATTTGTGCTTGAAGCAAAGAGAAGAAATCAAATCACTTAAGAGTGCAATACTGTTTCCAGATGTTATGAATTCTCAACTTCAAGAACTTCTAGAGAAGCAAGGTTCTGAGCTGAAGCAGGCAAAACAAGTCATTCCAGCTCTACAGAAGCAGGTCTCTTCACTCACAGGTCAGCTCCAAAGCCTTGCGGCGGATCTTGCAGAGGTATAACTTACATCCTTACATAGAGAGCATACAACAGTCATTGAAATTCATTTTGATTGTGATTCAATCTGTTGGCTTGAAGAACACTATTGAGATGAAAAATATAGCAATTCAAATGGTTATACATGTTCATCGTTTACAGCAATGCAATCTGCATAAACTTTCCAAAACTCTATCCTCAATCTCAACTAGACTCTTCGATATATGGTTACTAATGATCTTCATTGCTTTTTTCTCCTCATGGGTTTATTGTTGATATTTAATTAATTGCTTGAATAGGTCAAGGCTGATAAGCATTCAGCAAAAGCATGCCTGCAAGGTCATGGCAATTCTCCAAGAACACCAACACATGCCCGTGAAGATACTTCTAACTCTTGGGTAAGTCCGTAGTGAGAGTGCAACTAAAATTAGTAATTGGATATTGAATTTTAGATCACAGTAGCCAACTCCTATTCACTGATATAAATTCTCCGGTTCAATATTTATGTTTAATCTGCTCAACAACTTGTGCAGGAATTTAGTTCTGAGGACCTGACAACCCCAGGCAGTTTAGACGATCTACTTCTCAAGGATCTAAACCCTTGTTTAACACCCTGCAATGCCAAGTCAAGATCCAGGGTAATTAAACATTTTAAAGGCTTTGTGTTGTACAACTGTTTCTGTGACTACCTTCTCTTTCACTTGTCTCTCTAAAATAAGTTTCTCATATTTCCTGCAGGAATTTGAGGGGATGGGCTCTGAGTCTCTGCATGATGAGAGTTTATCTGAAGACGATGCAGAAGTTTGCCATGAAATTGATTTTAGCGCCTACTACAGAAAGTTGTCAAAGAGTTCTGACTGTTGCCAGAATTCGAACACGAGGAGCATGGCAACTAAAGCAAGTCGAAGATCAGATGAGAGCAAATTGACCTATGCAAGTCGAATCAACCATAAATATATATAGAACAGCTCAATCCCCTTTTCCTTGTTGAGTATTTCTTTTCTTAATTTTGGTCCTTGTCACCGTCTTTTCAGAGTCTATGAAGCATTTTTGTTGTCAGTATAGCATGCTGTTTCGGAAGTTGGAGATTGTCTCTGAAACATGTAAGAATAAATTCTTCCTCTTTGTATATTGTGCACATAAGCACATGAATGAGGTCTCAAAATCAATTCACCCAATTTAGATGGCTCGGAATATTATATGAACCACGAGCTAAAAAGAAAGGAATATACCTCAAATTTTGGATTTGTATTTTTAAGTGTTCAATCAATCAATCAATCAATTGGAATAGGCATAACACGAGGTATTTATTTATTAGATAAGAAAAGCTGTTACTCATCTCAGTTTATATCAACATACTGTTGACCTAAGATAACTAACGTATTTTCTCCATATACCCATTTTTCTTGTTTTAGGCCATTCCACGACTTGTAGCAGTCCTAATGATCTGAAACAGAGCTGCCAATGAAAAAGATGAGAGTTAGATCTTTATCAAGTAGAAAGCGGAGATATTATTAAAAATTTACACAATATAGATCATTTACTTAAAACCAGAGAATTTCTTCATGATTAGCAACTAAAATATCCAATTTAGTTCAGCATATCTAGGTTAATGTCATATAAGAAGCAGGATATTCAATATAATAAATATGGCTGATAAGTTCTATTTCTAATAAGTATCAAAATCAGGAACATAGAGGGAAAAGGGGAAGACAGTGCACAAGTTTTAGTAAAAGATTAGGGCCACATGAATGTAGGCAAACCTTTGTAGCTTTCAATCATGTCTCACCACAACTACACACCAAGGTTTGTGATATCAAGAAAACAAATTAAAGCTATAAAAGCATATAATGTAGTAAAGGAGGCAAAGAGCATACATGATCCGACAACGACAAAGACAAAGAAGCCAAGTACAATAGGGCCAACAGGGTAGGCATATCCTTTCTTAGATGAGCCTTCTGAACCCCTCTTTGTAATGTTCCTCTGAAACCTTGCAACTTTCCTGTCTGCTAGGCGCCTTGAAGTTGTCTATCAAATCCAAGTTACAATGAACACAACAACAACATATTACCACAAGTGATAAATAGTTCTGCTTACTACTTGGTAGAGAAAGAAAGCAGCACCAAAAGCACATCAACCAGTGCACAAATTTGGAACACAAGTTTTGGAAAAATAAGAGGATATATGCAATAAACTATTAACCCTACAAAATGTTCTCAAAGCACAAGAAGCACTGGACAATTCAACTTCAGCACATGGAACATACCATTCTATATCACTAAACAGAAGAGAAATATATATACAAAGGGAACAGATAACTTGTTCTTTCATGCTGAATAATCAAACAAATAACAAAGAAAGGCTCTTTCCTATGGGTTTAGCGATGGGATGGAGCTTCATATCTGTCTCATCTATAAAAATGCAAGCTAGGTTCATTTCAAGTGAAAATCTCTTTCAAGGGCCATTAACAATCAGAATTTTTTTCAGAAAAAAAGGATGATGCAGAAATAAAAAAGAATGGGGGAAAATTTTATTGGAACGAAGACTTGTGTGTAAATAGAATAATTATTGATGCAATTAAACATAGCAATAGTGTAATAGACTTATTTACCAGTAAAATACGAATTTGTTCAATCAGAAAATTGTCTCTGCATCGACACAAATGCAGCTCAAACCATTTCCCTACACTTTTCTCTCCGACAACTGAAGTTACTGATGTTCAAACAAATTCCCATAACCAATAATTGTAATATGAATAAATCAATGTCAATAATAGACATAAAAGCATAAGAATTACACAGAATCCCTTTGGGTTACAGAGTGAGAAGACTCAATGGGATTTCAATGGCCTGAACAAAACCCCATAAGAATTACACAGCATGATCACATGACATCAAAATTTCATCAAAATAAGGGGAGGAATCAACCAGAAAATAACCATAAGTTGCAGAATAATAGTAAAAGAGAGTGACTTTACCATTGTTCTTTGGCAGAGATTGGAAAACCGCTTAACCCTTTTGGCGATGAAGGAAAACAGGGAGAAGTGATTGTTGTTTTCAGACCAAAATCTGATTTTGTAGTATGTGTGTAGTTTGCAGCAACCCCAACACGCCCATGGTTTTATTACTTTCTATTAAAACAAAAATAAAAATGGTAAAAATTATTAAACAGAAGGCCGTTTCTGGATTTGGCATGCAAATACAATGCCAATCTGTGGCATGATGGAATGGTCGTGCCCTCGTGGAGTTGCCAACCTACCCCCTCTACCGCATGATCACATTTTTTTTAACATTATTATTATTTTCATTTTCTGTTTTGAAAAAATAATAATTCAGTTACAGATAATTGCGCGTCAAATTAAATACAATCATATCCGTTACAAGAGGAAACTTATTTTCCTTCAGTTACTACTAATTCTATATTTGGAATCTTAAAAAATATGTTTGAGAACTTAAAATTTTAATTCATTATAAATATATTTTATCATTTTGATTGGAACTTAATTAGGGTGAATTTAATTTATTTATAAATTTTATTTCTTTTATTTCAATTAATAATTGGAAATTTCTTACATACTTTTTATATTTATATAGTATGTCATATTACATAATAATAATAAATATATGAATGACATGTGTACAAGTCAATTATTTTTAAATTTATTTAAGAAAATAAGATAAATTATATTTATATTTAATAAAATATAAAAATTATATATAATTGACACGTCAATGTAGTATGACATTCTTATGTGATATCATAAAATCCATGATTTTCATATCTTATCAAGTAAGATTCGATTTGTTCATAATTATTTTAAATTTTATTTTGATAATCTAATTAATTGAAGATTTTGAATTTGTTTTTTTGTTTGAAATTAAGATTTTGAATAACTTATAGGAAGTTTTATGCTGAAATCTTTCTATCATTATGTATGAAAAAACTAGAAAGAACTTCATTTGAGTTGCCCTATTTACCTCATTTGAATTTTTAAATCAAAGAACAAAACCGAAAGAAATGAAAATTATCAACATAAATTAATTCCGTTCTCCCCACTCTTCATTCCTCAATTCCTAAAATTATGCTATATTTCAAAAGAAAAACACATCTTTCATGTTGAAAAGACAAAAACTGCTGGAAAGTTGGCTGAGCCATTTTTATTTTTTTTCAGTGAAGTTGCTTAAGCCTTTAATTTTTAGGTTTAAATACACTACAAANCATTTTTATTTTTTTTCAGTGAAGTTGCTTAAGCCTTTAAATACACTACAAATCTATGTAGTTTAAACAAATTTTAAATTAGGTCCTTATAATTTTTTTTCTCTTTTAGGATCCTTCCAGTTTGAAATTTTTTTAATTGAACCCCTACCGTCATTCCTGGTTATAAATCCATCAGTTTAGTACTGATATAATAAATGATTTGTTTATGTGACAATAAAAAAAATTGACGTGATACCAAAATGACACAAAAATTACCACTTTATTAACTTTTTAATACACTTTTTGAACTAAAATTTGATGAGATAGCAATTTTTATGCTATTTTGACATCACACAAACTTCTTTTATTGTCACATGGACAAATTATTTGTTATGTTAGCACTAAACTGAAGAAATTATAATTTGGAGTGATAATAGAAACTCAATTAAAAAATTTTAAACTATAAGATCCCAAAAAAAAAGAAAAAAAATTATAGAGACCTAATTTAAAATTTGTCCAAACTATAAAAACCTACAATACATTTAAACCTAATTTTTATTATTATTATTTAACTTTTAACTACCACGCACGGTTCCAACAAGAAATTGTAAGTCCCAAACACAACCTCAAACCACACTATTAGAATTCATAATTAACCCATGAAATGCTTGAACAAACCCAAACATATTCTCCTTTTATTGGAAAGGCAGGGATCAGTAAGTTAATTAACTTAGAGATAATACATAAATTATGCATTAAGTCTAATGCTAATACAAAAATTTTATTTTACTTAACCATCCAAGGTGTCTTGGTAAATATTAAGAACATATAATTTATTTAAAAAAAATAGAAATAATATATGTAAATATTACTCTTTAAGTATATTTAATATACTGTTTAATATGCTTAGTAATTTAAATAAATGAAAAAATAAAGAAAATTTGAGGAGATACAAGATTGATAAAAGTCTAAATATTTCTCCACTATTACTCCCCTAAATAATTTTTCTCAATTTATCAACCAAATATATTTTAAACAAAATTAATTTTATTCTCTTAAATTTAATTTGTTTACTCCCTCTACCTAACATACCCTTAATGGTTTTGAAATGGATGTGGCGAGTTAGATGAGGTGCAGAGAAAGAGCATTTGAAATTTTGAAGAGAGCGTTGATCAGACAACTTTGCTGCAACTTAGCCGCTCACCTTCACTAGGACACTCCATGGCCCATGCACCACTACTTTTCAAACTCACAAGTTACGAACTTGAGGAGCAGCAATCATAAATGATACACGTCAAGCAAATGGAAGAAAAAAATTTCAAAGCAAGAACCATCAAAAATATCATTAGAGAAAAAATACTTTGATTAAACTATTGCTTCATAAGATAATAAGTGTTTATACATGTAATGCAAAGGGTACAATTTATGTTCCAAGAACAGGTAATATCATCTCACCCAGTCACTCAATACATCTAAACAAAAGAATAAATAACTAAGGGGTGGGTAGTGGAGGAATCTTTTTATTAAGAACTTAGATCCTAAGAATATTTTGAAGGGCCAAAAGGAACGACTAAACCAAAGTCAAGATGGTGGATTACAAATATTTGTGTGGTTGTTTCTTCTATCTGGAAGGGGTATTTACAATACACCAGTGCGCCAAAAAATCTGTTCACTACCAAAATTGGATGACTCTAAAGAGTCAAGGGCTCAGGGATTGAAGCACTCTTCTGCCTGATTCAGCAAAATTAAATGTAGAAAGCTTCAAACTAGCACTGGACAGAGAAGAATGTCACCAACCTCTTTTGTTCTGATTTTTTTTCACCAATTGTGCAACAGAGAAGTAATGCTTTTCTCAACAGGATGATATTCTGTGTGTAAGTGTCTTCTAGCTTTCTCTGACCCAGGCTTCTCAAGCCATTTGTCATATACGCTTTTCACAATAGGATTTTCAAATGGTTCTGCCACCAAAACCTAGCAAAGCATTTAAAAATAATTGTTTCTAAGAAAAAAAAGAAGATGAACATAACCATTCTCAGTCAAAGATAAGACTCTCGACAAACAAACTCCAAGTCGAAGCACAAATCCACTGATTACTTGTATAGTTGGACTCAACCAGTTTTCACCTTCCACAAAATCCCCACAATATGATACAATTTTCATTTTTCAACATCTAGGTTCATCCACAAGAACAAATAATTAGATATGAAAACTCGGATGACTTGTAGAAGGACAGGGACAGCAAAAGTGACAGCAAAATTTATGATGGTTGTCATGAATACGAGTCACTCATATATGAACAGATGTTCCCAGTAACACGCATAAATAGACAAACCCATACATAGTTATGCAAGTCTACTCGCAAATAGAGTTCAACTAGAAAAATACTTGCTAGTTTGAGATAATACTTACATTGTCCATGTACACGGTTTCTAATAACTGACTCAAATCCTTTGGAGATTGCCCTGGCTTTGGTTTGATTTGACCTCCTCCATTCAAGCAACCTGCATAAATGATCCTTCTTTTTTCAGTCAATACCTATCCAATTTCCCAGCTTCAAAAGAAATATACATTAAAATAACCATAAACCAGTATAAATAAAGGAAAGACACAGTACCTGAAGGGCATGCCATGATTTCCAGGAAATGATAATCACATTTCCCAATTTTAAGTTTCCTCACAATGTTTTGCAGATTCCGGAAACCATAACATAGAGCAAATTTCAATACTGTTTTACCCTCCACCTGCATTGACAATATGACATGATATTATATACATAGCCAGAACAACAAACTATTTCTAACAAGTGCAGCAAACTCCCTAGTGCATCTTCAATCTATCATCTATGTGTTAAACTCCATTACAGTATGGATATGTGCAGGGAGGACAGACGGATAAATTGTTCTTGTAAATATGATGGCCTCAAAGATGTACTGATAACATTTTGAAAACTAGCATATACTACCATCAAAAACTGTGTAGGATTGCAATCAGGGTTTTAATCTAGTGTCACATTACATGTAACCAACGGATCATAAAAAATTCCTGTCCTGTCAGTTATGCATAAATACTCAACAGCCAGATATTCACAAATCTTGAGTTCTGATAGCAACATTCCTCACAAGCATTAAAATAATATGGGAATTTTTACAAGAACTTGCCTCCAGAGTAACTTCCTGGAAATCAGAGTTCCTAATACTTCTAAAGTTCAAAGGACCATCAATTTGTCTTCCAAAAAGTGTTTTAGCTGCATGTCCAAAAATTGTTTCTGCATAGCCTCCAGAGCTTCCACGGACCCCATAAAGGTATCCTTCCTCACTAATGTTTGTCAGCCTGCAAGACGCACAGTATATTTAAGCACCACTTTGTGACAAATAATGGCAATTTAACATTGAAACTGATTCTTTTTCAAAAAGATCAGAAATGGTTCTCACAGTCTATCCAGAGGAAACTCTTCCAAGCTTTTGAACTCAACTTGTTTTAACTGTAAGATTGAACCCCACAAGGGTGTTAATACAATAGTGAATAGTGAACAAAAAATCACAATGACAATATGCACGGAAATTTCTGACCTGAATCAATTCCAAAACCTCTCCAGTTGTCAACACTGAATCAACCTCTGAAATACTACTAGCTTCATTCTGGCCTCCACCATGGGACTCCGATTGAAAAACAAAGTCATCCCTAGCAGCCTCAAGCTTTTTATCATAACAAGGCATCACAGTGACATGGTAAATTTCTTCTGGCCTGTTACATGAAATTACCCGAACATTTCATCATGCATACATTTATGGAGTTGATAGCTTCTTATTATTTCCAGCATGCCAAAAATAACAAAGAATGAAGGCATCTTCGGTCATCATCAGAAGAATGGGGGACCCTCCACAACATGCTAAATGTACTTCAGTTTCCTTTCCCCATAAAAATTATAATCCCTTATTTAACAGGACTAAAATTCTAATTTGTGTGAATATTCTACCTGAGTCCCATATCTTGATATAAGAGATGCTTGATGACAGCTCCAATTGTTTGCTGGGGGCTCTTCACTTTAGAAATGTAAGGTAGAACAAAGGATCCAAGTTGCTTTTCTGCATAGCATATCCAACCTGCAGAAAAAAAATGATTCCCATGTAATGAACAACTAATTGGAATTATTTCCTCATACTCCTCATCAAAACCTCTTCTGTATTTATTCTAATTTATTTATCGACATCAATATATTAATTTTTAATGCGCTTTAATGTGCATGTCTAGACCTTCTTGCGTTCTTATATTTTGGATTTTGCTATGTCATCATGCACATGTCCTGTCATCCAGCATCCAAGTCTGTGCTTAACAGATCAAAGCCAATGCAGCAAAGCCAAAACTATAATAAGTTGACATATATACCTGGGCATGCTGACGCAATCATGGGAAGGGATGATTTACTCCTCTCATCATCAACTGATTGATTCTCTTTGTACCTTGTAATGAATTCATTACAAGATTCAACAAGGGTTAAGTCTCTACTGCAACTTGTATCAAAAACTGCCTTCACTCCAAAGGATTTGAAGAATCCTGTAAGCTTCTTGAAAACCTGAAATAGCAAAAATTTTACTCTTAAACCAGGGGGCTAAAAGAAGAAAAATTATGGAATTTTCTGCACAAATTTATTCAAAGTGATAAACTTATAAATAAAAAGAAAAAAATATTATGTGTGTTTGAAACTTGTCTGCTGGGTGCTGATATATGGATATGGTTTACAGAGAGAAGTTATTAAGAATTGTAAGGTCACTATCATGAATCACATAAATCATGGTATAAAGACAAATAATTACAATATCCAATGCATCACCTGAAGTGGAGAAATGCCAAAATGAACTGCAAGTGAAGCCCTTGACTGGGGAGAAAGAGACACAATCACAGTCTTTCCTTTATTTATATTTGACAGAAACTCATCCAAACTTTGCTTCTCCAACATAACAGTCTCCGCTGATGTGACACACCCACTGCATTGTCAAAAAAACTCATTATATCCCCAAATAGAACTTGAACTTGGAAATTATCAACCCCATCATAGAAGAAATTGGCAGTCATTGGAAGAAAAAACTGAAACAAATTAACAACAATACCCCAAGCTTCCTTTAGATTGGTACTCTTTTTAATGTTCGCATATTGGAATCAAGCAATTTAACCATTTCTTACTCCCAAACCCCAATAGAGCCCAAAAGCACTTTGGAGGATTAGACCACAGAACCTGATAGGTTCAATCGCCAAATAATTTGTTCTCTTTCTTTTTCTGGTGTAAAGTTTGCTAGGTGTACAATGTTCTAATAGCTAAAGGTTGCTAGTATATGACACACCTACTACCCCTAGATTACTCATTCCTTTTTGCATTACACTCATAAAACAGAGGAATAGCAACAGAGATAGATGACTAACCTGCATGCTAAACAATCCTTGAGCGAAATTTTAACCGGTTCTGATTGCACTTGCTTGCTAGCAATTGAAACCTTCAGTGAATTTAAGGGGGCAAAAAAATGAAAAAATTAATCAGTAGATGCTTTGCAAATGCTTAACAAACTAATATAATTCTGTTGAACCCTAGCAGAAAGTTCAAAAGTTTTTCAAATTTTCAATAAAAGTCAACCAAATAGGATAAGGATAATTGGCAAAAGTTAATAAGAACACTATGTTAAAGGTGGAAGTTAAACACTAGGAATACCTCGGGTTTATCGGGCTTCGTAGTGTTGGTTTTCAAACCCTTGAGAGAAACTATGCAAGCCTGAGACGGCGCTATGAAATCGTTAAGATCTCCAATCCTAAGTGCTGGAGAGAATTTCTCAGACATCTCCCTGTCTCTCTCCGATCAATCACTATTTCAGAAACAGATGAATGAACTATAACCCACTAACCTATTCAAAGAAAAAATTGCAAAACAAAATCGAAAGTTAGGGTTTTGAGGAATTTGCAGAAAGGCAAACCAATAAAGTTGGAGGCTTGGAGCAAAGGGGTGGCTACGTCGGTACGTCGGCCGTGATTTTACCTGAAATTGGAAAGAAAAAGAATAGAAGATGCTATGCTATGAACCGACTACAATACTGTTTTCGTCTCTGGTTTTTGTCAACGTTCTCAATTTAGTAGGGCATTCTAAAAAAAAGTCTTTTATTTATCATTTTTGCTTCATTTAAATCTTATTGCCAGGATGTCGTTTATTACACTAACAAAGTGTTGACGTGTCCGATGACATGATAGCAAATATCAACTCAGACCCAAAAAGTGTATATTTTGATGCTTGACTTTTGTGTACATTCTCAATTTACTCTTTGACTTTTGTAAACATTCTCGGTTTAGTTCATAACTTTTGTGCGTTCTTAATCTAGCCTTTGAATACTAGGTATTCTCAAAAATGTCTCTCGCCTACTATTTTCACTTCATTTAAATTCTTTTGTCAAAATGTCGCTTAGCACACTAACAAAAGTATTTATATGTTTAGTTAAAAGATGACATAACAGCTTAAAATGTCAACGAAGACCCTAAATAACTCAACCACATCATTGGAGCTTAGTTGATTTAAAATCTTGGAACTTAATTTCATAGCTTGCATATAATAGGGCATTAAATTGTGTAAACAACTATTTTTAACAAATATATTATGTCATTAAAGGAAATGAAACATGCCAAATATTAGAGCGCCATTTTTATCAACAATGCATTCAAAAAAAGTAAATTATTTTCATTCTTAGGAAAAAATATATAATAAGTAACAGATGATCGGAGTTTTTACTCTACTACAATAGCTATAGTATAAGCTTCTTAAACAAACAAACAAAAAAATAGAGATTGTATTATAGTAGAGTGAAATTTTTGATCATCTGTTAGCATTTTTGTTAATGTGTTAAGTGGTATCCTGATGAAAAGATTTAAATGAAATGAAAATGATAAGTAAAAGACTTTTTTGAAAATGTCTTGTATTCAAAGACTAACTAAGAACATACACAAAAATCAAAGACCAAAACATGTGCTTTTAAAATTTGAGTTAGCATTTGTTGCTATATTATTAAACTAACATATCGTTAATGTGCTAAATGACATTCTAACAGAAGGATTTAAATGAAAGATAAATAATAAATAAGAGATCTTTTTGAGAATACATTAAACTGAGAACTTGTATAAAAGTCAAGGAGAAAAATAGTATTTTAGTCGCTTTGAACCATGAAATAGGACAAATGGTGTTTTAACCAATGAGAATTCAGGTTCACAATGGCCAAAAAAAATCAGAGATAGGATCCGTTCGGGTTTAGTTGAAGTGGTCCAATCAGATTTGATTTCTCTATATGACGGTGAGCCTGCGTATACAGTATCGCACTGTCATCCCTAAGAGGCACGTGTCTTCCACGTTCCGTGTCACGATCGAACAGCATCGTTTTCTTGTTTCTCACTTACCGTGGTGGTGAATAGCAAAATAGACACGAATTCAACGCAGGAAGAAATAGAGAACTGGTTCGAGGAAGAGTATGGACCACGGTTTTTTTTTTTTTAATAAATTATTTTAATTATTATAATTGTAGTTATTATTTACCTATTAAAAAAAACAACTTCATTTTTCATTCTTAATTAATCACTTCTTACACATCAGTTATTAACCATCATTTTGTCATTATTAATACATATTTTCAAAATTATTGACATAAGCATTATAGACTTCTAAGTTTTAAGTCTATAACTTGAAAGTCAAATGTTATTTATTTAATAAAATAAATTACTGCCCAAAGTAAATTTTAATAGAGAGAATTATTAATTAGGTTATAAAATTTATAAAAAAAAAAGACCTATAAATTCTTTATAGATATATTAATTTTAATTTGATTCTTGCAACACTATTTATGTGAACAATAAACTATTCATGTGATCATTAACCCACATACTGCATGAAGGATAAACACATAAAATTAAAAGAATACACAAATAGCTATAGAGAAAGAAATACAAAAAAATAATAACATAGGTTAAAAGAATTGCTACTTATGTTAGGGTGAATATATATCCACTTGAAATTAATTTTGCTCCTTAAAAACTATCATCTCATTTCCCAAAGACAAAATAGATAGTGCACCATTCACATAAATAGTGTTAAGAAACTAAACTAAAATTAATATGTATACAAAATTAATTAATTTTTTTATAACTTAAACAATAATTTTCTCATTTAAATATCAAAAAGTAATGTATGACCTGTTAAAAATATTTGTGAAAGAAAAAATTGTTATTTTAAAAGTAAAAACCTTTGATGTAACATATGATATCTAATGTAGCCTAGAAAATTTAAAAGAAAATCCCATTTTCTATGTGGGATAGGAGAATTGCAATAATAAATAAATAAAATTTAAACCTAAAATCATAACTAAAATTAATAAATAAATAAGAGAATAAATCATGTTAGGCCTCAATGAAAGTTGGAAATAATTATGTGTTGGGAGTCTTACTAATTTATAAGAAAATTCATGATGACATAATGTTAGGAAACGTGAAATGACTCCAGGACAAAATTTTTGATGCTACTAGCAAGTTTTTTTTTTTTTTTCC